>CM031871.1:10389532-10438665 GCA_018697195.1 Certhia americana
CTCCCCGCGGGGCCGGGACCGGCGGAAGGTGAAGGCGCAGAACCCCGGGGTCCCCCAGCGTGTTCCTACTAAAGGGGTCTGAAAGCCTTTGTGTCCACAAATTTTCGGTGTCTGTCTCCAGCTCCTGGAATCTCTTTTCTTTTCTTTTCTTTTCTTTTCTTTTCTTTTCTTTTCTTTTCTTTTTTTCTTTTCTTTTCTTTTCTTTTCTTTTTTCTTTTCATAGGAGTTTTTCTTAATTATGATATTAAGTGATTCAGCCTAATTCTGATTAAAGCGAGCGTTGTAACAGTTCAATACAACCCCGTCTCATCTCTTTAATAGCTCTAAAAGCGTCTGCGGGGGGAAGATACCTTAAGGAAGTTAAATGATGTCAAGATTATTTTTCATTACTGCAGTTTTGTATAGTTAGAAAAGCAACAAACACTGTTAATCTGGTTCAGTGAGGGGGCAAAGCCTTTAACGACACATTTTTTTTTACTCATTAAGTTCATTTGTGCAAAAAAATCTTGTAATATAATTGCGTGTTTATACTACCTTTGCTCGTTTTCCTCCTTTTTCTTTTTTTTTTTTTTAACCCCCAATCGAAAAAAAAAAAATCACTGCTGCTGAAAATCGCTGATTATCCTGACACATTTTTCCCCCCCAGTGGAAACGCTGATGATCTGAAGCACAGGGAATAGGAAATTCTGACGGGAGATCTATTGTTTCTCAGAAAGATCTGAACAATAAATGTCATGGAAGGCTCCGCGCTTGTATATGTGTTAATTAGAGGCTGCATAAATAGGTGCACAGAGGAATAGAAGTGGCTTCCTTAAGTTTCCAGAGCTGGGCGATAGTTTATGTTACAAACAAAAGAAAATTCGGGTTTGGGTTGGCGTCTTTTTAATGACAGCGTATAAAACCTTCTCACTTTTCTCAGTACCGTCCCTCCAGCGCTTCCTGTCTCTCGCCTCGGGAGGGGGGGAAAAAAATAAATAAAGGAAAAGTGGGGATGTAAGCGTTGCCTTAAGAGTTTGGGTAGTTTAAATTCATCCCCGCTTCCTTTCCAGCTGAATTTCTCAGCAATTCGCGGAGCGGCGGGGACAAGGGATGGAGGCAAACCCCTCGCTTTTCCATAGCACCTGGCCCGGAGGGTTGGGGTGAAAACGCTGAATTTTGGGCTGCCGGGGTGACACTTTGGTCTCTTTGCAGCGTTTCTGCAGAGTTTGAGCGGCTGCGGTGGGGGCCGAGCTGAGAGCGGAGATTGTCCCACCCTCCGTGTCCCCAGCGCTGCCCAACTGCCCCGAGCTTTCTCCCCCTCCATGCCAGCATCACCGCCTCCCACTAAATTAAAAAAAAAAAAAAAAAATTTAAAAAAAAGTGATTTTGTCTTCAAATTCACACCACTTGCTTCAAAACTAAACCCCAAACAACCCGCAAGTCTCCGGGTGCGGGTGCTGTACCCGCATCCCCCCCCTCTCGGAACCCACCCTGCTTCCTATTGATTTTATTGCTTGCCCAGAGCGTCCTAGAAAATGGCATTTGCCGGGATGTTTTTCCCTGCGCAGCCTGCGTATCGTCACTCAGCGGCAGAGCTCTCTCCATCCTCCCTCCTTTTGTGTCCTTCCAGCCCTCTGCTTAATTGTATTCCCAATTGCATTTGCTTTGATGGATTTACTTCCTTTCATAATTTCCCAGTTATGGACCCTGGTTTTGCCTTCCCGACACTTAATGTGGAAAAAAATGTGCTCAAGTTGAGGAGGAACCGCTCGCTTTGAAGGTCTCCGCCGGGATGTATGAGGAGGGGTTCTCTCCCCTTTTTTATCAGGCCTTGATATTCCCCCTCCTCTTTTTTTTTTTTCCCTGCGGTTCTGTCGCGTCTCCTCTTTCCCCTGCTGATGTTTTTCCAGCGTTAAACCCCCCGAGCTCCCCGAAAAGCCGAGGGAGAGCGAAGCGGGGAAAACCTGAAGGGGAGGAGTGTCGGTGTGTGGAGGAGAGCGTGGGGGACAGTGCAGGACAGCGGCAGGATGGGGGGGGAGCTGGCACTGTCGGGGTGCTGGCTGCAGCTCTCTGCAGGGTTTAATGCATCGGGTATATCGCGATACGCAGCCGGGGGGGGCGGTGCTCGCCCTGGGCGCTGCTAAACCCCCTGGATATGGGAAAGGTTCAGGGAGCAAAGCGAGGGACGGGCGAGGCTCAGGGGTGTGCTCCCTGCGGTTGGGGCAGCTCCCTGCGGAGCCGCAAGAGATTCCCGGGATTTGGGGAGCCCCTCCCGGGCCCGGCCCGCAGCCCGTGTCCGTGGGAGGTCCGGGAGGGCAGGACCCGCAGCCCCGGTGTGGGGAAGTGGGGTTCAAGCCCCGCTGGAAAGGAGCCGCGCTCCAAGGGGCACCAAAGAATTGTCAGGGAAGGAGGAAATCTTGAGAGAAGGAGTCGAGGGAGGTGGGAGAGGGGGAGAGCGGGGAGCAGAGTCCCCCATGGGAGACACGACCCACGGGCGGCGCCGGGCGGGAGGAGCGCTCCTGTCCCCCCCTCCGAAGGGACGATTTCGTTTACGGAAATAAAGGTGGAGGTGTTCCTTAATCCAGACCTAGCGGCATGCGGAGAGGTGGCGGAGTGGAGCCCCGCAGCCCCTTGGCGGTGGTTTTGGGGAGGGATGATGTGTTTGGCCCGCAGCAGAGCTGCTGCTTTTGTTCAGCTTGTGGGAAATGCTGGTTTTCCGCCTCTCCCGAGCCCGGCGCCGTCCTGGTTTAAAACATTTGCGACGTTTTAAATCCGAGATCTTTTCTCTTTCGGCGACAGTCGTGGGTTAAGCGGAGATCGGGGGCAGGAGGTGCCGGGCTGGCAGTGCCCGGGGACCGGAGTCTGTCGCCCTCCCCGCTCGCACAGCTCCGGCCCCAACGAGGATGTTCGGGTCGGAGGGATGCGGGAGATGCGGGTTGGGCTGGGACTCAAAACCGGTAGAAAACCACAAAAAAAAATGGAGATGCGGAGTCAGAAGAGAAATGAGGAAGCAGCTCGGGCAGGGCGACCCCTCTGCAGGCAAGACCCCTCTGGCTGGCTGTCTCCGCGGGGTGTGAGGGGAACCTGCAGCTTTGGGAGTAAAAGAAACAAATTATTCCCTTCTCTTTTTCCCTTCGTTCCTTCCATGTCTCTGTGCTGAGCAGATACGATGTGGGGTTTGGGACAGGGCAAAGCTTTCCACAAGGGGCTGAGCCCTTTTTACTCCTCTGCGTGTGTTTGTGTCCCGTTGCACGAGTTCGTTCCCAGGTGGAGGTGGATGCCCGATGCCTTAGACCCGGAAAAAAGATTTTCCTACCCTCTCAAAACCCTTTTCCCAGCCTCTCTGCCTCCCCTCCTGGGTGAGCAGCTCCAACAGTGACTGATCCACCCTCGGTGAGCTCGTATGGGAGAAGAGGGGTCGGGAAAAGAGGGGGCAAAAGGTTGTTGAGGCAGCAAATAAATCCCGACACCCTGTTCCCCCCACGTCTTTTCTCCTGCCCCACTGTATCAACAACAACAACAGCCAGGCTGACACTCCAGCCGTTTGGAGAACAATCCTTTTAATCGGGGAATAATCCACAGGACACTTTAAAGAAAAGCTGGAGCATTAACCCTGTGCCCCAGTATAATTCTTCCAAGAAGCATCTGGTACTTACATCACAACATGGGATTAGCTTTCTCCTTGCAAGCACTGCAAGATCAAAGGGGTTTTCCCGTGCCCTGCCAGGACCTCGGTGAGGTGTCCCTGGCAGGAGGGACACGCGTGGGATCCCCTGGTATTTCTGACAGAACAGACTTTGATGAGCTCAGCTGAGCCTTCTGCCAGGGCACAAGGGATATCAGGACTTGGCTGGGTGGGAAAGAGCTGAGGGATATTTTAGGGCTTATCCCACCCTCCTCTGTGCTGCCAAGCGCTGCTTTTGGGCAGCATGGCCCCAAACTTCCCACCTCACCTGCAGCTGTCAGGGGAGGACACCAGAGCAAGAGCTGCTCTTCAAATAACAGGGCAAGAGGACACAGTCTTAAGTTGTGTCAGGAGAGGTTTAGATTGGATAACAGGAAAAATTTTTTCGCTGAAAGGGTGGTCAAGTATTGGAACAGGCTGCCTGGGGAAGGGGTCCCTGGAAATGTTCAGAAAATGTGTGGATGTGGCACTTGGGAACAGTTTAGTGGTAAACCTGGCAGTGCTGAGTGAGTGGTTGGACTTGATGATCTTAGAGGGCTTTTCCATCCTTAACAATCCTAACAGGGGATTCTGTGATTCCCCTGTCCCTGCTCCCTTACTCATCCTGCTCCAGCTCCAGTTTAGGCCTCACTGGTGTTCCTGGGTTGGGTCATAAAAAGATTTACAAGACATTGTTAAACCAGCAATAAAAACAATTAACTTTAATGGCACCTTGGTTGGGTTTTTCTCTCTTCTCTTTTCCCCTCCAGAGCATGCAGAAGGCCAGGAGCAGTGCAGGATCTGGTGAGGAGAGACCCCAGGGAGGGAGGGGGCGGCCAGCTCCTTGCACCCTGCCTTGGGGCTCTGGAAAGTGGGGTCAGCTCAGACAACCTGGATTTTGGGAAGTTTGGGGCTGACCCTCTCCCCACAACCCCAGAGGAGCTGCTGAGTGCTCCCTGCACCAGTGGTGGGATCTTCCACCACTCCCTGGGGGTCCCCACAGGGCATTCCCGGCCCTTCCCGGAGCAGGGATGGAGGAGCAGAAACTGCTCCCATGCCTGGGGCTCTGCCCTGCCCAGCCCTGGCCAAGCTCCATCAAAAACCCCACAGTCCCGGGCTCAGTCAAGGTATTTTTCTTCCTTTAAAGTACAGGAATTAATTTCTAAGAAACTGGAAATGCCAACTGTAGCTATAAATCAGAAATTGCCAGAGGATGAACATTATCCAAAGTGAAGCAATTTAGTAAAATCATCTCTTTCCTTCCATTTTCCTCCCCTCTGCTCCCCAATGAAAATTAAATTATTAGCTCAGCAGTATAAATGATAGTGCAGCACCAGTTGGAGATGCAGTTTGGGGTGAGTTCATTAGATAAATGGCATGGAGAAAGACTTGCAAAAATACAAATAAAAATTGATGTTTACTTCTGCTAATCACCAAGGGGGGGCTGTCTGCTAATACTGTGATAGCAAACATATTTCTTGTAAGGACAGAAGAGAGGACCTTCTCTTCCTGGAGTACTTCTGTATTGGTATTTGAACATCTGGACAGATTGTACAAAACATTTGCCTAAAATAGCATTGCTTCGTTGATCTTAGAAGTTATTAAAAATAAAAGAGCTGGCAAGAGAAAGGAATCATAAAGTACATTTGGATTTCATATGAAATTTCTGCCCTGAGATAAAACTGTAGTGTCCTACAGAAGATGAGAGATCCCAACCAAGTTAGGCTATGTAAAAAAATCATCAACCCAAAGACTTTAAATGTTTCATTTTTCCCAAAAGCTTTGCTGATGGAGAGTCTGTAAAAGTAAATCCCCCTGAGCAGATGCCTAGCTGAAGCAGCACTGCCGTAGCTGACATTCCCAAACCCTGGATTTGTCTGAAACTCCCAGGAACTGCTGCTGGGAGGTTTCAGCCCTGAGTTCACCTGTGGGACATGGGTCTGGAGTGAGGATAGGTTAACCCAGACAGAAATCTTCCTTCACAGTGACACCCACATCCCCCTGGGATCAATGGGGATGTTTGTCATCCCTCCATGCTCCTGCTCTTTAAAGCACAGCCAGCTGATTTCTCACGCTCTCAAACGCAGAGGCACCTTATTAGCACACAGATGCCACCATGCAATTTGCTTTAGGTTTGTGCCTCGAGCTTTGCCTCTGTGCAAAATGTCCAGGGAGAGAGAGAGAGCGAGAGAGAGGAGTATAATTATCTGGTTATGGCTCTGCTGACACAGGGCAGGGCCACGCCGACAAGCCACAGCCTGTCAGTGCTCCTCACTAACTGTCCGTGGGGCTGCTCCCACCCCATCCCAACTGGGAAGTCACCCAGAGCAGCACCTCCTCCCTCCCTCCCTTTTCACCCCACATAACTTTTTCTGGCCTGTTCCTTCTTTAAAAATATTTGCTGGGCTTCAAAAAACGCTTTGAAAGCATCCCGGCTTGCAGCACTCTGAAGGAGGGAGATTAAAAATAGCTGGGGCTGAGTTTTTCTGCAGCACCACAAACCCTCTGTCTTTGTAGCATTGTAGGAACTTTCCTCTGGAATAGCTGCATTACTTGCTGGCTTCTTCATTTACTTCCCCTCCGTTTTTGGTGTAGAAGAGGGCGGCTGCTGCAGTCTCACTGCTCACACCTGGGGAACAGCAGCACGGACGGGCAGTTGCGTGTAATTAAATCCCATCATGAGTTACCACTTCTCAGCTGTGTTCCCCAGCTGAATGCCTGCTCTGGGCATGCCCTCGGCCCAGCCATTCCACCCTCTGCCAGCCCTTTAAGAGGTGTTTTTTTTCCCCCCACTGGGTGTGCATCCCTGAGTTAGTGGTTGAACCCTGGTGACAAGTGGTTTGTTTTCCAGTTACCTTTGCAAACCTCTTAGAAAGCAGCCTTAGACTCCGAGGCTGGAAAACGCTGTCCCAGCCCATTCCCAACACAAAGAGCTCGTCCCAGCTCTCCGGAGGGAGCACGCAGGCAGTTAATGCGCCTCAGCTAACGAGCAGTAACTCGTTAAGTTTCAGTGACTTAGTCCTTTATGTTGGCCTGTCTATAAGGGAGAGACCACACAGAAGCAGAAAGAGCAGCCAGCTCTGTGGCCCCATTTGCCAGAGTCAAGGGGGAGGTGATAATTATTTGTTTGGACTCTCCTGTTGTAGGGGAGTTGCCGATTGTTTGTTTTTAAGCTGATCGGGAGTTGAACCGTGTTTGCCTTGTGGCTCTTAAGCCCGACTAGTGAGGGAGCAGAGGCGGCCCTGGCACGGGCTGTAGGGGCAAGGAGCCCAGGGAATGCTCGGCATGAGGGGATGCGACTGCTCTGGGAGTCATTTGGGAATCTCAGCTAATGATAATTGTGGTTTGGAGGTGTCACAAGCGAGCTCCAGTAAGTTTGGGAAGACAGGCACCCCTGACAGCTCTGTCTGTGGTGGGAGGGGGATTAGGGAATGGTTTTATGGCATTTAAGTGCCCTCCTCCCTCAGCTTCGTGACAAATAGCCAAAGGGGAAAAAAAGTATTCTGTTTCCTTACTCTGCTCTCGTTGGAGCACTGAGTGAAAGGGAGACAAAGCCCAGGCTTATCTCCTAAGTGTTTCCCACTGCCTTGCTTAGCTCCTGGTCTCCTCTGATTCCAGTCATAGGCTCCCTGATTCTCCTCTGGTGTTGTAGATGGGGCTGATGACAAGTCTGGGCACTTTGCAGGACCCACACGCCAGGAGACCCCACAGCCTTCCCCATGTCCCCAGCTCCCATTTTGGATGGCAGATCAGGAGAGAGCTGAGCATTGGAGCCATGGGTTCATGGATCAGCCAGACTCAGGCTCCTCTCTAGCAGGACACTAAAGGTTCACTGTCACCGATGTTCCTGCTGGTAACTTGAGCCCAAACTTTCTTATCACATCCCATGGGAACACAATAGCAGCATCACACAGAACTCCTTGGGGCAGGAGAACAGCAACATGGAATTGCTACTTTAAAAAGCCGGGTGCAGATAAGCTTCTCTGCCTTTCCTTTGCTGGTTATACAAGCACTACTTAGGGGAAAAAAAATAAAAACAACGCTGGAGACAGACTTGAAACAACTGCTCTGTGCTGGAAGAGCGTGCGTGTGAGATATGGAGTAGATTAGAGCTTGACATGGCACATAAAAACACTCTTTCCTTTTAACACCTTTATTGCAAGTTTTAAAGGGCAATCAAAATCCGTTCTTAACTGTTTGCCTCCATGCTATAAAAGGACACTCATACCTGTGAAATCTTATGACCTACAAATAGAGAAAATGGGGATTTTTTTGCGTCAGTGACCTCTTGAGTGAGGCTACGTAAATAGAACGTAAGTGAAGGGTTGGGGATGCGTTGTGTAACAGGAGGGTGGTGGGGACAGTGCTGGTTTCCACCAAAGAGAGTGAAAAAATCGTTGTGAGCACTTGCTTAAAGCAAATGAGTCCAGTCCTGAGGGAGCATGGTTTTTCTGAAGTCAGTAGTACGATGCCAGCGTGTCTTGGATTTTGGATAAATGGTTAATCCTGCTTGGAGGAAAGCACCTGTGTGTGCTTTTGGATCCTTCCCTGCCTCTCAAATCTTCATCCCAAGCTTTTCCTGACTGCTTTTTCTCCAGGAGGCCTGGATAGATGGATTTGTGCATGATGGACTTAGAAAGGAGTAAAAGGATGGATGGATATTTCAAAATAAAGGCCCCCAATAGCCAAAGCTCTGGGCAGGAGGGAAGGGCAGTGAGATTTCCCTCCCTGCAAACTCTCCTCCCTTTGGTTTTATTTTTATTTCTGCTGCTTTGTGTTTTGTTATTGGATGTTTTCTTGGCTTTTTTTTTTTTTCTTTCCCCAAGTCAAACTCAATGAAAGTCTGAGAATGAAGTCAAACAAGTGAATTTTGTGGCCTTGCCTCCGCGAGGTCATGAGATTTTGCAAGAGACCAGGGGCTGGAATGCCTTGAGCTTTGATTCCTGAGTCGCACAGCAGCTCAGGAAGGTGGCTTCCAGCAAACAGGGCTCGCACAGGTACCTGGCCCTGCTTTGTGGCATTTGGAAAAAGGTGCAGGAGCAGTGGAAGCACTGGTTCAGCCGGATGGAGCCTGACTCCATCCCTCTGTCTGGAAATGAAGCAAATGCCTCTGCCCCCACTATCAGCTCTGTGCATCATATGATTCATGCTCGAGGAGTCCCAGAATTACAGCTGTAAGGCACATTGTGTTTAGGCTCACTGAAATCATTCTGTCATAAAAGGGCTGCCATTGTGGGCGCACTGGGGAGGGAAAAAAAAAAAAGAGGGAGAGTCACAAAGGCAAGGCAGGCACCCAGCCATCTTGTGCAATCAATATTCCTGCAACAGCTCCCTTATGGAAAAGCTCTGGTTCTTTGAAATGCCAAGCATCTTCTCCCCTCCACATCAGGGCAGCTGCCTTGCTCTTTCCTCTTGGGGAGGGCATGGACCCACCGTGAGCATCCTTCCATGCCCATGCAGCAGCTGCATCCAGCCTTTCCCTGCTCTCAGCATGCCTCAAATGTATCAATTTTCATTTGTTTCCAAATTATCCTGGCATGACTTGATTAAAGGCTGGTTGAAATGTACAGTGCAGTCTGGTTCATCTCCACACTGTCCTTTTTTTATTATTTTTTTTTTCCTAAGGATAACAAGGGGCTGGACTTGGTGGGAAGGGTCTTTTCCAAGCCTGGCTCAGAGCAGAGCTGCTGAGGTGGGGGGCAATGAGCACGTGGCAAACATCCCACGTTGTTGTTCTCCTGTTTTTGGGAAGTGAGAAAAGGAAGAGGCATTTCCCATCGCCTTTCCTACACCTGTTTTGGGAAGAGGTGCCACAGCAATCCTTGTGTTTGTGCCTGTGCCACCTGTGCCACCTGCCAGGACACAGCATCTCCTCACAGCACACAGGAGAATCCTCCAGTGCCAAGGAAATCCCCCTCCTCACTCCTTACAAGGCACCTTTCAGCTCTGGAGATCTCCTTGCCCAGACCATGGGCTGGGGGCTCTCTGAGGTGGTGGGAGCAGGTTCTGAGTAGCAGGACCCCTTCTCTCTCATCTTTTTTCAACTCAAGGCACTGACTCGGGACAGTCCAGTTTAGGCTGATCTCCAGCTGCTGCTCAGCTGCATTTCCAGGTATCCCACCCTCCGTATGATCCTCCTGGATCTCCCTGGTCCCTGCAATTCTCACTTAGGCTCGACTTAATGACAAGTTGCCAGCAGAGCACGACGCTTCCTTTCCCCCATGGGTTTTTCTCAGCCCGTGGGTCACAGCCTGAGCAATCTCAGGGAGGAAGGGAGGCAGAAGTGAGGGGGAGGGAATCACTGAAAACTTCACTGCAATTGAACACCATAAAAATCCTGCTCCTCCACTTGGCTGGTGCCAGGGATTCTTTGCTGGAGCACTCTGGAAACGTCTGTCCACAGAGGGACTGTGGGGACAGAGAGGTGTCACTGAAATGTTTTTAGGTTTACTTTTAGGGAGAAAGAATGGGAATAACAATGTGGCTTTGGTGTTGTTTTGTGCTGGATTTTTTTCCCTGAAATAATCACCAAAAGAGCAATGAGTTGCTCTAGATCAGACTCTTTGCAGCACACGGGTACAGGATCAACATTGTTACCATGCTTCTGTTTATTATTCTACCAAGTCTAATTGCTATTAGTCATAAAGTCATACTACAGTTAACCACTTTCCAAATTCATCCTGGGGACACCTCTCCTAAATTATTTCCATGCTGGTCATTTGCCATTTATTTCCTTCTCCTCTGTTTTCTGTCTCAACAAGTTTTTAATCTATGACAGCACTTTATCTCCCAACCCCATGATTATAAAATTTCCTTCAGAGACTCTACTGAAGGGCTTTATCAAAAGCCCTTTGAACCTCTCCATAAATTAGAATCTCTGTTCTCCTTTTCCTACAATTCTGTTAACTCTTTCAGGGGTTCAGAGGGATAAGGAAGGTTTAATTCACCTTTAGCAGGAGTGGATTCCCATTTCTTTTCCTTTACTCAAGGTGGTTAATTTACATCACTATTTTGGCATTATTCTCTCTATTTATCTCTCTCCTTGCCCAACACATCCAGATCCCTGGCTTGAGACCACATGCTGGTGCTCTCCTCACTGGGGAATGGCTTTCCCTGAGCTCCCATCTCCCCTCCTCTCTCCCTGGCACTGGTGGTTGATAAGGTGGAGCAGACCCTGCTGATGTTTAGTGAGCAGAGCCCTGGCTGCAGGGGAGCTGTGCTGATTTACCCCAGCCCACAAGTGGCACCAGGATGTTTTTGCTGGTGACAGACACTTAATTCTCAGATAATCTTCTCCTGATATTTTTCCATTTGCTGCTCTTTGGCTGTGGCCTGGCTTCTCATTTTGATAGGAGGTGGCTCTTGCTCCCTGCTGTTATGAGCACATCAAAGGGGTAGGTAGGAGCAACCTTGTCTGAAGGACAGTGTTGGACTAGCACTCTGGAGCCTTGGGTTATTCCTCCCTGCCTCTATTCTTGACCAGATAAGTAACCCAGGGTGAGTCAGTTCAATTCTCCTCAACCCTCCCATTTTCCTTCCCACACTCTTTCTGTCTCTGCAGCTTAGATTTTAATATATCTAGTGCAGGAAATTGTCTCTCGCTGTTTGCACAGCGCCTGTTGCAATGAGATCCTGGAGGAAAAATCATAAGTCAGCTTGGAAATCTTTTCCTTGAATATCTGAATCTGCTTTCCCCCTTTGATGGATTCTTTCCTGTAACCTGTTCTCTGGCTGCATGTGGGTAATATGCAATTATTCCTTTTCTTCAGACAGTTGCTAGGAAAAGGAGATTGAATTGGCTTTGCCCTTCCCCTCCATCCCCTTCCCCTAGTACCTTTTGAATGGCAGTTCCAGTCAAAGTTGGAAAAAGGCTGAAAGTTTCCTAAAACTTCTGTGGGAATGGACAGCAGTGAGATAGAGGAGGAGATCATTAATGATCTCCACTAAAACAGTGGTTATTGGAGCAAGCTCTCATTACTGGGCAGAGGATCCACCCTGGGGACAGCTGCTTGGTGGCCACAGCAGGTGCCAACTCCATCCCTGGTGTCCATGAGGATGCTGCAGCCCCTGGGGACAGAGGAGGGATGAATTCCTGCCTGAGTCTCGATGGGATTTCATGAAAATGGGAAATGAGCCGTGGGTGCTGGGAGCCAGGCCATGCTCGTGGGGTTCTGGTGCTCGTGGCCCTACGTGCTGCTTGTGTCTCCTGGCAAGCAGCAGCACTGAGCCTCCTGTGGGGCTCTTTGGAAAGCCCTCCCTTCCTCCCACCTTCTGCCCGTGCACTGAGCTCTTGGGCAGAAGAGGAGGAAGCTATTACCTGCTTTCCTATTTTCCCCTCTAGATATCTTTCAACGGAACTGCAGAGAGGTTGGGATTTGGAGCTCATTAACAGCATACCCTATTATCAGCCGAGTGTCCCAAACCACCAGTTTTGGATGCCCTGATTTTTTCTGAGTGGGTGGTTTGGAAGGAGGACGGATTTGGCTTTCTGGAGCGCTGCAGAATCCTTCTGCCAAATATTTGGCTGCTCTGCAGCCCTGAATACTGAAGCCTTTAGGGCATTTTGGAGTTGGGAGTGTGGAAAATGAGGAATCCTCAATGAACAGACTCGTGAAAATTACAGGTTTCCCTCTGCTGTGCCTCAGTTTACTCATAAGTAAATTGGGCAAAGTAATCCTTGGGCTTTCGCCCCAGGGGGCCCCAAGTCAAAATTCTTTAAAGTCCTTGAAGGCACTTGAATGAAAGACTCTGGACCTGGTAATTACAGAGTATTCTGCTTGCATGAGGCTATGAGATAGGGAAACCTTTGCCAGGCAAGGTTTGGAGAAGAAAATCAGCCTGGCTCTGCCAAAGCCTCCAAGGGGAAAAAGGAAGGTTTACTGTTGCCAGCATCAAAATCAGCTGTTGTCATTCAAGGCCATTGCAAATGGATTCGTGGCAAGATTGTATTTGCACAAACCAGGAGGGAAGAGCAACCTTTGCCAGGGTGGGTGAGGCTGCTGCTGCTGCTGGGATTTGCATAGGAGCAGGTTAGGAGGCAGCACTGCCTGGCCGAAGTCAGCTCAGCCCCATCAACCCAGCCAAGCTCTGCTCATTTCCCTAAGCTCCATTTTTGGCTTCTTTCCTTGAAAAACATCTTCTCGAAGAGAGAGAGAGAAAGCGAGAGAAGGGAGGTCAGCTGTGTCAGAGGATGTTTTGCCTGTCTCCCTCAGGACTCGGTTATGGATTTAACACGAGATTTCCTTGAAGCCCTGGGAAAAAAAGCAGGCTTCAAATTGTAGGTCAAAGCTGTGACTCACCCCTTGGTTTCTGCTTTGCTTTGGGAAGGAGGAGAAGTTTGGGCCAGTTCTGCCTTGTTCAGAGGTATCTCCAAGCTGTGCTAACTCCATTGCCTTTGGGAAGGCAGTGGGAGCAGGGCTATCCTGCCTGCACTGCTGTGCCCCATCACTCTGGCCCTTGCTGAAGAGGGAGGTGTGGCCTTCAGAGGTTGATTTTCCTCCCCTGTGCTCTGCCTGGCACTGGGCTAGAGAGGAGGACACAGGGAGTCTGATATTGTGACTGATACTCCAGTTCAAAGGTATAAACACGCCTCGGGTCTTCCTTTGCTCGACTACAGGAAAAGCTACAAGACCCCTCACGGCTCCTTCTGCTGACACCTCTTTTAGAGGTGCCATTCAGGAGCTTTGTGCATCAAGGAAGTTGTCAGCACAAGATGATAAATGATGAGGTGCCGGCGCTATTGCTAAGGGCCCATTAAAAACGAGACACCTTTGAATTCACAGGGTAATAACAGGCACGGGGTACGGGTTATTGGGCTTTTTCAGCAGAGAAATGATAAATGTTCCTGTGGAAAGAAGTGCCACACCCCCTCAAACAAGCCACCCTTCCCTCTGCCATCAAAATTCCTGGGTCAGAGGAAAAGATTTGATTTCACTGCTAAACTCAGACAGCATAAATATGTGCTAGGTGTGAAAGCCACCTGTTCTCGGCACAAACCTGGCAGGGAGGTGTGCAAAGAGCAAAGGCTGAGAGGCAATTTGGCTGTCACTCATCTTCTCAGGAACTTTGTGAGTGTGTAGATGAAAACTCTCACTTGTGGTGAAAAGTGCAAACAACTTCTTTTACCATTTCTTTTCTTAAATAAAAATTAAAATCCAAAGTTGCCTCACTGCACAAGAAAAAAAAAAAAATAAGGGAGCTAAAAAATCTTGGGTCAGTGTGGTTTTGCCCATCTACTTGCAAGGGGCTGAGCCTTTGGAAATCCCACTGCTGATGACTTGGCTCAGTGCTAATCTCCAGGTCTTTTGATCTTTATACATTTAGGGCTTGACCTGAAGTCTGGAGAAATTAATGGGAGCCTTTCTCTCTCTCACTGGGTATTTGCTCAGGGACTGATTAATTGATTTTTACGTTTGTTGACTGTGCCTATATCATGGACTCAGAGTACACCATGAAAGTTTAATGAAATATTAAAATGGGATATTTGTTGACAAGAGTGACCCTGTGTGTCATGCAAGAAAAACTGCACGTTTGGAAGTGTCTTCTGAATGTCCTTAACTCCCTTCAAATCTGATGTTTCCCAGCCATGTGCTCCATCTTCAGGACTTCTTTGGCTGGATGAACCATCTGATCATGGCAGGTCTTGAGCAAGCTTAGAAAACGTCTGGGGTTTCTGAGCACACCCTTTTCCATGCCTGGAAATGAAACCTGGGCTTAACACATCCAGTCTTCCCAGACGTGGTCATTGAATATATGCAGATCAGCTGTGCCTGGTGGAGAAAGCAGCAAACCCGGCGTTCCTGGGATAGCCTGGGTGTGTTGTGTGTGCCTGGGAAGTGGGGGAGAAATCCAGCGTGTTTGGGCCCTGAGAGGGCAGCAGGCGTTCCCAGCTGGGAAATCCATGATGGACAAGGAGTGGATCTCCACCAGGAGCGTGCCACAGCCAGGCTTTGGTAAAGGGAGGTGAGAAGTGGTTGTGCTGCCAAGGGCCTCTCGCTGAGCAAAGCCAGCTGTCAGCACTCCCCCCTCCACAGCCACCCCGGTACAAACTCCAGTGATCCCAGCACGCAGGAGGGGGAAGTGTTTTGTTTCTGAGAGGCAGGGTTCAGATCATTTAAAGGAATGAGGAGGAGACCTTGGCTTTGACTGTGTGGTTGATGGCAGATCCCCAAGCAGGTAATATCCCCAAACGCAGGTAATGCATCCTGTGGGTGCAATTGTGGGTGGCAGTGGCTGAGGAAGGACCTCCATGGAGAGATTAGCTCTTCATGGTCATGCACCTGGATCGATGCCTCCCTGAAATATCACCCCATCAGCTCCAGAGTGTCTGGAAAAAGGTCATTCAAAATAATCTTGCGCTCCATCCTCTCCCCCTGCCAATCCCAAAGAGCACCTTTGTCTCTTCCCCGGAAGGTATTTACTCCACGGAGTAGTCATATGCAAATTTATCTGCATATTCACATTGCCCAGGAGAAAACATCAACCTTTCTTCTAAAGTTTCCAAAGGGTATTCTTGGCCTCATCAGTTCCTGCACTGTCTTCATTGGCAGATCATCCCAGAAAGCCTCAGCCTTCAGAAGGGAATGCAGCAGGGAGAGGCATCCCAGCTCTTTCCAGGCTGTAAAATATTTAACTCCTCTCCCTGTCCCCCGTTATCCCTTTGTGATATCCTCAGTGGGATGCGTGTTGCCGCAAACGATGTTCTCTCATGATTGCTGCATAGCAATGGTGTGTATCACAGGTGAAATGGTGAGTTAGTAATCCTAATTACTTTAAGGAAGGAAGGCACATTGAAGTTGCACAGCCTATTTTTCTGGCCAGAGACTCAAAACTCAGCTATTAAGAGGAGACAAGCTGTGAAATCTCTCTCCAGGCATCTGAAGAAGCCTCAAGAGACTTTTAGAAGTGCCGAACCCTTAGATGTTCCCAAAGATTTTAGAGGAATCTCGAGTGCTTGCCTCTGGCTATAACCCCATTCCAGGGCTTAGGGTTGTGCCATGAGCAGAGGTACCTGTTTGCAAATCTCCAGGCTTGCCTCATTTAGGGCAGGTTCTCTACACTTTCCTAGCCTGGGGCAGTCAAGAGTCCTCCTGTGAGGCATTCCCAGTCTTTTCTGTTGAAATTGACTCTGTGTAATTGGGAAATCATTGCTGCAATGAGCGTAATAAGGACATGACAAACCTCTGGCTTTTAGGGTTTTTTGTTAGAACTGATGGCTTTGGGCTCTTGTTGCCTGTTGCAAGGAGGAGGAATCCAGCTGGAGATCTCCAGCAGAATGTGGCACTTGACAAACTTCAGGTGAAAATGCTTAGAGCAGCTTAGAACCCGTCGTTTCTTCTCTGCTTGATGTCCCACACCGGTGCACTGTGCACTTTGTGCCCGGGAGCTCTGGCCTGGGAACGCGGTGGGTGTGTGGGATCCATCAGGATACCTCAGTTGTGTGCTGCCATGGCCCGGGGCTTTTCTATTTGGCTCTCTGACTCTAACTTCAGGCCCCCATGCTGGAGCAGAGCCTCCCAAGGTCCTGCTGCTTGATGAGGTGTAGGGCTGTGCTGCTTGCTCATAAGATGCTTTTGGCTTAGAAGCTACTGAAATGTATTCTGATCCTCTCCAGAGGACCCTCAGCAACACCCCCATGCCCTCAGGCGGAATGGCTGCAGCCTTCCAGGCGTGCTGAATGCGGGGCTGAGTGGTCCTGGCTCCAGCAGAGCCCCACTCGAGAGCTGGCTTTGAGCAGGGCTTTCAGCAGGCACTCGGAGGTGGCAACAGGCTCTTGGGCTTGGGAGATGGAGAATGCAGCCTTTGTCCTCTCCACCGATGAAGATGGCAGCTGGGTCCAGCCAGATTCCAGAGGCATCTGGACAGCCTCTGTCATCGAGGTGGGATGTTTGGGGGGAGACAGGGCATGAGGGGAGGTTACCTCCTCTCTGCCTTGTCTGGGAGGGGACAGCCGAGAGCTGGAGGAGGTTATAGCAGGAGGCTGGAGTGTGGAAAACACAGATCTTGAGCACCCTGTGCGACCGAGGAGGTGCTGAGAAGGGGCTCCCCGGGGTCAGCTCTGATGTTCCTGGGGCACAGCGTGGCTGGGGGAGCCTATCAGTCGGGTCCATCCCTCTGTGCTTCGTGTCGTGCCATGAGAAGACAAGGGAAAGGGAGAAGGAAGCAGGAGGGGCAGCGGTGGGGGAGGACAGAGTGAAAAAGCAACAAAAAAGCCGAGTGAACCTGCTGACTTCCCCAGACTCCGCGGCACCACTGGTCATTTCTGTAGGCTCTAGGGGTTGTCAGAGTAGGCTGTAAGGACAGGTGTAAATCTGTCCTGTCATTCCACCCTTCCAACATCTTCTCACCTGAAGGGCTGCCATTTGTTGCAGGGAGCTAGCAAATAAACCCAGCCATTGCTTTGACTCGCAAAGGGCATGAAAAGACACCCCGTGCCGCCGGTTAACCTCCGTCCCCTGCCTTTCCCCTCCCGTGTGGAGCTTTTACAGCCAGCCTGAAAGTAAATCCCCCCCTCCAGCTGTTTGTTAAAGCAAAGCAAATAAGGGCTATTACAGCTCAGACCAAAATCCACTTGTTTGCAGTCTGATTTTTTAACTGTCATTCCAGCAGAGAGGGCAGGGGGAGGGCTGCAGGCTGGCCCCAGCCCAGGGCAAGAGGGGCCATTTGTCTGCCAGGAGGAGAGGGGTTTCGGCAGCTTCCAGGGCGCTCTGGGGCAGGCAGGGGGATGCTCCGGGACTCTCTGAACCGGGGGAACATCTGCGAAACGACCCCGAAGTGTGTGTCGGGTGGAGACGTGACCTCTGGCTGCGGCATCGCTGCTCAGCCAGGCGAGGCGGCTCCCTTCTCCCGACCCCTTCCTCTCTTTCTCTTCTTCCCCTCGCGAATTGTGCCGCTGATTTTTGTCCTCAGACCTGGAGCGAGGATTCCTCTCCCTCTTTAAGGAGCCATCCGCAGCATCGGTCTCCCCATGGTTTTCATTAAGGAGTGGAGGGTGTGTTTCCCATCAAGAACAACTTTAATCTCGACCGAGTTCTGAAAGCTAAAGGTTTGCAGTTTTCTTCGGCCACCTTTGATTATTGCTTCTTCTTGTTTTCCAACTCAATATTATAGATCCTCCCTCCTGGCTGAAGTCCTTAATGGCCCGGTCCATCCCCACTCCCCCAAGTACCCATTCTGTGGATGTAGCAAACTCTAATTAATTATAACTTATCTCATGACTTGTCAGCATCACATGTTTGATCCTGTTTAGAAACCATATTCCCAGGGGACGGAAAGACTCGGGAGTAGGTTGATGCTACTCAACAGTGATTTAATGGACGCATTAATGCCGAGACAGATAACTGTGTAGCCATGTTAAGTAATACATCAAGAATCTTTCCAGAGAGGCAACTTTACAGGTCACTGCAGAACTGCTAACTGATATTAACCCGCTTTGCATTGTGCTGTGCATATGGGCGCTGGGAGTTCACACACTTTCTTTTGTCTGTGTTTTTTTTCGAGCAGCCTCTTCCCATTCCCCCCTGGAAGCGATGGAGATATTAGACGCCTAATGACAATGTTTCACACGCGGGGGTAGGGTGAGGAGGACAACAGGCTCGTTAGCCGGGTTGATTTTAAGCACACCCAATCACTGGCCCGGAGGAGGCCGGGGCGGAGGGGATGCTCCGGGCTCTGCTGGGCTGTCACCGGCCCCGCGGCCACCGCCGCTGGCTCCGCGCCGCCCCGCACGGGAGATGAAGGCACGGACCGGGATGCGTTCCTTTTCCAAACCCTCCTCTCCCTAAAACCCAGCGGGTTTTGCCTTCCTCCTCCTTCTCGGGAGAGGTTCCTGCGCCGGGAGGGATGCCCTCGCAGCTCTCGGGGACCTGCGACCTGCCAAATTCCCTCCCGGGACGAGGGGACGCCGGGGACTTGCACCGGTGGCCCCGGAGGCCCGGGAGGTGGTCGGGAGCAGGGTAGCAGCGCCGGGGGCTGCTGCCCCGTCCCAGGCGGGCAGTTCGCATCCCCGGGGCCCTTCTTTGCTCAGCCCCGGAGGAGGGGTTAGGGTTAGGATTAGGGTACTCGCAGGACGGGCAGCGCCCTGACTACAAGTAGCAGAGTACGGCGGATTTTCCCGTTCGGCCAGGTCCTTCTGTCCGTCCCTCGGGCTCTCCCAGCCCCACGCGGGATGCTGGGGAATCTGGACCCAGGTTCCTCCCGGTGTGCCACAGCCTCATCCTCCCGTCCCGCTCGGGTACACGGAGCGACCCCCGAGAGATCTCTCCAGAGACCCGGCACCCCCTCACAGGGATTCCCTCCCCACCTGCGAGGCCGCAAAGCGGCTCGGGGGGGGACACCCACACCCAGCTGGGAGTTCCTGCGGGCTGAGGGCTCCCCCTCTCTGCTCCCCTCGCTCCATCCCGGCTCCGCGCTGGTCCCGGGCAGAACCGGGGGACCTCGGCGTGCGGCTCCCCCCGCCCCGGAGCCGCCGTGCTCGGGGCACCGGCACGGCAGGGAGGAACATTCGCTTTCACTGCTGAAGGTTCTCCTCCCGTGAGGATTCCTCTCCTGAGACTGAAAGGAAGGTGTTGCCCGATCCCTCGCTCGTTCCCATCTCTTTCCCCGTCTCCCTTCTTCCTGCCAGCCGAACCCTTCAGGGCCAGGAGGAGTGTACCTGGGAATCCACCTTACTGAGAGCAAGGGGAGACTCCCTCGCTCAGCCTGGGGACACCCTGGCAGGGCTGCGCTGGCCTGGGGCCGGCGGGACGGCCCGGAGAGCCAGCGGGTGACAAGCCGTGACTTCCTTGAGGAAAGCAGGCCGGCGAGAGGGAGAAACAGCCGGCGGAGCCGGGCTGGCAGCGGCGGCCAGGCGCTCCTGCGGGTGGGCAGCGGGGACCGCCCCGTCCAGCGCCGCGGGGAAAACTCCCTCCGGACACGGGCCCGGCTCTTTGCCGGCTCTGCGGGGGAAGGCAGAACCCGAGGCACCGCGGAGACCCAGCCC
Source organism: Certhia americana (assembly GCA_018697195.1). Taxonomy (NCBI): domain Eukaryota; kingdom Metazoa; phylum Chordata; class Aves; order Passeriformes; family Certhiidae; genus Certhia; species Certhia americana. The sequence goes on from CM031871.1 coordinate 10,409,155, forward strand.
TCCAAGGGCAGGGACGGGCGAAGCCCCACGTGCCCGGCCGGGGACTCACCGCGGGCAGCCGCGGCTGCGGGACCTCCGCCACCGCCTCCGAGCTCGTGGGACGGTTTCACCCACTCGGCAAAGCGGGGGGGGGGGGGTCTCTTTTTTTTTTTTTTTTTTTTTTTCCTCTCGGGCCGTTTGCAGGGAGGAGGGAAGGGAAGGTGGTGCGGTTTGCCCAGGTTGCGAGGGGAGGATTGTGTGCCACTGTTGATTAAACGCTCTCCCCGAAAGATGGTATCCGACATGAGATAATGAGGCTCTGTGACCGGCCCCAGGTTCCCTTTAAGTTTTCCCATGGACTCGAGCTGTCGCCAGTTCACAAAACGACAGTGTAAGACAGCACCACGCTACTCAGATCCAATTTACGGCACACAAAAGCTGATCCCCAAATCCCCACTAACAAACCGGGACCCGCAGACAATTCCGATAATGTTTAGTTTTTATTCATTTCTCGACTAATTAACTGGAATCCCACCTCCTCTTCCCCCCTCTTGACAGTGCCCAATTAATCCGCAATGTATGTCAAAGGTCTGGAACCCACTGTAAACTGCTAAACCTTTGCAAAGATTTGTGTCTCTATATTGATCTGATTAGGACCGCGATGCTTTTTCCTCGCTATTACTGCCTGAAAAATAAAACTGTCGCGGGTTTGCGTTGGGGTTTTTTGGGGTTTCTAATTGTCCCAAAAGCTTTACTTTCTCCAAGTCTAATAGGATTTCTCCAAGACGCCTTCAACCCTTGCGTGTCCATGACTAACAGTGTCTCTAAAGGGAAACAAGCGAAATAAAGTTATCTGCGAGACAGGAGAGGAGCGTGTGTGTGCGCGATGGGGGGGGGGGGGTGTGCTCGAGGGGGCGTAGACTCAATTTGGATGTGCTGTAAATTGGCTAGTCTTGAAAAATAAACAGGAGTGGGGAGGGATAGGAGAAGGGATTTTTTAAATTTTTTTTTTTTTATAAACTTTTTTTTTTTTCTTTGTGCCTACCGGGTCGGTGGCGGGCTGGGAGCGCGGCTCCCCGGTGGAACGGAGCGATCCCCGGCGGCCGGGGCTGCCGCCCACCTCGCTCTGCTGTCGCTGGGGCTGGGGCAGCTCGTTTCTAATCTTCGGAAAGAGCGAATATAAAAGAGGAATTTATTAGCTTTCAGGCCATCAGAGGAATAAACATTGATTTTATTGACCTAATTATGGGCCAAATGACTCCTTCCATCGATCACGTAAAATACTTCATTTGGAGAAAACCAGGCGCAGGCGCCCGGAGGCGGGGAGGAGAGCGGGTGGATGTGCTGCAAGAGGGGGAAAAAAGCAAAAGCTCGAAAATGTATGGAGGGGTTTTAATGCAGTTAACGTGCCCGTCGCGCTGGAGCTCAAGCCCTGTCTCCCAGACGTTACAGTGCGGATGTTTTGCAAACTAAAGCTTTTATGTCGAATTCCAATCCGGCCAGTCAATTTGGCTAAAATAGCATTAAACAAATGGACAGCAGTTTATTTATATTCCCCACACACACGCTGTATTTTATAGACAGAAAAGAATTACTTGAAATGTATTTTACAAGCACAGGACAACACGTCGTTTCAGCCCGAGAGCAGCGATTTCTCGTAATTAGAGTAGGCTCGACACTAATAAAGAAGCAAACAGGCTCTTTTTTATGCTTAAACCCAGCTACTGTCCCCAGCGCTTTGCTGCGCGGTGGGATCGTGGTTGGGTGGTGGGAGCGGGCGGTGGGCGCACCTGCCCAGGGAAGGGGACAGCGAGGGGCGACCGGCTCCTCTCCTGGTCTGATCAGGAGGAGCAGGGCTCACAAAACGCGATTTTAATTTTTTAAAATTCTTTTTTTGGCTGGTGGGTGACAGCGGGACGTGACTTTGGATTTATTTGCTCGAGGGTATTTTTTTTGGCGGGGGGTGGTCACTGTATTTCGGGGGAGGAGGTGCGGGATAAGAGATGCTTTTGGCAGGGTGTTTGCTCCCTTCTTATGTCACCTGAAATATTAGATCTCGTACACCTTCACCCAGCCTTCAGTCCGGAGGGGGAGGGTGGATATTTTTAGTCCAGCTGTTTGGAAGAACGGATCTTTCCCATCCCGATCCCTAAGTTTAGCTCAGCGCTTCTCTTGCCCCGCCGCGTTATTCCTCTCTCCTGGCGAGCTCAGGAGCTGCTGCTAATACTGGCGGCCAAACTCTGACCGCCAGGATCTGAACTTTTCCCCCATCCCCTTCTCCCTCCTTCCTCACCACTGTCCCCCGGGACAGGTTATCCTGCGCCTCCCATGGGTCCCCGGCTCAGGAGCAGGGATGCCGTGGCTCGCGTTGTCTCTCAGCCCATAAACGCCTGGCTGTCACTTCTAAAAGCTCTTTTATTGCGATCCGTTCGCATGAGCGGTGCCACTGCTCCAGCCTCTGCCCCACTCCCCGGGCGGGGCCGGGTCTGGGGGTGCCCCGGGCCGGGCCGGAGGAGCAGGGCCGTCCAGGTGAGCCCCGCTCCGGCAGGTGAGAGGCGCTGACCGCGGCGCCATCCCGTGGCCGAAGCCCACGGAGCCTCCGCGGGGCGAGCCCGGCCCTCGGCGGGACCCCCGCGCTCCCTCCCCGCCCGTGCTGGCAGCGCGGGGTTCAGCCGGCGTTCACCCCTCCCTCCTTCCCTCTCTCCGTCTCATTAAGATAGGGCTTTATGCAGAACATCTGTAAGGGAAGGCAAAATAAATGACAACACTTTTACACCACTTCCTACTTAACTTCTCTTTTTATGTGGCTGCTCTGGATTTTCCGACGCTTTGTACTGCTCGAATCTTGTTTGGATGTTTGTACATGTAATACTCTGCCCACTCCAGCTCTTGGGACGGGCTTGTCTTGTATGTTCTTTCTCTTTTCCCCCTATCCCACCCCCGTCCCAGTGTGCAGAGGCTTCACGATGTGCTCTGCTTACTTCGCTGTCTGGGGACGAGCAGCAGGATCTGTGAGCCAGGGCAGGGGCAAACGGCTCCACAAGTGTCGGACATTAATCACACCTTGTCTTTGCAGAAGGTGAGCTCCAGGCACTATGCACCCACTTATTCGCTCTTCAAATCCCCCCTTCTCCTTCCAAGCCGTCGCCTTCCTGTCTCCACTGAACAGCATTTTTCCCTGACCCGGGGTCCGGACAATTGTCCTAATGGTATTTAAAGAAAACAAGGATTAAACAATCATTAATGCTCTCCCCCCTTATTTAGACTGTAACATCAGAAAGTTGAGTGCCCCGCGCACGGAGTGTGTGTCAAGCCTCACTCTAAGGAGAAAAAAGCTCTTTGAGTGGGGTGGCCCCCACAGACCACGACGTGATTTGGGCTCCTGACGAGCAAGGAACCAATTTTCGGGGGGAATTAAAGCTCCGAACACCCCGAGAACCGGTACTAAAATGAGCGGAAAGCGGCTGTGCTCTGTGAGAGGGCATTTCCTTTCTTATCCCGAGGATCAGGAGCGATGCCCCGGCTCCCCGTCTGTTTTGTCCTCCCCTAATTCCCATCTACCTGGAATCTATTCCTTCCCGCCGCCGCTTTTCCGAGATCGCTTGTGATCGCGGTTTAAGCTTTCCCTTAAGCCCATGCCATTAAAGAAGCGGCTGAAGCAACAGGTGAGCAGGGAATTTTCAGGGGTAGGAGGTGGCGGCCGGTGGCCCCGCGGGGACTGCCGGCACCGAGCCGCCCAGGCGCGCATCGACCGCGGGGAAAGATGCTCCGCGCCGCGGAGCCCGGCGCCGGGCCGAGCCCGATGGCTCCCTAACAAAAACCCCTTGGGGAAAAAAAAAAAAAAACCAAAACAAAACAAACAAACAAACCTTTCCCCTCTAACCCCAGTTAGAGCAAAGGGAAGGAGCCGCTCCGGGAAGCGCAGCGAGAGCTGCACAAATGCAGTTTACACCTGCGACGCGGAGCTGGTTGTATTCTGCTCCGCTCGGCTTTAATTGGAAATCTTTTCCGTCTGCCCCAACTCCCGGATCATCTGGGTTTAATAAATTTTCGCAACACTCCTGCTGCTCCAGAGAAACGCTGCGGCAGAAGCCGGCTCTGCCCGCGTTTCTGAATCCCAGCAGAACAGTAATTACCGTAGGAGCAAGAGCGGCCTGGGACTTGTTTTTGGTCCAGAGGAAAGGGTGAGGAGACGAGGAGAGAGAAACCTGGCCGTGAAATGGGGGCTGTAAAGCTTCGAGATGTATGTACACACACATACATATATGTACAGAAAAGCAAGGAGCAAGTGCAAGATCGAAAGCAGAGCCCGACTTTGCTGCAGCCACGTGTGCCATTAAAAGCAAATAATTCAAAGTACTTTTAAACTATAAAAACATGGGATCTTTCCCCTTCTGTTACTTTTTTTTTTTTTTTTTTTTTTTTTTTTTTGCGGGGGGCAGGGGGGGAAGGAGGATACAGATCCCGTCTCCCCTTCTCAGATGACCTCGAAGGACCGGTTTTTTCACTTTCCCATGTGTGCGCGTATGCGCTTTCCGGAAATCAATCTGAAGTTTGTTCAAAATACTAAACTAAAATAAAACTGCGCTACAAAACCTCCCACGCCCCAGAGACAGAGAGGAGCCCCTGATTTATTTTTCTGCCTTTTTTTTTTTTTATTATTATGATGATTATTTATTTCCATCTTGTCGTGCTCCCCGCGGAAATGATCTCCGGAGGGTTTTGCTGGATCCTGCGTGGATGTGTGAGCGTGCAGAGGAGCTTTTTGGTGAAGCGCAGCCGGAGCCGGTGCCCCGACGGGCCGGGGGCTGGGGGCTGTCAGCACTCCCCCAAAAGCAGGGCTGAGGGGCTGAACTACTGGCTCAGCCCCCGCGGGAAGGTGTCCCCTAGCAGTGGGGACAGTTGGGAAGCGGTGGGGAAGGAGGAGAGGACTTTCTCCGTCCGCCACACCCTGTGGAGTGGCGCTCCAAGGGAGCCCGCAGCCCCCTGCCCTGCGCGTCGGGTGATAGTTTCAGGCTGACCGAAGCGGTCAAGATCTTTAGAGAAATTTGCCTCTTCCCAAAAGTTTCCCAGGGCTGAGTTGGCACATTTCAGCTGCCTTTTGCAGCTCCCGTTCGAACGGAGGGCGGGTGAAGCCCTTCCCTCGCCCTTCGCACACAGATGCCAAGGGTCAAACGCACAGAGGGGCACCAGGAGAGGAAAAAAAAACCCCGTTCCCAGCCTCCCCCTCCCACCCCGAACCTTCTAACTGGGACATTGGGAAAAAAAAAATAAAGCTCTTCCCTTTTTCACTCACACACACACAAAATTGGTGGTTTGTTTTGGGGGATTTTTTTGAGCCGGGGATAATTTAGGATCTGTTTCACGCGAGAAAGGAAGAGTAAAATGAAGTTGTTGGGGACACGGTCAGGCTGTGGGTGCCCCACGGCTGCGCCCCGAGCTCCTCTGCTGCCCAGATGCTCGGGGAACATCCACCTTTGGCAGTTTTGAAGTCCTGCAGCCCATGGCGAGAGGGAGCGGTGCCGGTGCGGGGTCCCGGTGCCCGCAGGGACGCGGCTCTGCCCCGGCCCGGCCGCTCGGGGCCGGGGGGATTCGCTTGGGCACGTCAGAGGCTCGGGGCTGGCAGGAGTTGTCCGCTGCCTCCTCTTCCCTTTCATGTATGCCCTGCCTTGGGGTGTGCGTGTGGGGGTTACAGCTCTTTAATTGAAACCTAGTAAGGAAAATAGTAATGGATACCAGGCTTCGATGGAGAATACGTGTCCGCGGCTGCATGATGAGTGTTAGTTCAGCAGACTTTAAGAAGCCGATTCTTCTTCCCTGTCATTTCTTTATTGACAGCAGCCCCTATTAAATTTACCATGTCCTTTTGCAACAGCTGGTCCTCCGCCCGCCCGAGGTATCAATCGATGACCGGGTGACTTGGTGGCATCTTGAAGAAAACGGGAGCAAAGTGTGTGCCAGAGGCTGCCGGCTCCCCTCCTTGACCTGCAGCGTCTGCCGTGAGCCCGGTGCTGCTCGGCACCGCCCGGGCTCCGGCCCCGCTCCGAGAGCCCCGGGGGGAGCTGCGGAGGAGACGCCCGGGGGGCGTGTGGAGATGGGAAAGGCTCCGGTTCTGGGTTGTTAAAGAACACGGCTGATGGTCAAAGCAGATAAAATCGGTTTCTGTGCCGGGTGCTCTGAGCGCCTTGTTCTACTGGGTCTGCGGGGATGTGTGTGGGGTGGGGGCAGTGCCGCGTCTGGAGAGCTGGAGGGATTCTGCGGGAGGAACCGGCGCTCCTTGGCCCTCTTGTTGTGTTGTGTGTGTGTTTAAATAATTGAATAAACGTATCCACTCATTCCCTCTTTCTCCCTTGCACGCAGAGACACAAAGACAGCATTGAAAAGATAGATCTGTTTGACTATAGGAAAGGACAATTAGTGCGACTTCCTGAGCGGCAAACTGGATGTATGGCCTGGGTATTTAAAAAAAAAAAAAAAACAAAAAAACCCAAAAAAACCCCCAAAAAAACCCCAAAACCTTATCCAAATAGTGAACTCTATTTACAATTTCTGCTTGGCCAACGGTGGTGGAAGCAGGAGGACGGGTGTAGAGAGGGCAAGGGAGGAAATAGGGTTTTCATTTTGCTTCTGCCAGCAGCATATTGGTGAGAAGAACAAGACCAGGGTGTGGAAAGGGTCGCCGGATCTGAGTGCAGAGGGTGTTGGTTTGTGGCAAGCAGAAGCTGAATGGCACAAAAAAGGCTCAGAAAAGGTAAAAAGGGATGTGAGCTTGGGAGGAAAGTTTGGGTCTGGCCCCAAACCTTGCTGTGCTCTGACATGCCCTGGTCGGTGAGGCTGGGCCCGGCCTGAGGCAGAGGGGAAAGCTGCAGCAGGCAGCTCTGGGTGCTCCTTTATTTTCTGTTCCAGTCCGGGACAAAGTGGAAGCAACTGGAGAATGTCAGAGCAGCTGGGATGGGGACAAGGTGAACACAGGTTTTGTGGGGAGGGCAGGAACCGGGGCAGGGCTGGTGATCTGAGCACGTGGAGCCCCGATGTTTTTTGGGGCTTCTCCCAGAGCCAGCACCTGGCAGATCCCGACCTGTGTGCCCAGGAGGAGCCAGGGGAGGTGGAAGCTGTGGAGGGCTGCTCACTGCCAGCGTGATGTGACCCCGTGCTGAGGGACAGCACTGCCTGACCCCGCAGTGGCTCTGCCACATTCAGTGCTGCACTGCTCCCACCAGGCTGGGCCTCGAGCAGCTTTTCCCTGAGGACTGCATGCCAGGGAGAGGTGGTGGAGGAGAAGCCTCTCCAAGCGGTACTTTCCTCTCTTTTTGCCCCTGGTATTCCAACAGGCAATGCTGTCTCTGGGCTTCCCCCAACCCTGCAAAGCCCTCACCTGGCCTGTGTTGGGAAGGAGGGCCTGATCCCCCTGGTTGGGGAACTTCTGTTCAGAGAGATGGGAATGGGGGTCCAATGCCTTGGTTGAAGTGGGACACTGAGGGGGCTGAGCCTGCTCGGAGAGAGATGTGGGGGGTTTCATTCGTGATATTTTTAATGCCTCACAATGCTTTTTTAGACTGTGGCAGGTTATTTTTCAAAGTTTTGGGGCCAGGCTTTCCATGAAATCCAATTTGCAATTGGAGAAAGTGCTCTGCCAAAGGGCAAGGCAAAGAACTGCTACAGTGATTCCCCCCTCTCCCCAAAGCAGTTTGTATAATCCAAGTGTATAGACGAGCTCCCCGAGGGACCTGCTCCATTACACTTGTGGCCTGCAGTGCCACTCGGGGATGGATCTGTGTCAACAGGGCCCGCATCTCCTGACACCTTTTGTGGGGCTGGGGAAGGGCCTGCCCAGGGCTGGGCACGCTGTCCCTCGGAAGAAGCGTGTAATCACCACTCCCCAGCTGCCCCCCATGCTCCAGCCAGTATTTACTGCAAACCTGCCAAAGTAAACCAGCCCGCTGCTGTGTTTCGGATAAACACAGCGTGGCCACGCTGGGGTGTTGCCTTCTGAAGGGCTGGAGACGGAGCGGAGGCTGCGTCGCCGTGGGAAAGGGAGGGAGGAGAGGGATAAATCCTGCAGGATGCAGAGCTGCTGGCAGGCACGATGGGTCTGGGCCCCTGGGGATGCTTGGAACAGGCGGCGCGATAAGGAAATGCATAGATAGGATGCAAAACCCCACTTAGGCTGCGCACGTTGGCCCTGCTCGCCGTGCACCGAGGCTTGTTCTTTCCTGCAGAGCACCCAGCACACGGAGGGGGTGTCAGGGACACCTCAGGGGCCGCTGTCTGAGCAGGGATTGGTGGTGTGCCCCGGGACACGAATCCCTCCCGGTGCCACACACCCACAGCGCATCCCCACAGAGGCCGTGGAGCGCACACAGCCCCTCCACGCACGCACACACGCCTCGGAGCTGCTCCCGCAGGCCTGGGAGAGGACGTGTGGGCCCGAAAGCTGGGCTGCCTTTATTCTCCTCTTGCCTCCTTCCTCCAGCTGGCTCTTCAGGCCACCGGGAGAGAGCCAAAGCCTCTCTCCTCCCACACCTCCAACACACACGCATGGGGAAGGCTCGCTGCAGCGCCGAGCTCTCGTGCAAACGCTAAAAGTTGCTTAGGAGGGTGAAATCCGAGGAAGAGAGCTCTCCCAGCCGCTCAGCCACCACAGACCCGGGGTCTGGATTGAACAGGGGAAAATCCATCGAGGCGCTGGCGATGGTGGAGCGAAGAAGAGCTGGGGAGGGTGGGAACCGCTCCCCCCGCCCTGGCCTTTAGCTCTTGTGCTCCGAGATTAGAGAGCCCCGGCCTGGCCGCTCTCAGGGGAGACAGCGGAGACCTTTCATACCTCTTTGAAGAGCCAAGATAGTGTGGGCCTTGGTGCAAGCCCAGGCTGCAGACAGGCCGGGAGGCGCGGGGGCAGCCGGCTATCTCAGCGTGCTATCACCCTGGCTCCCCCCGCCACCAGCCCCATTCCCACCTCCACCCGCTCCCGGCACTTCACCGTCAACCACCCTGATCTCTTGTTCTTCTCTTTTTCTTTTTTTTTTTTTTTTTTTTCCCCTTACTCGCGTACCATCCCTTCGCTTTGTCATTCGTTTCTGCAGGTCTCCGTATTTATTTACTTCTGCGCCGTGCTTATTTATTTCTGGCAAAGAGGAGGCTAACAAGTAGCTGGAAGCACTGGCCAATATTTAACTAAGATGGCTGGCCATCAGGTCCCTTTTGTTTGCTTGCAAATTAATCATCCAGCGCGCAGTCGGCGCCAGGGTAGATTTATCACACACAGAAGGGGGAATGAGGCGGCCGAAGGGAGACAAAGACTGTTCGCACCTTCCCGCTTTTGATCTTAGATTAGTGCAGCCTCCCTTCATAATACGAGTCTCCGGGGGGCTTCGTCGGGGAGGTCACTCGGAACTGGCGGAAGTTTGCACGCCATTAGCCAGACATTGGAATTGGAAATCATAAGCGGCAAACATTTTATTTTCCTGCGCGGGTGGGTGCGGAGCGCGGCGCAAGGTGCGGGGCAGGCACGGAGGGCGGCAGCGACTCCGGTTTCTGCCGCGGCGCCGAGGGCGCGCTCCGGCGGGGCGGGCGCGGGGACCGGGGCGCGCCGGGGCCGGGGGTGGCAGCGCTTGTCCCGCGGGAGCCCGCGGGCACCTCCTGGTCGCCGTGAGAGAGCGACAACCCGGTTGGGGTAAATCGCAGCAAACTTCTTGAAGCCGCCGGGCGTTTGCTGTGGACGCTGATAAAGGGAAGGTGTAGGCTTTGGGGGTTCCCACCGCGGCAGGAGCCCGAGAGCCGGTTCCGAGCAGAGGTTGGAAAGACTCGCTCTCTTGGTCGATAAGCAGCCGCACAGCACAGCCGAGCGCCGCGCGGGTAACCAGGCTCCTGGCTTCGTGAAACACATCAGACTTCCCCCCCCTCATCCTCTTTGAACGCATTACTCCCGCTTCCTTTCCTCCCTCCTCCTCTTTTCACCCCCACCCCCGACCAAAGGGGAGATATTTTGGTGAACGCAAAGCGATCCTAGACGCTGGTTACTACAGGGACTTCACCAAGCTGGCGCCAAGCGCTCTTAACCATGTGCGTCAAAAATGCAATGTTAGAAGAGCTAATCACTTTAGAGGTTCCGCTCCCATCTGCGCGCAGCCAGCGCCGAGCCCCCGCGCTCCCCCGCTCCGCTCCCGGAGGATTATCCTCCCCTCTTTAAGGCAGGGTGGGGGGCGTCAGGAGATTCCCCCCCTCCCTCCCCAGGGCAGGGTAATGATTCGGCACCTCCCAGCGCTAGGATACCCTGTCTGACACGCGTGGGCGCTCCGTGCCCTGCATGCCCACGGCACGCACAGTCGCAAGCCCCCTCTTGCTGCCCTGCACTGTTACACACCCATTCCCCCCCCCCCCAAAGGAATACATCTCCCCAGAAACTTCCCAGGAGGATCCTGCCCGGCTCTTCCCTCTCCGTGGGGTCGGATGAGACCCACGCGTGACGCCTTCCCCGGGGGGTGGCTGGCTCCGTGCGGGCCCGGGTTAACCCGGAGCTGGGCCCCCCCCCGCCCGGCGCTGCCCCGGCCCGGGCGCAGGGAAAGCCGCACTTCCCGTCTCCTCCCCGCGCACCTCGTGGAAGAGGAGGGGTGTGGGAGCGTAACCCTGTCGGCGCCGGTGCCAGCCGAGTGGCCTTAATCCGCAACGCCAAAGAAAGAAAGAAAGGGGGGCAAAAAAGCAATAATAAATACATTAAAATCCCATTTTCCAGCGGCCTCTCGCTTCCCTGCGCGCACCCGCCTCGATCAGCAGCCGCCGGGGCCGGAGCTGAGCCAGCGGCGGCCGCCGCCCGCCCGCCCGCCGCAGCCTCCAGCCGCCCACCACAACAATAATAGCGGCGGCCGCGGCCGCTGGAGCAGCCGGAGCCGAGCTCCGAGCGGGGGGAAGAGCCGCAGAGCCGCCCCCGAGCCCCGCAGCTCGCCCCCAGATTCGCGGGGAGAAGGAAAACGCCCGGCTCCCGGCCTGGAGGTGTCGTTTAAAGAAGGCAACTTTGCCGGGAAGGGGGCAAACGGAGCGGGGGCAGCGGCAAGGGGGGGGTGACACCAACCCGGCGGTAGCGGGGATGGGCGAGCGGCGAGGCGGCTCCGGGCCGGGGGCACACAGGGGGTGTCCCCGCTACGGTACCGGCGGCGTTTGGGGAAGGGGGACGCGGAGCTTCGGACTCCCCCCACCGCCAGGAGTGGAGCCAGCCCCGCTGCCGGTGCTCGGGAAGCTGCTGCCGGGGGAGAGCGGCCGGGCAGTGCCCAGGCTGCCGGGGCGGCGGGAGGCCGGGGCCGGGGGGCGAGGCGGCCCCCAGCACCCCCCTAGAGGCGGGCACTGCCGGCCCCTTCCCTCCTCCCTCCCTGCTCCCTCCCCTCTGATCATGTTGACATATTCACACGGCCCGAAGTACTAGTGATGCTTTGCTGCAGCGTTACAGTTTCCGACACCTTCTTTTTATAACTCGGCGCTGTCCCCCTCCACCCGAGCTGTCAGAACCCCGCCTATGGAGCCTCACAATTGGTCCGAAAGCGTCAAAGAGCCAATCAAGGCGGCTCCAGCTCCCCTGTAACCCACAACACATCCCTACGATCGGGTGCACGCAGAGCACAGACTCACAGGGAATTCTCAGAGCCGAGAGGCTCCTTCTCCCTCTCTCTTCTCTCTCTTTCTCTTTTCCTTTCTTTCTCCCTCCCCCCCTTTTTCTCTTCCTTTCTCTTTCCCTCTCACTTTCTCTCTCTCTCTTTAATGGAGACAACAGTATAATTCTGCCAGATTTTTTTTTAAGGCACAGCGAAAGAGAGGGGGAAAAATAAATTTAAAAAAAAAAAAAAAAAAAAAAAAAAAGGAGGGTGAGAGAAAGAAGAGATCCTGATGGAAATCAGGGCACCCTGACCAGCTCCTGCTTGGGGAGTGAGGAAGGCGAGGCGGAAACGAGATTTCCCTACAAGTTTTTGCTGCTGAAGGTTGCTCAGGAGCCTTCCTCGGCCGGCGAGGGGGGGTGGGTTTGTTTGCTTCTTTCTGCTTTCCCTCCTTTCCCAGCCTCTGCTCCGCAGCCTGACCGTACGGAGGAAAGGTGGAGGGGTGGGGGGGAGGGGGAAGAGAGCCAGCCACCCAAAGAGAAAACCCAGCTTCGAGCCGTCACCCTCCGCCACGGAAGAAGAGAAGGGGGATTGGGACTAAGAGAAAAGAAGAAAAAAAAAAAAAAAAAAAGGATTTCGGCTTGTCCAGCCCTTCTGCGGCAACAGGAGCAGACAGCGAACCCGGTGGATTTTTTTTTCTTCCCTTCTTCGGCGTTTCTTTTCCAGCGCAAGGACTTCCACTCAGGAAAAAAAACGCAAACAGCTCAAAAGCAAAACAAAACCTCAGAGACCGAACACGAGAAAAAGCAAGACTAATAATGAACAATCCTGTTAATCCGCTGTCCCGAGGGCTGGGGATGTGCCCCGGCTCGGGAAGTTGTAGGCTGTAGAAGTTCTGCCTCTCCCTCATGTACTGTGCTGTTTAGAGCTTGTTTCCCACAGCCTGTGTGTTACATGCCTGAGATTTTTTTTTTTTTTTGGTGCTTTATTGCTGTTATTGTTATTATCTTAATTTTTCTTCTTCGTGATGTGCTGTTAGAAACCACTCCGGGACTACTCCAGCAGTAGGAAGACCGAGGAGTGGAGTGGATGAATTTACCGATGAGAGATCCAGTAATCCCTGGGACAAGCATGGCTTATCATCCTTTTTTACCGCACCGGGCACCGGACTTCGCCATGAGCGCTGTGTTGGGGCATCAGCCTCCCTTCTTCCCGGCTCTGGCTTTGCCTCCCAACGGGGCGGCCGCCCTCTCCCTGCCCGGGGCTCTGGCTAAACCCATCATGGATCAGTTAGTGGGGGCTGCAGAGACTGGTATTCCCTTTTCTTCCCTGGGTCACCAGGCAGCAGCCCATCTGAGGCCTTTAAAAACTCTGGAGCCAGAAGAAGAGGTAGAAGACGATCCGAAAGTGCATCTGGAAGCTAAAGAGCTTTGGGAGCAATTCCATAAAAGAGGCACGGAGATGGTGATTACCAAATCGGGAAGGTAGGTCTGGCTCGGGGGTTCGTGCCTTTCCCCCCTCTGCCCCCCACCCTTAAGTCTCTCTCCCCCACCAGGGCAGGGCTCGCTCTCCGGCGGTTTCCTCCGTAAATAAATCTCCTTTCACCTGGAATTACGGAAAGCTTTAGGCAGCTAAAGATCCGAGCCTGTCTGGGGCACCACACTGCCGGGAAAAGCCCAAGCGCGACCCGGCCCTGCTCAGCACGAGCGTGTGCAGGGGGTGAGAGGGTCCCTTCATGGTTCAGTAACTTAATGCTTGCTGGAGAAGACTGGGAGAAGGAAGAAAATAATTTGGGGTTGGCAAAAGGGTCTGGCCGGCTTTTCAGCCTCGCTCCACGCAGTTTTTCCTCCTTAAGAGAGGGGAATGAAGGAAAAATCCTTTGGAGCAGCGTCTGGCTGCTGGTGGGGCAGGAGGGCAGATAGGCTCGGTGTGTCAGGCTGTGCCTCTCTCTGTTCTGGGATCTCGGTTGGGTTTGTGCTGTCTGATTATGTCTGGAAATGTACAGAAAAGCTGACAAAACTCCCCAGCCGTCCTGCAGCCGCTGCTGGAGTGGCAGGGAAGGGTTTGCAGCTCCGCGCTGCCTGTGCCTGTATTTATGTAACCTTCACGTGGGAATGAATGAACACACACGGCGCGTCCACGCTCGGCATTTCTGCTTTTTATAGGTTTACCCGTCTGAAATCTCTCTCTATATTCGCTACTCATTGACATCTGGGCTCTTTTACAACTCTGCCTATTGCTGTGATGATACGTAGGGTGAAAACCCCCTTTGCACCCGGGTGTTTTTCTAAGGGGCTCTCTGAGAAACCTCCCAAACTCCCCACATGTGATTTGCCAGGAGAATTACTCGAGGAAGCCACTCCTGAAAAGTCTTCTTAGATGGCCTTCAGCTGCCTTGCTGGAGCTTCGCCTGTTTGCAAAGCACCAGTTGCAGGCTACAGGCTCAGGGAAAAAAAAAAAAAAAATACAAACCCTAAAAGCAGCAAGGAGGAAAAAAAATATTCTCCTCGCCCATTTTACTGCTTTCCCGAAGATTTTTCTGTTAATTGTGGTCAAAAGTTTTTGCGTGAAAGCCTCGACCAGTATTAAGAGCTCTTACATGTTGCAAAGTCATGTGTTTCCTTTTAAGTTGAGATTTGCCGAATGCCAACCACTCGATATAATAAACAGCAAATTTGTGGTATCCTGTTGCAGTTTGGAGCCGGACCTGGGAGCGGAGGGGAGCGGGGTTTGCAGGGAACCCTCGGCACACGGGGGGATCCCCGGCTGGCCGGAGCACGGGGAGAGCCCCGGCAGCCACGCTGCCCTCGCTGGGGTTTTTTTATTCTCGTCTGTAAAATGTAAAACTCCACATTTTATCGGGAGGTTGCGTTGTAACAGTTCAGACGATTTCTTTTATCGGGGTGCGATCAGCTCCCATTTCTTTGTTTAGCAGGCAAAAAGGAAACTAATGAGAGATCAGAGAGCCCCAAATGGGCCTTTGCTGTTTAGGAATGGCACAGAGAGGTAGGCGCCTGCTGATTTCTAGGGAATGCGTACCTTTCCCATCCAGGGACCATTTTCTCCTGAAACTTTTAAGCATTTGAGAAACCTCTTCGAGGGGAGCCGGGTGGGGGGGCGTGGGGGGGGGAAACCTTTTTGCTGGACACAGATTTACTTTGCTGCTTTTCAGAGCTGAAGTAGTTGCTTGCTAGACGCGCTACCAACATTCAGAAGCTTATTTAAGCGCTGTAATTTATTTTATTTTATTTTTGTCTTGTCTTCTCTTCCTCCCCCCCCCCCCCTCCCCCCTCTGCCCATAGGAGAATGTTTCCTCCATTTAAAGTGAGATGCACTGGACTGGATAAAAAGGCCAAGTACATTTTATTGATGGATATTGTGGCGGCTGATGATTGTAGGTACAAATTCCACAATTCCCGGTGGATGGTAGCCGGCAAGGCTGACCCTGAAATGCCAAAGAGAATGTACATCCACCCGGACAGCCCGGCCACCGGCGAACAATGGATGTCCAAAGTCGTCACCTTTCACAAGCTGAAGCTCACTAACAACATCTCTGACAAGCACGGATTTGTGAGTGTCTTTTACACCTTCCTTTGCCCCCCTTTTGCCGGAGCGGGGGTCCCGGCGGGGGGGTGTGCCCGGAGCACGGCGGCTGCTCGGCCGTGCTGGCCCCGCTGGCAGCAGAACTGCGGGGAAAACGGGGTAGAAAGGGCTCCCCACGCACCCGGGAACGAGCATCTGTCCCGTTTATTATAGTCCTTGATTTTAACTCCGGCTGGGGTCAGGATTAAAGCCCGGAGTTTACTCTGTAACCTCCCCGTGCCATGCAGCGTTAACTTTAGGGATACATTTCCAGCGCAGCGCAACTCGATATTTCTCAGAGCTGCGGTGACTTTATATATCTATATATATTTTTAATAAAGTCGATCACACTTTCTAAGCGTAGGAAAACGATATGCATATGTGTATAAAGGGCTTAAAGGCCTAAGTACGCAAACGTTTAAATCTATATTAATCTGGATAATGTAAAGCAAGCCGGAGTGAAAATAAACAGGGACCAAAAGCAGAGGTCAAGTTGCCCATTCATGTCTATCCACTCCTTTACATTTACCGGGTGTGCAGAGATAAAAACTTACCCTGAGAGTGAAATCAAACAAACCTGCTGATAAGTGCTCTGTCGATCCTGGCCATTTCTTTCTATTCCTGGGAAAAACTCCACCTCGGAGCCGGGGCTTGCTGGTGGTGGCCGCGGTCGGGGGATCTCTAATGTGCTGAAGATTGCATTTGCTGCCTGTGATTTGATTAGACGATACATTTTTGCCGTTCGCAGAAGGCCTTAAGTGAATTGGGGCACGCAATTAGACAGAGCCGAGGCTCTCGTGGTGGTGTTGCAACTGTAGCTGCTGCTCCTGTTTTACTCGCTTTTATTTTTATTTTTATTTTTTACACTTTGAAATCAAAAGACATTGCTGCCGGAGCCCAAACAGCTTCTCCCCCTCTCCGAGCAGAGCTCAGAGGGGATTCCCCCTTCTCTCCTCTCCTTCGAGAGGTCCAGCGAGAGCCTAACCCCGGCGAGCTGGAGCTGTCAGTACTTTTAGTTGGATGCTGCGAGGTGTGTGCGTGTGTTTGGAGTGTGCTCGGAGGGGAGGAGGAGTGAGGGGAGGAAGGAGAGGGAAGGTAAATCAGGAGGAGAAAGTGCCGATGGCTGGGGGAAATGCTGCTCCTGCTGACCGTCTTCTTTCCCCCCCTCTGTGCTGCCGGCCGCTGCCCCCCCCAGACCATTTTAAACTCCATGCACAAGTACCAGCCCCGGTTCCACATCGTCCGAGCCAACGATATCCTCAAGCTTCCCTACAGCACGTTCAGGACCTACGTTTTCCCGGAGACTGAATTCATCGCAGTGACTGCATACCAGAATGATAAGGTAAGGAGATTAAGAGAGGATTTGTTTTACGTGTTTTGGCTTTTAGGAGAACTTTTACTCTGCATTGTTCCCTTAAAACTCACGAAGGCCATCCCGCTCTTCTCTCTCTCTCCCTCCCCTCATCTTTTCCCCCAAAACCTCCTTGATCCAACTTCGGGAAGGCGCTGGGGGAGGGGGTCGAGCACTCTAATACCGACCTCGGGGAAGGCAATTAGAAGGAGGGAGGACTAGGGGTGAGGGGGAGAATGTTTAGGGGGTTTCTACCATTTTTTTCCCCCGGTGTATCTCCCCAGGATGAGGAAAAGGGATGGGGTGTGGTTTGCTGCTCTTAGTGTGGATTTAATCTAAGATGCATCAGGGAAAAAAAATTAATAAAAAAGACTCGGCTCCGTGTGTCGAAAGACAGAGTGGGGAGAGCAGCGGGACTGAGATTTTGTAATTCTTCCTGGCCTTTGTGCTGTTTTAGCTCCTTTAACAGCAATTGGCAATAAGGCTGGAGCACACGTCTGGTTCCTATTATTATTATATTATGATATTTTTTTTTTTTGCATCCTGCAGTGTTTTATTATTTTTTGTGGTGCAGAAATATGCTCTGGTCAGAGAGGGGTATCTCGCCTGAGTTTAGCTGCAAGGGCTGAAAAAGCCCGTGTGAGAAAGTTTTGCAGTGCTTCAAGCGCTGCCTTTCCATTGCTGCTGGTTTACTGTCGCTTGCGATGAAGGTGGTACATTTGGGAGAGCGGCAAACGGCGAATTTACGATAATTAAGTCAAGTGGAAGGAAGCGAAGGAGCCAAAAAAGGGGCTTTGATTTTTTTGTTGTCCGTGAATTACAACTTCGCGTTCGCGTGCGTTGAGCGCAGAGGCGCTGGATGCGCAGCGCCCGCTCGCTGCAGCTCCTCTGTGCCCCTCACATCCTTCACCGTAAAAAATCCCGGCGTGAAAAAGGGGGGGGTGTCTGTACCCTTCTGCCCTCGGTTTCCAAAAAGCCGCTTCCCCCTCGGGGCTCGGGCTATTTTCCTCTCTCTCTGCAGCCGGGCACTTGCAGGGAAACTGAAAGAAAATGAGTGTACAGAGAATAGACTTTGCTTTGGGACTTATCAGCAGGGCTGGCCGCCTCGCTCTATCAGCTGGGGGCGGCTCGGCTGAAGGACAGAAATGAGCATTTTTGTGTGATTGCCATGAAATCGGCTGGGAAGCGGCGTGCGGGAGCGGCGGGGAGCCCTCGGCTCGGAGCGGGGGGAGCAGAAGGCACGGCCGGGAGCACCTGGATTAAAAGTGCCGCTGCTTTTCTCAGTGGGGTTTTCCTGCTCCCTCCTGATCCCGTGTGTGCGGCGGAGGGGGGAACTCGGGAGCCAGGGCTGTTCCTGCCCGTACTCGGGCGCGGGTGGGGTTTCCTATTCGGGGTCATCCTCTGCTCCTAAACTGGGGGGTTTGCTGTGCTTCCAGCCCGGTCCGAGCCCGGGAATGGGGAGGCGGAATTCCCGTCCCCACTGTTCGCATCCTGTTCCAGCGGGATGAGACCCGACCGGGCTGGGAATTGGGCTCCGTGCCTCGTACGCGCGGGCACCGGGCACTTGCGGGATGCCCCGCACCCCCCGTCCCTCCCTGCCATGACCTGGACCCCGAGGAAACCCAAACCGAGAAACTTCCACACGCACCCCTCCCAAAAAATATGAACTGGCTCCTGGTACCCCTGGCGCCCCAACACACACGGAGCATAATGCGATTATATAAAGTATTTTATTATAGCAAGGGGGTGGGTATGATTCCTTTGCGGTTTAATTATGGTATTTAAAGAGTTTTAAGCGCAGGCATAACTTGCATGGATCTCATTGCACGGCTCAATTAATTCCGAGGTGGTGGCAGCAACACGGGGCTCTTTCATTGCCACCACGGGCCAGGTCACTGGCCAGCCCGGCAGGAGACTGGGGGCTAGCTGCCTCCAAACCAGCTCAGGAAAACACATGGATTCACCCAAAACCCAGGGACCTTTGCCCCCTGCCCTGTCCTGCTCCTACCAGCATCCTGCCAGCACTGGGGGAACTGGGAAGAGTGGGGTTTGCTGTTGTTTCTTAATACAAAAATCTCCTTGTTGTGCCCCAACCCCCTGCCTATTTTTTTTTTCTCTCTATCCTATAGATCACACAATTAAAAATTGACAACAACCCCTTTGCCAAAGGTTTTCGGGACACCGGGAATGGAAGGAGGGAAAAGAGGTGAGTCTGGCTCGATTCTGTACAGGCACCTCGTTTGGTTTTCATGTGTTAAGCTCAGAGCACGAGCAGAGGTCAAAATCACCTTGCCTTGCCTCCAAACCACACTTCCCCCCGCCAAAATCCATAAGGATCTTGGCGTTAATAACGTCAAATGGATTGCATGGGAATTCTTTCCTGCTTTCCACGTTGAGTTTTCACGTCGCAGGGGATGACTGGCAAAGGGGAGTGAAGTACATTAAGCAAATATTACCAGAGAAAAACTTTCCCTTAAAAATTCGAGAGGGAATATTACAGTGTAGTTTGGATCTGGGATCGGAGAAGAGGGACGAGTGAGGGCTGAGCGCTGCTTGAATCTCCTCTGGCGTTTTTCTAAGGATTGCATGGAAAAGAGTAAAATGTGGAAGAGAAGCATATAAGTAAACTGTTTGGACAGAGATATCTCATGAATATGGAAGTAATTAATGATGGAAGATTCTTTTATTTTTTCCAAAAGCAGCAGGACACAGTTTGTGCTCCAGGTAGGCAGACAGAACTCGTTATAGTGGGACTCAAGACTTTTTTTTTTTTTTAAATATAAGAAGAAAACATACGGAGGAAAAAAAAAGACAATTTCTCTCCTTCGATGGGGGATATATCTGATTTGTTGTGTTACAGGAGGCAGGATATTTTAGCCATTTGCACAGGGGCTTAGATAATGAGTAAATCGATCTGTTCCTCTTTTTTCAAACAAACAACAAAATAAAAAGGTGGGGGGAACGTGGTGTAAACCAAGAGGCCTCTCTCCCTGCCCAGCACACACACAAACATGCACACGCCAGCTCCTCTTGTCCATCAGTGTGAAAATAAAGCCAGCGCTGGAGCCACAGGACGGAAATGATTTCTAATTTCTCTAAATATAAATAGATTTTTTACTCCGGGTTAATTGTTGGTGAAAAGATTACATAAAGTGCCTAACAAAATAACCACTTCCTAGCAATCTTAGCAACCATTAAGATGCCTCATATCTCTGGAACATCCTTGCCTTTTAAAAGCTAATCTCCAGGGAATGCTTCCCTCTCCCCTCCGCCCCTTGTTTTTAATATCAGCCCTCGCTGAGGAGCTGCTCAGGCTTCCAAGAAATCTCCTCTCATTAGCAGCCAAGCCCTGCCTGCCAGAAACTCTGGCTCTCCTCCTCGAGGGGACCGTGGCTCTTAATTCCCCCGTGCTACTCGTGCCCGATCCGGAGCTCCGGGAGGGGCTGGGCAGGATGGGGGGTGCCCTCCTGGGGCTCTTGCCCAGCGGGTTCTGTGCCCGCAGGAAGCAGCTGACCCTGCAGTCCATGCGGGTGTACGACGAGAGGCAGAAGAAGGAGAATCCCACCTCGGACGAGTCGTCCAATGAGCAGACGGCCTTCAAGTGCTTTGCCCAGTCCTCCTGTCCTGCCGTGCCTGCCGTGGGCACCTCCAGCCTCAAAGGTGAGAGCTGTGGCCCCATGTCTCCTCGGGGAGAGTCTGGGTGCCTGCTCTGTGTGGTGACAAATCCTGGCCTGTACCACTGCCCTCTGGCACAGGCCTGGTTTCCTTCCCTCCTTCCTTCCCTCTTGCCTTCCTTCCTACCTCTTGCCTTTTTTTCTCACGTTTTGTCTCTTTGCTCTCTTCTTTCTATTCTTTCTCTCTTTAGTTTTTCCTCCCTCTCTTTCCTTCTCTCCCTCACTACTCTTCTTGTTTCCTTTCTTTTTGTCTTTCCCTCTTCTCCCTTCTCCCCCCTCACTCTCCTCTCTCTGCCTTCCTCACTCTCCCTCTCCTTCTCCCTCTCCCCCCTCAGCCTCCCTCTCCCCTTGCTGCACATTCATCCCTCCCCTCCTTGGTTCAGAAAGGAGCCAGCTCCAAGTCAAGGGAGCAAAGACAGACCACGGGGCAAAAGTTCAAAACTGGAGTCACTCCATTAATATTCCTCACTGAATCTGTTACTAGAGGAAGGATCTTTCCCCTGGATACAGTCCCGAACTTTGTTATAGAAAAGTCACCCTGGGTTTCTCCACGCGGGGTTGAGAGCTGTCTGCAGCTCTCTCTATGTATTAATCCATCCCGGGGCAGGGGGGGCAGGGGGAGGAGGAAACAACCTCTTTTTTGTAGTTGCTTTACTCGTTTTCTTAAAGGCCTGCCGAGCTGAGGGGAGGGGAGCTGGGAGGGGACCCGAAAAGCAAACCAGAGCTTCGCACCTGGGGCGCTGAAATTAGGAGATGAAGTGCAGAGGAATCCAGCGAAGCCGTGCATGTGTTTGGGGAGAAGGGGGGGCCCAGGGGTGATGAAGACGGCTGCGGGGTGTCTCTGTGTGCGTTTGCAAAGTTTGCCCATTGAAAGGGATGAAAACTTTGGAAAACTTCGTAGGAGACGCATCCCCAAGGCCCTTCGGCCCTGCCCCGAGGTTTCTGCTGTCCCGTTCCTCCTCTATCCCCGCTGCAGCCGGGGAGGAGGGCGGTGTGTCCCTGGGGGCTCCCGCAGCCCCGGGGAGCGGAGCCGCTGGCCCCGGGCCCGCCCGGCTGGGGGGTCGCTCTCTGGGCCGCCGCTTTGTTTCACAGCCAATTTCGCTGCGTTGTGTAAAACTCGGGCTGGCTTGGGACGGGCCGGGCGCTGGGAGCCGGGGGCTGTATTTATTTATATAATAAAAAAAGGGAAGTATTTCCACACAAACTTCTGGCTGGCCAGGAAGCCTCTCTGCCCCCTCTCCCAGCCCGGTGGGGATTTGGGGATGTGCAGCGCCGGATCCCAGCCCCGGGCCCCCTTTGTCTTGCAGATCTCTGCCCCAGCGAGGGAGATAGCGATGCAGACAGCAAAGACGATCCCTTGCTAGAAGGCAACGAGTCGGGCAAAATCAGCACGACCACCGCCGCCACCCCAGCGCCGGCCAGCTCCGCTGCCACCGCGGGGGACGACCCCCGGGACAAGGGCGGCAGCCCCTCCAAAAGCCACTTCTTCCCCGGGGACTCGGCAGGGAGTCGGAGCCGAGAGAGGACTGAGAAAGCCCCTCCGGACTCCCGGCACAGCCCGGCTACCATCTCCTCCAGCACCCGGGGGGGCAGCCTGAGCGGCGAGGAACTGAAAAGCCCCCTCAGGGATGGCCCCAAAGTAGATGAGAACCGACTGCTGGGGAAAGAGCCCTTCACGCCCCTGACGGTCCAAACCGACAGCACGGCCCACCTGAGCCAGGGACACTTGCAGAACCTCGGCTTTCCCCCTGCCCTGGCCGGCCAGCAGTTCTTCAACCCGCTGGGGAACGGGCACCCGCTGCTGCTGCACCCCGGGCAGTTCGCCATGGGGGGAGCCTTCTCCGGTATGGCCGCGGGCATGGGGCCCCTCCTCGCCACCGTCTCCGGGGCATCCGCCGGGGTCTCGGGACTGGACAACACGGTCATGGCCACGGCGGCGGCCCAGGGACTCTCGGGAGCATCAGCGGCTGCTTTGCCTTTCCATCTGCAGCAGCACGTCCTGGCTTCACAGGTACTGCATTCCCCCCGCGCCGCCCCTCGGGGCCGGGGGGGCTCCGAGCCTGGGGCCGGGGGGGGCAGCGAGCACCTCCTTTAAATTCCCCGCTTCGCTGTCCCCCCCAGCGCCCCTCTCAGGGACCAGTCACAGGGCTTGGCCGAAAGTCGGAGGAGGGAAAGCTGTGGGCGGGGAGGGTGGCCCAGTGTGATCTCCCTGAGCTCTCGCACCCTCCCCGCTGTCCTCCAGAGCCCCGCACCCCCGCCCGCCACCGGGGCAGGACCAGGGCTCAGCTCGGCGCTGCGGGGCGCGTCCCGGCCTGCGGAGAGCAGGCACTGTCGGGGGGGCGGGATGTGCCCGGGGCTGCCCTGCGGAGCGGGAGAGGGGGGCTGGACCGGCGTGTCTTGAGCCTCAGCGCAAGAGAATCGGGCGCTGAGGGGGAGAGACCCCCTCGGCTATTTGGCCGCCGGTGGGCTCGGCGGGAGCGGGGCCGTGCAGGGCAGAGCCCGTGCAGGGCAGAGCCGTGCAGGGTGTGCCCCGTTCCCACGTGGCTGTGTCCCTGGGAGCACAGCTCTCCATCGCGCTGTCAGCTGCGTGCGCGGGGGTGGACCTGGCGCGGGGGTGCCGTGCAGCATCCCCGCCGTGAGCGTGCGGGCCGGTAACTCTTTCCTCTCTCTCGTCCCCTCCCGCAGGGCCTGGCCATGTCTCCCTTCGGCAGCCTTTTCCCCTACCCCTACACCTACATGGCGGCGGCGGCCGCCGCCTCCAGCGCCGCTTCCAGCTCGGTGCACCGGCACCCGTTCCTGAGCGCCGTGCGGCCGCGGCTCCGCTACAGCCCCTACCCTCTGCCCGTGCCGCTGTCGGACGGCAGCAGCCTCCTCACCACCGCCCTGCCCGGCCTGGCCGCCGGCTCCGGCGAGGGCAAAGCGGGCGGGCTGAGCGCCAGCCCCGGCTCCGTGCCCCTGGACTCCGCCTCGGACCTCACCAGCCGCTCCTCCACCCTCTCGTCCGGCTCCGTGTCCCTGTCCCCCAAGCTGGGAGCGGACAAGGAGGCGGCCACCAGCGAACTGCAGAACATCCAGCGCCTGGTCAGTGGGCTCGACCCCAAGCAGGACAGATCCCGCAGCGGCTCCCCGTAACGCCCCGGCCTCCGGGAGCTCATTTCAAATCAGTCTCGCAGTGCACTTTGTTTGAAAGAAACCACATCCTCCACCCCGCCAGTGGTTTTTTGTTTGTTTGTTTGTTTGTTTTTTACCCCCTCCTTTATTTTGTTGGGATTTTTTTTTAATTCTTTTTTTTTTTTGTTTTTTTTTTGTTTTTTTTTTTTTAAACATATAAAATCCCGCGGCGTTGTGTGCGTGCTTAGCAACAAAAAGGGATCTGGTGGAGCAGGGAAAAAGGGTCGGGAATGGGGGAGCGCTGGGTCGGAGGCTTCTCACAAGGAGCAGAACTGGCCGGATCGAGGCACCGGTGGGGTTTGTGGTATTCTCCTTTTATCTTTTTTTTTTTTTATCAGTGTAAAAAAAAAAAAATCCAAACCCAAAACACCCCGAAAAAAAATTTTAAAAAAAGAAAAAAAAAAGAAAAAAAAAGACCTAAAAGGAAAAATAAAAAAAATCAAACAAACTTATGAATAAAAATTAAGTAAGAGAAGTGATTTTTGTTTTTTTCTCTGAAAGAAAAGTGTGTAAGTAACTCGCATATTGGTTCTTCAACAGTTGTTTCCTGGGCGGGTTGTTAACCACAACCCTCTTAGTCGATATTAAGGGAAGCTGTGTGTTTAAAATATTATTGTGATGTCTGAGAACCAGTTGGTGGCTGGTTTTTTTTTTGCATGTTCCAGAGTAGTCTACTTTTTTTTTCTTTTTTTTTTTTTTTTGAGGGGGGTGGTGGTGTTTTTTATTTTAGTGGGGTTTTGTTGTTTATTTTAAATGCTCGTTTCAAATCCCAGGGAAAAATTATTATTAATAATAATAAAAACAAAACTAAGACCTTTGTCCCTCTACCTGAAGCATCCTCCTTTGTAGCAACAAAAATAAGGAGTGTAGTTGGAAAGAAAAAAAAAAAAGTGAATTTATTTTATCTAAAAACCTCTGTAGCTCAACTGTAGGTTTATCACAGCTTTCCCTCTTTAATTGTATATGCAATAACAAGGTTTAACATACTGAGAAGAAGAAAAGAGCGGACACTATTATTAAAACAAAGTATTTATGTAATTATTTGATAACTCTTGTAAATACGTGGAATATGAATACTCAAAATTAAACTTTAATTTATTGACGTTGTACATATCTCTGTAAATACGACTGCAGCGGTCTTCTTTTTTTTTTTTTCTTTCTGTTTTTATTTTTAGTCGTTTTCATTTCAAGTTGGTAATTCCTTTAAACATTGATCCCGACCCAGAGGAGAAATCCCCCCATTTGTGAGGGCTCAGTTTTTAAATCAGAGCTCAGCCCAGGAAAACCTCATCCTTTGGTCAAGGAGCCGAATGCAAAAGGCAAAGCAGAAAGAAAGCAAATTAATGAAAGACCTTTAAAAAATTCAAAGAAAAAGACAAAGCAGTGTGCCACGGTAGCTTTTAATCCTCGATTTCTTCAGTGTTCAAAATGTCAACAACCACAAAATTATATATGTTTCTACACGACAACAGGCTTCTCCAGTGGCTTGAGAGAAAAAAAAAAAAAAAAAAAAAAGGTGAAGATTCTAGGATTTTCTTTACTTTCTATTAGTTTTGCCCGTTTCCTCGGTGTGTCAAAAAACAACCCCGCGATGGAGTTTTACTACTGTGCTTATTGTTGTCTTTGTTTGAGTGAGTGCATATTTTCTTGGGTTGAAAGTCAGGTGCTCAGAGCTGGTTCAAAGAAAAAAAAAAAATGAAGGTATATTTTGTGTTATATAAATGTTGAGAAGTTCTTGCTATTTTTTTTTTCTTCTGTAATTTTTTTCCCCCCTTTCAAAAGTCACTGAAGTTTCAATAAATTTTTATTGAAATGTCTTGGGCGTACTGTGAAATGCCTTCACCCCAACCCTCCCCGAAGTGCCTGGGAGGATGGAGAGGTTGAAAGATATATATCCCTCTTCTGCCTTTCTCCTCCACCCCCTTTCCCGTTCCCAATATTAAGATATTTCTCCTGGAAGGAGCTAGTACGAACCAGTCGAGATGGTGTCAGTGGAGTTGTTGCCGGGGGAAGGACGAGTTTTAAGCGAGCTGTTTAATGTACCTTTTCCGTCTTTATCCCTCTCGCTTTTAAAGTCGATCCAGAGGCTACTAAAGTCACCTCTTTTAATGGAACAATATTAAGTGGCGTTTGAAAAGTTAATGAGAAAGGCTCAGCTATGCTTTTATCTGTCATAAATTAATAACGCAAAAGTGAAGAATTAGAGAATAGATCAGTTAAATTTTAATGCAGAGCCCTCCTTCAAAGTTTCCAGGTAAAGTGCTCAGGAGTTGATGCTGTTGCTGGGTTCGTTTTCCTCTCCTCTCCGGGCAGAGGATTTGGCTTTCCCAGTTAGTTATCACCTGGAAATACACGGGGGGGTTTAAATCTATTTTTCACCCTTTTTATTGGAATCGCCCCTTCTCGCCCTTAAGTTCATGATATACCAAGATTAAGCTGGAAAAGGGCTGGAACGGGGACAGACACTCAGGCTGGACCAGTGGCCTGGGAGGTCACTGAGAGGAGAGCTGGCAGTCCCCTGCTGTACCTCTGCCAGTCCATGAGCACATCCTTTAGCAGAACATATATATTTCTTGTTAATGAGATTTTTTTCCCCCATCCCTTCAACAGTTAGTGGCCCGTACATTGCAAAGCGATTCATCCTCCGCCAGTAATAAATATTATAAGGATGTACTTCCAGCCTGTATCCTGTTTTATGCTCTGCCTCGGCCCGCGGCCCCCGGTTCCTGCGCCGGTGAGATAAAGGGAGATCCAGGGGTGCAAATAGCGATGAAGTTGTGTGTGTGTAGGGGTTTAATTTAAAAATCCCCCCACCAACATCAAACCGTTCCCCTTCGTGGGGGAACGGGACCCTTCCCTTTTCAATTTGGGATGCGGGATTTGGTTAAATCCGCGCTGTTTGAGCGGGAGAAAGGTTTGGGCTGAGCAGTTTTTCTCTCCTTCTTCCCCCACCTTCGGATGGCCCAAGGTGACGGCTGCTGGAAATGTCACTTGAACTGCTGCTCCCCTGAGATGGCCTGTGCGAGGAGGGGCTTTTAGGGACAGAGGTGGCGGCGGGTCTGGCAAAAGAAAAATGAAATAAAAATCCACGCTAAGAAGGAGGCAGCGGCTGTGCAGCCAGCCCGAAGGCTGCAGCCCCACAAGCCGCTTTCCACACGGATCCTCCACGCGAGTGGGAGCTGGAGGCACTCTGGAAGAGGGAGGGAATGCTGTGCCGAGGGGAGCAGGTCGGCGGGACAGAGCCGTGGCAGCCCTCAGGACAGCCATCCCTGCCACGGCGAGCAGCTTTCCCCTCTGCGCTGCGCTCCAGCCCGGGCTCTGACAGACCCCGGGTCCCCTCGCTCCCATCTCTGCCTTCAGGAATCATCAGGGGACCTCTATTTTTAACCTCTCTCAGCTGCTGGTCCCCCAAATCGCTCTTAGAGGAGGGGAGAGCCGCTATGATCTGTGGATGAGTGCGGAAAATGTCCTAGTTGGCGAGGAATTCACTGCTGCTGGTCAGTAGGAAAGCAGCAGACACCCTCCCCCAGATCCCCCTCGCCCCTCTCGCGTTCCTGCCGGCCCAGGAGCCCCGGGGCGCCGCAACCCCCGAGCTCACCATTTATTCTTTTGAAGGCTGAGGGTGCAGCCTGATTGCTTTAAACCCCCCCCCCCCCCCCTCCCCGGCCGCCCCCTCCCCTCCCCCCCCCCCCGCCCCTGCCAGAAATCCCTGTACCGCAGGTGTAACTCTGACTTGCAAATGGCTTTATCTCTTGTGTATCTTATTTGTATATAGTAACGTTAATGAGTAACTCTTGTGGCGCTTGTGGAAGGAGGTAAACAGCGAGCAATCTCTGTGGATTATCCTGTCTATTACTCACCTGGCGCCTGTCTTGATATCCTCAATGGTTTTATGGCTGATGCAGGCGACCCGGCGCTGGGTGGGGGTGGCCGGCGGCGGGGGGGCTCCGGCGGGGCACCGGCGCCACCTCTCGGGCAGCCCGAGCAGAGCCCCGAGACCCCCGAAGGGACCCACGGCCCGCGGGAGGGGGCACAGAACGCACCGAGGGGGAACTCGGGGCGCGCTGGGGTGAGCCAGCATCCCCCCCTCCCCACCCCAGACCCCCGGGCGGGCAGCGTGCCGCAGCTCCCCGCGGGCTCTGCTCGGAGCCGAGCTGCCTTTTTACCCACGGGAGTTTTAGCCCCGAGTCCAAAGTCTCTGGGAAAGCGGGGCTGCGGCCGCCCCACCGGGATGGAGCGGGGCAGGAGCACGAAAAGCTCCCCGGAGCCGCAACGCCCCGGGGGACAACGCGACACCGACACCCGGCGGGCCGGGCACCCGCTGCCGCCGGCGCGCTCGGCCCACGCTCCGCTATTAGTTAATTATTGATTGATTACAAGTGAAAATTTATGACCCTCTGTCTCCCCCCCCCTCACCCCCCGCAGCCTCCCGGCCCCTCGCACGCACACACGCTCCTGCCCTCTGCAAACACTCCGGGGGAGGCGAGAGGCGTGTTGTTGTTTTTGGCCTTGACAGCTTCCAGGAATATGAAATATTTAAGCCCTTCGGTCGATCTCCCGTACCCTGGACGTCCTTTTTTTTTTTCTTCTTTTTTGATTTTTTTTTTTTTTTCTCTGGTTTTGTGTTATTTTTTTTTTTTCCTTCCCCCCTTTCATGTCCCGGCTCGGAGGCTCCCGCGGCGGCAGAGCCCCCTCCCCGCACACAGCCGGCGTGCGGGCTCGGAGCACGCCAGGCCTCGCAGATCAAAGGCACCTCTCCGGCCTCTGCACAAGGGAAGAGGAAAAAAAAAAAAAAATAAAAGGGGGAAAAAAAAAAAAACAACAACGGTTGATTTCTTTAACGATTGTTCGTAAAAGTCTTGGAAGCAGGGACCATCCCGCCTCCACCCTCGCCTCGGGCTGTCGGATTGCACCGGGAAACGGTTTGGGGAAGGCAGAAAGAGGGTTTGGGAGAAGGGAGAGAAAAGAAAGAGGGAGGAAAATTAAATATACAGAGGAGTTGCTCTCTAGAAATTTAGCAGCCGTGTGTCTGCAGGAGCGCACACGCCGCCCCGGGTGGGAGCCCAAGCCCCGGTGGGCAGCGGGGCCATTCTCGGACGCGCCGCTTCCCAAAACGGGGCGAACTCCAACCCCCTGAGTGTGCCCGTGGGTGTGCGGGGGGCACTCCTCCAGTTCCTGCCAGCACGGCCGGGGCGAGGGGCGCTGCCAGAGAGTGACCGGAGCGCGCTGCCCAACGCCAGGGCTGAGAGGCGGCCGGGCGGAGGGATGGCAGGACGGCCGGAGCGCTTGTTTGCTGTCTCGGGAGGGTAAATGGGCCGATGTGGCGATTACCTCGCGGCGCTGGCGCTTGGCAGAGTGCGGGGACCGCCCCGCTGCACCCCCCCCCGGTCCCTGTCACCCGGGCCGGGAGCGACAGCCGGCCGGGCGGATCCGCGCTGGAGGCGCCGGGCCGGCGGGGCTGGAATCATCTGCAGGGGGAAACGGGGCGGGAGAAACCTCCCTCCTTCGGCACCTCCAGCCGTGCCCCGTGTCCACGGGGGCAGCCCCGAGCCCTCATCCTCTTGCCCACGGTCCCGGGGGACTGAAGAGACCCCCAGCAGGACATTCCAGCCCGGGGATCTGGGGGCTCGCCCCGCGGTATCGCCCTGACCCGCCGACCTCTCCCGCAGCCCGCCCCGCCGCGCAGCCGCCTCCCTTCGCACCTGAAGATTTTTGGTTGCGGGTGGGGAGAAAAAACCAGCGGTTCCCAGGGAGGCAGCCCCGGAGGGTGATGCCTTGGTTTGTTTTTTTTGGTTTTTTTTTTTTTTTTTTTTTGGTTGGCATTTTAGTTTTGGTGTTTTGATTATTTTTTTTCCAGCCAACTCCAAACTTCCCACGTGCTTCTCCCCAAACTCCGCATTATTGGGGAACAATTAAGGCGTGTAAAAACACTGCGAGGCGAAGCCCTTGAACTGCAAGTGGCCATCCAAGGCGCTATTTGAGCTCCTGGCCCCATCCTCTCGCCCCGACGCGGGGGCTGCTGCGGGCAGGGTGAGCCCCGAGGCCGGGCCGGGGCTCCGAAGCTTCTGCGGGGCTCTGGAGCTGCGCTTTCCCCATCTGCCACCGCTGCTTCGTGGAAAGCTCAACCCGCCTCGCAGACACCACCTTTAGGCTTTCCCTTTTCTAATCCATCTTT
>CM031871.1:10441183-10487759 GCA_018697195.1 Certhia americana
ATGGATGGATGGATGGATGGATGGATGGATGGATGGATGGATGGATGATGGATGGATGGATGGATGGATGGATGGATGGATGGATGGATGATGGATGGATGGATGGATGGACGGACGGACGGACGGACGGATGGATGGATGGATGGATGGACGGACGGACGGACTGGGGACGGGGTCGGGATGGGGAAGCTCCATCCTCGTGCCACAGCTCATTTTGTCCTGAAATCAGGGAATGACGAAATTAGGGAATCACGAGACCACGGCAGCAGGCAGGACCTGAATGCCCGGTGCCAGGGCCCGCAGGATGAGGACGGGGGGGGGGGGGGCCTTGCTGCTGGGGGTGTCCCGGGGCCGCTGCCGGGGCTGTTCCCGGGGCCGGGGCCGTTCCCGGCCCGGCGCTGCTCTCTCCCGGGGCTCGGTGTCCCCGTCAGGCGCTCCTGGAGTGCCACCTGGTGGGAGCAGCCCGGCAGCACCGGCAGGGCTCGGCTCCAGGGGCCCGCAGCCCCCCGGGAGGCGTTTCCCGAGGGTGGCAGGGGCAGCAGCGGAGTGAGGGGTGTCCTGGGCATCCCCAAGAGCCCGGGCAGGAGGAATGAAGACTCAAGCAGCAGTGCCCAAAAGGAAAAGATCCGAATTGAAAGTGTTTCTTATTCAGAGCCGAAGAAGAGGCACTGCTGGGAATCCTGTGATCCCCCCAGCTCTGGGGTGGGAGCAGCAGTGCAAGGCTGCTCCAGCACCCGGGATGGCTCCTGGGCCTTTCCACACACTCCCCATGAGATCCCTCGTGCTCGGCATTCACAGGGAAGCAGCTTTGGGCCTGGCATTTTTGCAGGAAAGCTCCCAGTTTTCCAGGTGTGTGTGTGTAGCTGTACTCTCAGAGCAGGAGGGATTTCACAAACTGAGCTGTCACCCTCCTGGCCATGCCATGGGTTGGGTTGGGTGGCAGAGGCCTCCTTGCTTTGTCTCCTGTTCCTGATGCCCTCCCTCACATATCCACATTTACTGAACTATTTTGCTCTTGTGGTTTTGTCTTTACTCAGTGCTTGCTCACTCACAGACAGGTCCCAATGTGAGCAAACACAAAACCAATGTGTTTGTGCTTTGTTTCACAGTTTTGTTCATCCTCCTCTAACCTGCCTTATACCTTTTACTCTTTCTTACACACAGCTTTTTGTCTTATTATATTCTTGTTACAGCTCTGATTTCTGCCTCCTGCCTCATTACAAACCATTCTGCACCAGAAACTGCCATTTCACATGAAACATTTCACCCTGGGACAGAGATTAACTGGCTCTGGGGAAACTGGGGGGCACAACAATGTGAGAAAAAGGATGTAAAAGCAAGAAGGCGTTCATCAAACTTCAGGATAAACAATGGGAATGATATTGATTGCTTTTTAAAGTACAGTGGGCGCACAATGGGGAAGAAAACCTTCCCAGAGCAAAAAATATAAGATACTCGCCTCGCCTTAGAAGCTTGGAGCAGACAGTGAAACTTTGGGATTAACTCAGAGGGGACCTTATCCCAGGGCTTCTGTGGGGAAGTGGCTTTCCAGGTCTAGCACAGCCTCCAAATAAAGTGCTGCCCTACTTTCTGGCTGTGTCTAAAGAGTGATGAGAAATGCCCATTGTCTCTGCCCAGGCTGGTGCGTGCTCTCATTAAGGCTCGGAATTGTGTGTGTGCATGTCGGCGTCAGAGCTGTTTGGAAGGCAGGGACGGGCAGGGTTTTTGTGGGAGGTAATTCCCGGGTTCCAGCGGCCTGGGAAATTTCTGAAGGAGTTTTAAACTCTCGGAGGCTCGATGTTTCCAGGAGTGGGGAGATGGGAAGAGGGCAGGATGGTGGTCCTGCACCACAAATGTTTAATGGAGCTGTGTGAGCAGAGCTCTGGGGGAATCCACCCCTGCAAGGGCAGAGCCTTCGCTGGGAGCAGCAGGATTCATTTGAGGTGTACCCAAGTCACCCCACCTTGCTCCTCGGGTGTCGGGTTCTGATCCAAACTGACAGGGGTTAGGAGACCCAGAAAACGGCCTTCCCTGCCTTCCCTTCATGAGTTACCTCAAGTCCAAATCACTTCATATTCAGCGAGGATGGTGTAACAAGAAAAAAGTGTCAGGAAACATGAAGGCACAGCTGTTCTTTCCACTTGGGTAGCTGTGATCGGTTTGAATAATGGATATTCTGTTCAGCTCCTTCCAGGGGAACTCGGAGTCTCCAGCTCCTCACTAAGAGGAGACACGTTGATTTATCATTTATTTATTGGATTATAACCCTGTTTTACGGGTAATCAATCGCTGCTTTTTCAGCTTCCTCTTAAATCACATCACCCCGCTGCAATCAGGGGCTGAGGCCACTCCAAGCACACGGAGATTTCCCTTGGAGAAAGTATTTCCATCAGATCTGGAGATGTTAATGTGGGCAATTGATGGGGAAGTAACAGGCAGGGACTGATCTGGCCATGTCCTCTGGGGCTGGGTGAGCATCCTGGGGGCCCTGAGGACACACTGGTGGAGGGTGCTGCTTTCTAAGCTGCTTTGCAGTTTGGAGACACTGGTGTCTGCATTGAAATGAGCTGTGACAGAAACAACACCCATTTGGGGGCTAAATCCTATTGACCACAGGAAAATAGAGGGTAGGGGGCAAGGCCTGTAAACTCAGGCAAGAGCTTTGACAATTGCCATGTATTCTTTGCACATCACTTGTACATCCCCCAGGTGCCTCCCCACCATGGAGTGGGACCCGACACATCTCTGGTGCCATCCTCACACAAATTTTGGTGCCAGGACTGCTCACAGCAGCGTGGGCACCTCTGAGAGGGCACTCACTGTCTGCCTAGAGTGGTGCTTCCCCTCCTCCCGTGCCCAGGTGCAAGTGATGCCCATCAGGATCCATGAGAACCAGCTGTGGCCAATAGAGAGAGAATTAAGGTGTGAATTTGCTGCTGGGGAAAGAGGGCCTTGAGTTTTTCTAGGCTGGATTTAGGCTGGGGAAGGATTGTTCCTCAAAGATGTGTTGTTGAAGGAGCTATGAGAGGCTGTTGGGAGAGGACCTACGATGGGGAGCCCTGGAATTCTTCTGCAGGTAGGAAACTGTGAGAAGTGAGGAGGATGTGGTGTAAGCAGGGATGGAAATGGTTGCTGTGCAATTTCTTGGCTCCCCTCAAGAGCTGTGGGGGGTGTTCCCTGGAGGGAGCTTTGCTGTCTTAGATGTGCCTTCCCTGTGACTCAAAAGGGCTCCAGGGTCTTGGAACTTCTGGTTTCTGCCTCTTTGGGGACTGGTGGGATGAGCAGAGACAGAAGCAATGTGATTTACATGGAGCTGAAGGGTGGGGGAGAAAGCAGCTGCTCTGTGCAAATCTGAACTCTGAGTGTGTGAGAATGTGGGAAGGGCTCATTTCACCTCACCACAGAGTTCCCTGTGCTGCTGCTTCTCCTCCCTGCTCCTTCAGCTGATGCTGGGCCTGCTGCCCTCCATCCATGGCTGCAACTTCCAGCCAGGCAAAGCATTAAATCTCAGGGCTCTGAGGTTTTCCATGGAGCCTGTGCAGGTATTGAGCTGCTTTTGCTCTTTGCTGAGACTCTTCCAGACTCAGCCTTGCTTGTCTGTGGGATTCAAGCTAGACCTAAGCAAGCCCAACCTGGTTTTGGGTCCCCAGGTGCCAATGTGTCCCCACAGAGAGCTCGTAGCCAATCTGCACCTGGAGGCAGATGGGAAATGGTTTGGGTTGTGCGTGGGGTCCTGTCCTATCAGTCTTTGCACTCTTTGATTTTTGGAGTTCCTTGGCTGGAGAACAAAGGAGGCATCCTGGGTTTGGGGAGGATGTTGAAACTCAGGGATGAGCGTGGCAAAGATTCTACTCCAGAATCAGGAGTGTAGCTGGAAGGGAAGGAACTTGCCAAACGAGTGAAATGGTGCCTCTGGCTGGCCTGGCAGCCTTTTATCATCCTGCATTCATCTGCCAGCCTGGCTGGGCCGTTTGACACCTGCTTTCTTATGTGAGAAGTCCCCAAACTCCCCACTGTGGTTTCTCTTTTGAAGGACATCAGTCAGGTACAGCATCAATGTGTAATTTTCCACTCTTGGCAAGGCACACCCCAGTGAATCTGGGACAGCCATCTGCTGATAATGACTGTCCCTTGGGGCTCTGGGTGCTGCAGAGGAGCCACAGGCAGGAGCCAGCACCCAGGAATTGGGTGGCAGCTGTGATGGGAGCTTCTGGTCCTGGTCAGTCCGAAATGGAGTGGAAATAAATGCTGGTTTTTAGAAACCTTCCCCAGGAAGTGCAATATTTGGCTTTAGAATTACCTGTTACCCTCTCTTAAAGTTTTATTTTGAAAAATGTTGGAAGGGTGGGATGCCACTGCAACCTTCAAAGCTGCAGATACTTCTTGTGCCCATTGTCATAACAATGTGCTCATCTTTGCCACAAGACAATACCAGATATTTGATCACTGAGGAAATATTGATTTTTCCAGGAAAATTATGGCACTGGATTCCTTTTTTACTTGCTTGTGAGATGTTATACATAGGAGTGAAAACCACAACCTTTTAGGCTGTGTTATGTTCCTGATAATGTACAACTTCATAAATTTCATGAAGTTTGAAGCTTAATAATATCTATCTATAGATATATAGTATCTAGGAGTTTATTCTCCTTGAGGAAGGAGCTGCCCAGCTGTTGCCAATGCACTGTATAAATGCTGCCCTCCCTCTTTTCTGGTGACCTATCAGTCCCAGGTGCTGAGGAAGGTGCTCATTGTGGTCACGTCTTACAGCTGGGGGCTGAAGAACCAGTTACAGGTTTACAACCTGTAAATAGACACCAAAAAAAGACTCAAAAAGTGCCTCTGTCTTGGCACTGAGGGAGCAGAGCAAGGGCAGGGGAGTTAGGACACAGCCCTGGCTATTTTTGTGTTCTGTCTCCTCTGCTCTGGTTGTGCCCAGAAAAATGGTGTTGTTTCCCTGGTGAGCTCTGCAAATAAGTGTTTCCTAATCCCTGCTGCCATCTCTTCCTGCAGATTATGGGCAGGCCTGGCTGGAGTCCCTTGTGACATCTTTGTGTGCAGGAGTGGGGCTTCCCTCACCCTCGTGATCCCTGTGCCACAGCAGTGAGGGCTCTGCTCCTGTGTGTGTGGGGAAAACATTTGAATTTCACTGGTCTGATACTGGTGCAGCCTTGTCTAGATCAGGGAATGCTTTTCTAGGCTTGGGTGGGATTTGCAGGAAGCATTCATTTCATTTAAATCTCTTTAGGCAGAAGGTCTGGGGTTTGTTTGCAGGGCTTAGTGCATGGGAACAGCTACAGGCACGTTATGGCAAATATAATTTGGAAAAATTCTGGGTGGAGAGGCACAGGTGTTTAGCTCCTTAACTTTAATGGGAATAAAACCCCCCAACCCTTGTAGTTACTCCTGATTATTCTGACTTGGCTGTGAGGTGCCAGGCTTTGAGGCACGGATGGTATCCTCACGACTTACCAGCCTGCTGCCACAGTAAAAACATTGTTTTGGATTAAAACATTCAACGTTCGGGAAGATTTTAACCGGAGGGGGAAAGCAGCGTGTGCTGCTCCTGGTCTGTCAGAGGAGGTGGCTGCGCTGGAGATGCTGCTTTGTGCTCTGGTGCAGAAGGACTCGGATCAGGCTCTCAGAGCCCGGTTTGCATAAACCCCAGGTGAACGTGCGGGTGTTTCAGGGAACCGTATGAAAATGTGCCACTAGATGGCCCCAGGAAGAAGGTGGATCGGGCTGCGGGGCCCGGGGCAGCGGGGCGAGGGCAGCAGCCTCCAGCAGGCACCTGGCCCTCGCCGCAGGGCTGGGGTGGCACAGTCCGAGAGCCGAGACACCGCTGCTGGGAAAGAACAAGGGCAGCACTCGGGGCTCCCACACTGCCTGATCTTTCACAGCACCTTCTGCTGGGTCTTGTGCCGTGGGAGCGTGCTCCGGGGTGCACGCAGCTGTGGTGCCTCCCGGGAGGAATGCTAGGTGCTGCCTGGCCCCCAGACTGGTGTGGGCTGCCTGTCCTGGGGCTATGTCCCCCCCAAGACTAGTGTGAGATGCCTGTCCCAGGTCTGTGTCCCCCCCAGGACTGGTGTGAGGTGCCTGTCCCAGTGTCGTGCCCTGTCTTGGCACCTCTCCATGAACTGGGTGACAGCCCAGCAAAGCTGACACACGCAGGTGACTCTAACCTGTGTATATCTGTGTGTCCTTATCAGCTTTAAGAATTATCCAGGTTTCTTGGAGCCCTGGTAACTCACAAACATCCCCTTCCATCTACAACCAAGCTGGCAGCCATAGCCAAAATGTCATGTTGGGATAAATGACAAAATCACCCCTGTGATGAGCAAACCCTGGGGTCTGCTGGCCTGCGTGGTGGGACTTGTGCTCAGGGCTGCTCTTCAGGGGACTGCCTGGTATTTGGGACCAAGGTGCCTATCCTTTCCTCTGCTGTGTGAGGAAGCCTTAACTTTAGAAGGAAACACAAAGTGTCCAAGGCCAGGTTGGATGGGGCTTGGAGCAGCCTGGTGTCCCTGCCCACGGCAAGGGGTTTGGAACTAGGTGGTCTTTGAGGTCCCTTACAATCCAAAGCATCCTGCAGTTCCCAGTGCCTTGTTCTGGTGACTGTTCCGTTCCATTGGATGTAGGATCACAAATATTTAAGCCTCCATACACAGAAGTCCAGGTCCTCTGGAAGGAAAGGTGGTGGCCATGCTCGGGGGGCATGTGGCTTAGGAGGAGACTGTAGGGTCTGCAGTGTGCTGTGGCTCATAATCCAAAGCTGAGCCTGTGGGAAGCAGGAAGGATGAGAGGCTGTGCATCATTCCAGCACCTCTCTCTGGTGTGCTGATGAGCTCCTGTGGAGGATTTAATGAATGGAGCTTCTCTGATGGAGGAGATAGGAAAAATTGCTAACCTGGGGAGGTGAAAAATCATGCTGGGCCATGTCAGAGACTGAGCCTGGCCTGGTGGCCCTTCAGGAGGGGATGGCTGCTGTGTGAGCCAGCTCAGGAGGGGAGGCACAGCCAGCAAAGTTGCTGACTGGAGCTGCCACCAAGCCGCAGCTTTCTGGGATGTGCTGGCACAAATCTGCTCTGGAATGAGCTCTGGGAGGCTTTGCAGTGCTGCAGGCAGGTGTGAGCACTGCCAGGGAGGGCTGCAGGGCAGGCTCCCCTCGGGCTGCCCCGGCTGCTGCCCTGCCTCACACCCCACCGCCGGCTGGGGAAGTACCTGCTCTCCTGCAGACAGGGAAGCTGCGTCCCTCTTCCCTCTGATATGGAATTCCTGTGGGGCCCCAGGCGAATGGCACTGCTCTTCCAAGCCAAGCTTTTCCCCTGAGGCCAACTGGGCTAAGTCCAAGGGCTTGTCTGGTTTCCTTTCTAGGTTTCCTCCCTGTTTAGTGGGATTAATAACACCTAAGGGTGTCAGAGTTAATTACTCATCAGGCTTCAAGCGCTCTGAGAAAACCCTGTGCCATCCATTGTTTGAATTTACAAGGCGCTGCTGCCTCCTGACTTTCAGAGGAGTGGCTGAGGTCCCTTCTGTGACTTGGCTCTTTGAAGGACACGCCAAAGCCTCTCTGTCACGACTACTGGTGCCAGCACGGACTGATGGGGCACAGGAGGGAATCAAAAGGTTCTTAGGAGCAGTTTGATTTAAGAATGGGTCCAAGAGAGAGGATGTGGCTCATCCACAAGACCCCTTGATTTAAGGAGCAAACCAACCTTCAGCTGAAAACAAGCTGGAGTTCTCTGGCCATCAGTTGTCAGGACAGAGCTCAGGTCTGTCAAGTGCAGATTTCTATCCCTGTGTTTGAACTGACACAACTGAATTTACTCAGTTTGG
Organism: Certhia americana; assembly: GCA_018697195.1. Classification (NCBI taxonomy): domain Eukaryota; kingdom Metazoa; phylum Chordata; class Aves; order Passeriformes; family Certhiidae; genus Certhia; species Certhia americana. Next base: position 10,449,020 of record CM031871.1, read on the forward strand.
GACATTTTATGCAGATTTGAGCCACACGACAAATTTTTTTTTGGTCTTGCTATAACCAGTATGAGCTGAAATAACACCTGTTAGGAAGTGTCCCTGAATAGTCATGGATCAATCTAGTTCAGCATGGTTCAGAAAGGGATGGACAAGGCTGGGACACCTGGTCTCTGTGGTCAGAAGCTTTTTCCCTGAAAATATTATTCTTCTTCCTCCCCATCCCTAAACATCAATTCAGAGCCTTTTTTCTGCTCCCAACTCTGTTTCTAGAAAGCATCCTGTAGAAATAGCAGTTCACCGAATAAATTCCTTTTGGCAGGTAAACTGAAACCTGCTCTTGAGCCCTCTTGGGCTGGGGATGGAGCAGAGCTGGGATTTTGCTGCATTTCTGTCAGGGAGGTTCAGTTGCAGCTGAAGCATGGCAAGTACCTGCTGAGTCAATCTGTCTGTGCTGCTGTGTGAGATGGGAAGTGCAGTGCCCTGTCTGACACCTGCTGATGAGCTCAGCCAGGATTGTTTTACCTGTGGGAGGAGGAATTTCTGGAAGGGGAAATGCAGTGAGGGGAGCAGGAATGACTCCTGAGCACTTGGAGTCAAGCTGAACCTGTTCTGTGGGGTGCAGGCCCTGCTGAGGCACTTGGACGGTTGCTCCAATTGCTGGTTTTGTGGGAGCAAGGAACTGAACCTACCAACACAGCCCTGAGGATTTTATTCCCAGACTTGCTGAGTTTATTAAGTGGCAGCAGTAGTAGGTTTGGATCCCTTGTGATCTAGGAACTATGGAGGATGTGTGCTAGGAACTCATCCAGCTGACTGCAGGTGCATCTTGAGGCTTTTGGTGTCTTGAATTTCAGGCCTTTTAGCAATGTGGGAGATTGGGGAGCATTCTGTGTTGTGTGTGATGGATGTAGGAAGGGGAAGTGGATATTCAGTGGGCCCTTTGGGATGGAGGGTGGTTGTGCCTGGAGGAAGCTGGGATCCTGTTGCCTAAAATGGCTCCTTTGATTATTACAGACTGTGTCATTCCCACCCTGCAGGACCAGCATGATGGCAACTGCATCCAAGGCTTTGCTGCCAAATTCAGAGCCATAGAATTGTCTGAATTGGAAGGAACCTTAAAGCCCATCTCATCCCATCTCCTGCCACAGGCAGGGACACTTCCCACTATCCCAGGGTGTTCCAAGCCCTGTCCAACCTGGCCTTGGACCCTTCCAGGGTCAGCCACAGCTTCTCTGGGCACCCTGTGCCAGAGCCTGCCCGCCCTCCCAGGGAACAATTCCTGCCCAGTCTCCCATCTATCCCTGCCCTCTGGCAGTGGGAAGCCATTCCCTCTTGTCCTGGCATTCCTTGTGAATGGAATGACTATGGAAGCTCTTGGAAGTTCCCCAGCCAGATGGGGAGGAAACTTTTGTGCTGATAGGAGGCAATGAGAAGACTTTAAATGCTGCCAGGCCCCTGTTCCACAGCTGTTTGTGCCTTGTGTTGGGCTTTCTGCTTTGGCTCCCGGGGCTGGGGAGGTGTGGGGCAGGAGAGGAATGGGCTGTGCTGCAGGAAGGAATGCTGATCCCTGCCAGCAGTGCTGCCAGGGTCACTCTTTCCTCAGCAGAGCTGTCCCCAGCATTGGCTTTGCTGCTCCTGGAGCAGCTGTGCAGGAAAGCTGGTGCCTGCCATGGGGGGATTCTCACCTGGGGGATTCCAGCTGCAGATTGCTCAGGGGGGATGGATCCAACCTCCATGGACTGCAGCCTGGGGTCTGGGCAGGAGGAAAATGGGCCCTGCCTGCCCCTTCTGCCCTGCAGTGGGTGCAGAGGGCTGCTCCACGAGCTGGCTGTAAATCAGAATACACGAGGAAGGCAATTTTCTGCGAGTGAAGCCTGCCCTCACCAAGCCCTGGGGGAGGGAGGAGAACTCCGAGTGTCAAGGTGAGACGGAAGAGCACCAGAACGAGATTTAATTTCCTTCCCAATAATTTTCTCAAGCTGTATAAACTTTCCTTATTTAAAACAAATACTCCCTGAAAACACGTTCTGTGTCAGTGGCCCTGTGAAAACACCCCCAGTCACAACCTGTGCCTGTCCCTTGCTCGCAGCCTCAGCCAAAAGCCAGCAGTTTTACATTTTGCTCTATTAATTCGAGCTGTAAATTTCCTTGTGCAAAGTCTCCCAGGCTGGGGAATGAATTTAAGTAAACAGGGTGTACAATAATAGACTTGTGTGAGGGCAGGTTTTTCAAGTGGCCTGTAACTTTTGGAGTAAGTTGGTCTAAATCTTACGGTGGAGAGTGTGTGAATTTGTCCAGGAGGTGGAGGAAGTTGGAGAAAAGGCCTGGCTGGTAAAAATGTCTGGATCCAGAACAAAGAATTGAGGTGAATCTCTTATCTGGCCCAGGGCAGAAGGGTTGAACTAAGGGATTTTACATCCCTTCCAACCCAAACCATTCTATGACCCTATTATTCCATTATAGATTTTGGTTCAAGTCTTCCATGATTAATTTTTTTCTCAGTGACAGCATCTATGAGATACTTATAAGGTGACTGAGGGGTTTGTTTTTTTTCTTCCTTTGACCTACAGAATCTTGAATGCCCACCCTAAAATCAGTTTTATTTGCTTTGATGACTAAAGGATTAGTTCCTTCTCAGTTATTTTCTGGAGGAAAAAAAACACCAAGACGAGTTTCTCCTGTAAATGTGATGGAAACCAATATTGTGTTTGAGCTTTGTGAGCATCAGTGCTCTGAGCCTCCTGAAACTCAGCCTGCTTGGTGTCCAGCTGTGCTGGATCCCTTTCTGCCTCATATTGCCAAGGAATCTGAAGGGGTTCTGGGGATATTACGAGGTGTTCATGTTTCCTGCTGCCCCAGGAAATCTCTGCTCTAAATGCAACTTACTTATCTCAGATTGTTGTTCAGCCTTCAGCTAAAACCAGGCTCAAGGTGAACATGATCAAGAAGGCTGCAGCTGAGGAAAGACTGATCCCATGTTGCAAAATAAGCAGTTTTCCTGCCTGATGCTTCTGTAGTAGACAATTTTATTTTTCCCCATGAACTTGCAGTTAAAATGCACATCTGGTCGGTGTCTTTGAGTAATCTTGTAAAGGGAACTCAATCATTAGATAAAGAGGAAAGGAACCTCTGGCTTATAGGCAGCACTTTGCTGAAAAAAAAAACCAACAAAAGTTGTATGGAATAACTTGGCATAAAAGCCCATGAGCAGGGGTTTCTTTTGTTTCCCAGGGTTTGGGGATGTCTGCTTATCCAACCTTTCTCCAGCTGGCTCTTGGAAAACCACAAAGCAAAGTGGTTCTGACTTCTGCTGGGGAAAAAACACAAGAAAGCATCTTTAAGCCCTTATCCAGATCTCAGTAAAACCAGTGGAAAACCTCTGAGTCTGGGGGATATTGGATCACTTCCAAAGGGTGGAAAACAGTGGAGAAAGGTTGAGCCCAGCTCATGTTAGATCTAGAAGCCAAGGGAAATTCTCTGCTCCTGGGAATGGGAAAAAGAAGTCTTGGCGAAATCTGGATCTTAGTGCTGGAGGAAGCGTTTGGCCCAAAATGGAAAAGGTTTGGATTTATGGGATAGAAGGAGGACCAAGCCTTGTTTACTGGGGCACTTGAGCAGCTTCTGAACTAGAAATTTCCTCTTGGTCTTTTTATTAGATAAAAGGAGGGTGCCAGTGCTGCCATAGCCTTTGCTGTGATACATCTCTTTCCTCTCTTGGAAACAAGTGTTTGCACCCAAAATTCCCTCCCTCTCCCAGCCAGGGGAGGGATCCTGCAACAAGGCCCAGCCCAGGTGTTTCTGTAGCCTCAAAAGATGCTGAATCTCACTTCTGTGGGCATGAGGGTCCTGCACCCGAGGTGTAACTGGCAGCAAAAGGACAAATTTACCCAGCTGAATGCAAAGACTTTTTTAGATAAAACAAAGTGTTTGCTTTGGCTTTCAGAAGCTTGGAGATACCTTGGATGGAGAGCTGCCAGCTGGCTGCTCCCCAGCCACTGACTCAGAATGGAAAAGTGTAGTGTGAGTCCCTGGGTTTTTTTCCCCCCCACACTTCTTGACAAACTTTATAACTGGCTTTCTTTTTTGAGAGGAGGAGGGAATTCTCATGGTTTTAAGCAAATCACAACTGACTCAGCCTAAGCCCAAGGGTAGAATGGCAAAGGCTTGATGGATTAAGTGTCCTGGAACAACTGGCTACACAGCTCTTTCTTGTTTTCTGGCTGTGAGGATCATCCTTTTGATCAGATCCATTTCCCTGCTGCTTTCCGGGTTGTAAATCCAGATTAGTCATGGCAGGGTGGCAAACAATTAATATGGAACAGGAGGTTAAACCCAGGGAGCGTGTGGTGGTCTCTGGGTGCTGGTTACACCAGGTGGGGAAGCAGGGACACCTTGAGGCCACCTGCTGGTAAATTTGGAAGAGTTGAGAGCCTGAGATTCCAACAACACCCTCGATTTCTGTAACCTGCTCAGAGATGTGTCTCTAACTGATCTGCCTGAGTGTCTGACTTCCAAATCTTGCTGTAAAACTCAGATTTGTATCCTAAATCCAGGGCAGGAAGCTGTGTTTTGGCCATTTACTATCTCTCCTGTATATCTGACCTTCACAGCTCCTTGTCTGTGCTGCTGAGGCCATCCTTGCCCTCAGGACTCCCTGGATAAGTGCTGTTTGAGAGCATCAATCAGCTCCTGCTCATCCCTTGATGTTGGAACCCTGGGCACAGAGAATTTCAGCCTTTCTGTGCTGACAGAAAATGATACGCTCAAAGATACGCTGCATTTAACCTGAGACCTTGGGAAAGGCTTCCAAAATTGGGTGATAGCACTGAGATTGTGAAAGTGTAGTTGAATAGAAGTGTGTTATATCACCGGGTGAGAAATTTAGAATTTAAGGTGGTGGGTTAAACCCTTAATTATGTTACATGTATATCATTTTAAGGTGTAGTCATCTTCTCCTCCTTCCTCACAAGTTTGGGTGATTTTGTGTGATTGGTTAGAAAAGTCCACAGTGTGGGACATGGGTGATTAGTTATTGGGTTAAGAGCTAAAATAAATTAGTTGGCATCTCATAATTGGGTAATTTGGGCTTAAAAAGACCTTGAAGACAGAACTCTGAGCTCCATTTCTACTCTGTTAACTTAGCCTGTAGAAGCACTCACAGTCAGTGAGGCTGGAACTGAGATAAGAAATAATAAACATCCAAGTCCCAACAAGAATTCTGTCTCTCTTGCTTTTAATCCTGACCCTGAGAAGAAGAACTTGGTAAAGCCAAGGGGTTTGCTGCACCTTGGGTTATGGGTGATCCCTTCTGGGAACAAACTCCCTTGCTTCTCTGGCCAAGCAGGAAACTGGGGTGACTGTATAGACCTCTGCATCTGGGAGAAAACATTGGGGGACTAAAAAACAGGGTCACCAGGATTGGAGGACACCTTTAAGATCATCAAGCCCAACCATCAACCCAGCACTGCCAATGTCACCCCTTTTTAAGGACTTTGGGGACCATGAGGAGGGCAAAAGCTTAAAATGCAAGGGACAAAGTGACCTGATTCCCAGTCAGTGTGCTGAGGGATGAGCACAGGAACACCACAACCCTTGGCTTCTCTCTGACTGAAATCTCTCTCCAGGTGCCCCAGTCAGACCAACAGGCTTGTTTTGAAGGCCAGTTTAGGTTGTACTTCCCCAAACAGCTCCTGCTTTGGCTTCAAAATGATGCCTGTCTAAAGGTGAAGGCTTCGTGAAAGATGAGGTGATTGTGCCCAAATGACTTCAGTGTCCAAGCCTGAAATTGTTATTTTAAGGCAATACTTTAAAGCAGTAAACTTGCAACACAATCAGTTTGTAATGGGGCCCCAAAGGTGGAGCTAGCAAGGGCTGCTGTGTGAATTTGCAGATTTATTTGCAATAACCTGATTTGCCTGATTAGGGTGGCTCAGGAACACAGCTGCTGCTTGGTGCACAGCCTCTGACATCAGCACTGTTATAGCAGGGGTGAAATTGGCCTCCCCTACATTGTTAGCTGTTGCAGGAATTTATCATCCACCTGTGTTCTGATTTAGGCGTGTGTAAATCCCAGGTAACTGCATTAACATCAATAAAGCTGCTTGAATAGATCTCTATCTGAATTGCTGCTGAAGATTTCTCCTGTTGCTGTTGGCTATGCAGGTGCAGGGATGTGGTTGGCTTCAGCTGGGAAACACGATGCCATCCAAGTGTGTGTCTAGCATGCAAACAAGAAAATGCTGAGCTGAAACCACAATGCTCATTTAAAAGCCAGGGGGAGATGCTGTCAGGCTTTCAAGAGATGATTTCTCTTTGCCATCTTGAAATATTTGAACAGGCAGAAATTTTCTGGTGAATGTTTGCCTGGAAATGTTTCCCTTGGAGGAGGAGAAAATGTCCTCCTCCTTTGTGGTGGGCTGGTTCCAGATTGGTTTTGATGGCCAAGTTGGGAAGACAAATGTGTGTTGTTTATTTCTCCTTTACCTCCTTCACCATCACTGCATCTCTACCTTCACTGACTGTATAAAAAGACAGAGTAGCTTGCTTTTTTTGCAAATTCTTATTTTGTAGGTTTTTTGTTTGTTTTTTTTTTTTTTTTCCCCCAGAGATTCTGGAAATTGGAAACATGGGAAACAAGACTGAGGATGTGGGGTGGAGTAGAGTCACCTTGCACTGGTGTATGGATTTTGGGTCAGCAGCAGAAATGAAAAGTCACCTGGAAAAAAAAGTTGTCCCAGGGAAATGAGAGGGTTTAACCCTCAAAGAATTTCTCCACTGAGCTGGTGGCTAAAACCCAAAGCATTTGGGACTGACAACTCTTCTGAACCACTTCTAGGTTACTAAAGGCTCCCAGATAAATTATCCATATAATTTCTGAACCTCACTGACCTCTTTGGGACAGCTCCTGCTGAGGAGATTCTGGGATTTTCAGGGGATCATATGACAACTTCATGGATAAAGGTGCAAACCAGTATCAGTTTGGATTGGTTTTTCACATGTAAAATGTAGCTTTTTCCTCCTGTAATTTCTCCTGATTTGCTGGAATAGAAGGATTATAAATATTGTTTGTGGCAGTTCGTTTCTGGGAGCATGTGCTCATGTTCTGGGGACTCCAGCGCTGAGCTAACAAAGGATAGGTGCAGGGGAGAAGGAAAGAGGATTATTGGCAGGTTTATTATGTTGGGTTTTTTTTTTTTAATTAAGATGTTGGTTTCTTGGAGTGAGAGGTGATATCTTATTGAAGGACAATTCCTGTGACATCCTAAAGTTTTGCATTGCTGGCCAGGGAGGGATGTTGGCTGCATGCCCTCAGTTGGTGACAGTCAGGGCAGGAGGAAGGGGATGCCAGCCTCGGGCTCTGGGGACACTGGGCACCATCTCTGCTGTGTCTGGGCAGGGCCACCGTGTCCGCCAGTTCAACCCTTTGGCCAAAGGTCAAGTAATGGAATATTTGACCTGGAAATAGATAATATTGGGGAGTGTAACCTGGCTCCATGTTTTTGCCACTGCTCTGTCTTGTGCCTCTGAGCTGGAAGGAAACACAAGACAAAGCCAAGCACCTTCACTCCCAGACTAAACCATGGCCTTCCTCATACTCTTGATCCCATAGAACATTGGGATACTGCCTTTGGAATGAGCAGAGAATGTGTTTTTGGGTTATAACCTTTGCAGCTGGTGGGTCCTTAACGTGAAGAAGGGTCTGAAAATATCAGTTTGGATCTGATCCTCCTTCACCTTGCAGGGCCCCTGAAGCAGCTGATGCAGGAGCTGCAGTTCAGGTGTCTCATGTGCCTATTTTCCAGGAGCAGGTTTCCCACCTGGGCTGTGTCTCCCATGGCAGATCATAGCTGGAGGTCCCCATTGGGAATTCTGGCTGGTTTTCCCACAGGCTGATGTAAAGTACCCCAGGGGATGGGAAGTGGGCAGGAATCTGTCCTCCAGAGGAGAGCAGAGGCCTTGTCTGCATCTTACATTGCACTGGCTTTTTGGTAATAATGCCTTTTGTCAATACTGCCTCTTGTCTTGATTTTTCTTCATTTGGGGGCAGTGTGTGGCAAACAGCATTCCTCGGGGACAGGGGTTGGAGTGGCACTTGTAGAAATGTTACCTGTACCGTGGTGTGAAGAAGGGGGCTATTAAAACAAAGAATTCCTTTGCAGCCTCAGTGCTCCTGTAGGTGTACCAGGTTTGCTAAAAATAGGCTCCTTAGCTGACTGAAAATGGGCTGCCCCAGGCCTTTGACTCTGTGCAGCTCCCCTCCTCCTTTCCCTGCTTTTGAAGTTGAATGCTTATGGATGTTTTCTAGCTTATCACAAACCCATCACAACTGGCAGTCCTCCACTGTTCCAGGGTTGAGGGTTTTCTTTCTCAGCCTCCACCCATGCGTGTACCTCTCGGGAAAGATCACGTGAAATCCTCTGCTCCTCCGAGAGGAGCTTGTCACTTCTCCACGTCTCAAAGACCATGCTTAGCATTTCTTTCAGCGAGGATTTCCCACCTTCTGAAGGGCCTCAGACACTGGCTGTGCCCTTGATCTCGGCAGTTCCTGTGATAGACTCCTTCTTGTGGCCTTTAGTCTCTGCTTTGAGCCCTTAGGCTTGTCCTAAGGGGCTGGATGAGCTTGTGAAGGGGATGGTATTTCCAGGAGTCCTCCTGTTTTAAACGTTTCCCTCTCAGAGATCACAGGGAGAAGAAAACTCACTGTTGGTACCTGCTGAGACAGAGCCATGAACTTGTTTGGGTTGGAAGGGACCTTAAAGATAATTTAGTGCCAATTTCCCTGCCATAGGCAAGGACACCTTCCAGACTTCCACCAGATTTAAGGGACACCTTCCACTCGATTTAGGGAGTTTTTGCACCATCAGCAGCAGCTGGAGGTGTCCTGTACTAATCTTGTTTTTTGTGGGGCCTGTTAGGGAACAGGTCTGGCTGAAAGGGAACAGCCTGGCAGGAGGAAAGGACGTTTAGAAAACATGGCCAGGTCCACAGCAGGGCCCTGTGGGTGTGAGGCACTGCCACAGCCAGTGTTGACACCAGGAAAAGGGAGGCAGAACAGCTGTGGGACTCCAAGAGGTGTGTGCTGGAATGTGTGGGCTGGGTGTGCGTGTGAGCACTGCCAGAGTAACCGCAGGGTGCTGGAGGCTGGGAAAACCCAGTGGGAAAGATGTGTGGGCCCTGCTGTGCTGCCAGGTGGAGACCATGGGATGGTTCCAGGCTGCTCTTCTCACCTCAGACCTGGCTGCTAGAGCTGGGTTTAGGGGGGCTGCACTCTAAACCGTGTTTTAAAGGGTTCAGGGGATGGATTTGTGCACACCTGGGGGCTTCCAAGTGGCTCTGCCGAGGGCTGGAGGGGAGTGCAGCCTCCAGCTGGGGCTGGGCATGGCTCCACAGCTGGAAGTGGAGTGCAGGAGCTGAGGCTGGGCTGAGCACAGCTGGATGAGCTGTTGGCAATGTCTGTGCTCTCCCCAGTGCTCATCCACAGTGCAGGTGCTGGCCAGCAGCCCTGAGCTCCTTTGTGTGGTGAGCAGGCAGGGATGCACCCCAGGTAGGCAGCAGGGTGGTGATGCTGCTTGTGGAAGGGAACCTGGCTGAACAGGCCATGGGGATGAGGAGCTGCTCCTTCCCATTCCACCCCAGCACAGATTAACCCTGTCAGAGATGGTGGAAAAATGTGTTTGCCCTGGGGAAAGGGAAAGGGTTTCCCCCTATCCCCCTAATGCCAGTGTGGCTGCCAGTCCCTGCACACAAAGGATCCCCTATGATGCCTTTCCAGCAGGTTTCTACCAAGAAAACTTTTCATTTTAGGGAGAATTCTGTAGGGTTTCTTCAAAAATCTTCTAGAGAGAGGGATAGAGTAGAACATGTAGGGGAAGAGTTAAGGGAGAGTTAATGTGCAGGACCTTTTCAGGGGGTTTCATTCCATGGGGCACAGGACATCCCTACAGTGTCACCACAAATCCCACAGATATGCATGAGAGAAATCTCAGAGGGTCTGTGCAGGTGGAGATGGCCCCAAATCTTGCTGAATTCCAATGCTTTGTGACATCCCTGCTGCTTTTCAACTTGTCTCCGTGGATTGCAACAGTGGATACCTGTGCCAGGCCCCACTGCTGTGTCTGCCCTGTGTGGTTATATGGGCTTGAAACCCCTTTCCTCTTCAGGGGGTGGTGCTGGCTGACTTTTCAGGGGTGTCAGCACTGTTAGTTCTTGAGGAGACAGGAAAATTCACAAATGTGCTTGTCTTCCTAAGAGCTTTGCTCCCTGGGTCAGGCTCTGCGATAATATCAGTGTCTGTGCTCAGGGAGGGATGTTTTGGTGGCTGGTGCACTGCAAATAAGACAGATAAATAACAGCAATCCGTGGAGACAGAGGTAATTAAAGTGACAGCCCCACTGACAAATAGCTGAGTAAATGGAGGGGGTGATTTGTTAATGAAATGAGGATAAACGGATTTACAGACACGCAGGATGGGGAAAATGACAGAAATATGAATTTGGCATATTCCAAATAGGCACTCTGGGGGCTGCTGTGCAATGATTTAGGCAAACGAGGCTTTGTGTTCTAAATCATGAAGTTGTTGCAGATTGCAAAGACTTTTTCCCCCCACCTTTGGTTAAGTGTGGGATTGATCTGGAACTGGAGGAAGAGTGCAAATTCCTGACAGAGGCAAAGCTGGCCAATAATCCCAGTGCTGGGCCAGTGCCTGTGGGTTAGAGCACAAAGTACCTTCAAGGCAAGGAGATGTGCAAGCAATTTGATGAAAATCTAGGGAATTTTCTGTTCTTTAGTCCTCCATTGAGTAACAGTGCAAGGTGCAGGAGTGTTTGGGTGTGTTGGCATTGGGATGAAGTCAAAATGAAAGAAAACAGAGCTAGGAAGTCCTGACAGCCACGTTAGGCTGTCTGCAAGCCCCCAGGTGATGTTGGAGTGGACAGAAAGTCCTAAAGGTGCTGTAAGCACCTATTTAAGGCTGAGGTTCTGATGTGTATCAGCTTCTTTAGACCTTGATTAAGCATAGCTTAAGCTGCTTTACGTCTGGGACCAGTGCAAGAGTGGTTTAAGCTCACTCTTAGGCAATGAGGAGTTTCAGCTCTGTGGTTATACACAGCTTGGCTGACAAAGAGCTTCTCTTGGTTTTTTCCTCCCCTGTGCTATATGCTGGGAAATCCATGAATTTTTTGGCAATTTCGGTCAACTTTGAAGCAGAATCTGAATAGCCAGCTTTTGATCCTACTGGTCATCAACAAAATGCTTGGCAAAGATAAATATTAACCTATTAGTTGCTGTATTTTTATCTAATTATGGCCATCTGATGTTATTTAGAGTGTTAACCTTCACAGCCTCTAAACACCCTATAGCAGTCTTGCACATGCAGCTGTTTCTGGGGAAATACCATGGAAAAATCAGAGTTGTTCCACTTTTTAAGTGAAGCTTGGAGTGGTTTCCCTGGCTTTAATGGAACAGGCACCCATTGCTAAGCAGCATTTCAACTTCATGTGCTCAGGGTGGGGAAAAATGTTCCTTTAATATGAAAATGACGTGATGCTTCTTTTCCAGAAATAGCATATGGTGTGTTTGGAGGGTACCCATTAATCTTCATTAAATTAGTGTCCTGGAAATTGGGGTGAAGAGGGGAGGGAGTGGGAGGAGATGGGGCAGCTCTGGAGCACGTGTACCCTGCTGCTTTGTGCAGCTCAGAACATTAAATGTGCTGCTTGTTGGGACTTGAAGCTGAATTTTATGGAGGGATAAGATGGAGGAGGCAGGAGAAGGAGACAACATAACTTCCCTGGAGGCAGCATTTCTGCTCAGAGCCTGCTTTGTTTTGGTGTGCTCTTCCTTCCTTGAGATTAATTAATTTACGGTGGTGGGGAAGCTTTTGAAGGCTGCCCAATGCCACAAGCCACATGTCCCTTTGTGTCCTGCAGGAAAGGCAGAGCAAACAAATCTGGCAAATTGCTCTGAAGGCGGAGACCTGTCTCCCAACCTGGCTGGCCGTTTGGGTTCCAGAGAGGGAAATATCAGGTGTAAAGCACCTTTCTGATGCAAAGCTTTCAAACCATTGTCCCTGTGTGGAGCTGGGCTGTGTTTGCAGCCTGGTCTGCATGCCCAGTACCAGGATTCCCTTCCCAGGGTTTGAGACAAGCCCTGGCTCTGGTTTTGCTTTGGGTACTCTGTGCTCTGGTGTGTGAGCAGCAGGTACTAAAAACAGCCGTTTGCAAAGAGTGAAGAAAAGCAAGGGAATGTCTTGCAGCTTCCTCTGAGAAGTTTGATTGCTTTGTCCCTGGGCTGAGCAGAAATCAGGAATGATGATTTCTCCAGGCCAGGAGTTCCTTTGCTTCCATCCTGAGCCTGTGCAGGATGCAGTGCCTGTTCCTGAGGGGTGCCATCTGAGCAGAGCCACACCTCTGAGGCTTTGTATTGATTGGCAAAAGCTTAGAAACGTTTTTTGTCACCAACTGAAACTTTTCTCCATCAGTTTTGCTCTGCTGGTTCCTGTCTGGGCCCAAATCGAAGTGTTCAACATTCCAGACAGGCTGGATTCGAGGGGCAAAGCCAGGTCGTGGTTCATGATTTTTAAAGGATTTTGCAATATCTTTCAGAAAAGAGAGGTTACAAAACCTAGTTCTGTGTGACTTGAATATTCCTCCCACATACTCTGTTGATTGTGATTTTGCTCTCAAGGTACTTTAAAGCTTTTCTGCTTCATGATTCAAACAGGAAGAAGTGGATGCTATTTCTTGTCAATCTCAACGTGTTTTAGGATTTGTCTTGAAGTGGCAGGTAGAAACCAAAGCTGAGTTGGGGTTTTTCAGCCCGCAGCTTGTATTGCTGACACTGAAAGATTGGGAGTGTGTGACTGGCAGAGTCTAAAACTCACTTTTCCCACAGTAGCTGGACCTCCTCAGGTTTGCTTTCTTCTTCTTGGTGCGTTTTCCAAATTCCCCTTCGTGCTGAGTAAAGGGAGGTTGTTGCCACAAGTTAGGCAAGGCTTGCTAACAAAGCCTAAGCTTGGAATTTAGGAGCCTAATCTTCATGTAAGGTGCAATGCCACAAACCACTCCAATTACAGAGCAAACTGGTGTGCACATGCTTCATCCTGAACCCAGCTGGAGTCTGCCTGCTGAGTTGGCACAGCCTTTATTCTACACTACTGGAGGTAGCAGCAGAAAATCTGTGGGCTTTATTCAATTTGACCATAAAGTGAATATTAAGAAATTCAGGATGCAAATTTGGTCTTCAGTGGTTCAGGGTGCCCCTGAGATGGATCTGATGCAACCAGTCTGTCCTGGCTTCTTGCTCTTGTTAAATATCTTTCTCATGAGTGGAGGGTTTGTTGTTTTGTTGGTTTTTTTTTTTTTTTTTTTTTTTTTTTTAGGGCCAGGCATAATAAAAATATAACCTCTGCCCCAAATCCTGCTGCTTTCATGTTGGAGCACAGTAAATGTTTGCAGATTTTGATGCCCAGTTGCTAGCATTAAACCTCTTGTCAGCTGTGTTTTATAAAAGGGTGAAGTTGTTTATCCCTTTTTCCTCTTACTCAAGCTTGTTTAGGTGTAACCTGTTCCTGTAAAAAAGGAGTTTCTCCCACTGTAAACTATTTTTTTTAGAGATCAAATGAGATAGTCTATGTAATTTCACCTCTGTATTACAGATATAACAGTCTCTGGTGCTTTAGACTGTTTTTAAGTCACTCTCAGCTGAATTAAGTGTATTTTACCTCTATATTTTGGGGCAAGTGTCTCTGGAGAGCTCCCAGCCCTGATTAGCAGTGCAGAACCTGCCTGTCGTGGCAGACTCTTGTCCCTAAGAGGCATTGCAGGGCCATAAATGAGAAACCCTCCTCTTCACTCATGGGGTTTCCCATCATTTGGGAAGAGGAGGAAGGGCTGGGGTGCAGGAGGTGCTGGGAAGTGTGGCTGGAGGGGGTGGAGAGGCCAGGAATTTCTGCCCATGGCTGAGTGCAGTGAGCAGCTGAGTGGTTAATATGGGAGAGCATGGGACTGCTGGGATGGTTCCTGTCAAATTCCTTGCCCTGTTCCAGGTGCTGCTAAAGGCTGCTGGCTTCATGGCACAGGTTTTGAGTCCTCAGTGCCCCAGCCTGGTGGCTGCAGGTACTGGGAAATTTTGGCTGCTCCCAAATCACCAGATCAGAGGGAAATGGGATCAGGAGTGCAAATGAGTGGGAGAGTCAGCAGCAGGTTTAATGTCTTGTGGCATTTTCCTTAGAGCTAAAGCACTTAGCTCAAATATGGAGCCTTGGGTGAGTTTTCATTCCCTTTAAGGTGTGTTTTGAAGGTTTCTTGCAAACCCAGGGCTCAGGTGGCATCCCATTGAGTTTGAAAGGGGTTCCTTCTGGGAGTTAGAACATCCCATTGTCATGGGCTGCAAAATGTAACCCAAACTGTGTATTCTATCACCATCTGATCAAACTGGGTTGTGTGGGGATGGTGTAATTGTCTGTCAATGGCCAACTGTCAATAAACCTGCTGGGGCAGTTTTCTGATCTCCTCACAACCCAGCCTCCCTCCAGGGAGAGATGTTCTGATCATGGGCCAGTGAGTGTCACTGATAAAATTCCATCATCCCATTGGGAAATGCTCCATCCAGAGGGAAGAGCCAAGTATTCCTACCTGGATAAAAACCTGGGAGTTGGAACACCAAGGCAGCCTTTCCACTGGATTCTCCAAGGCAGACCAGGCCCATCTCTCACCACTGGACCTTCAGTGAAAAACTCCACTTTTCTCCAGGAGCATCACTTCAACAGAGCCACATCTGCCCCTGGGACTGCAGCCACCATGGGGTGGCACTGCCACCAACACCCTGACCCACAGGGGGACAGCTGGGATCCTGACTCTGGCAGTGGGGTTTGTTTGTTTGTCTTACTGAATGTGTTTTGGTTCTATTGTTTATTTTAGTTCCCCTAATAAAGAACTGTTATTCCTATTCCTGTATCTGTGCCTGAGAGCCCCTTAATTTCAAAGTTATAATAATTGGGAGGGAGGGGGTTTCAATTCTCCATTCCAAGGGAGGCTCCTGCTTTCCTTAGCACACACCTGGCGTTCAAACCATGACACCAGCAGTGCTGGCACTGGAGCTCACCTGGGAGCTGTGGCTGTGCTCCCTGCCAGTGGCAGCTCCTTACTTGTTTATTGTCTGAAACTGGCATGAGGACCTGCTGGGGAATTGTCAAAGCTCAGCAAAAATCAATAGTTGTGTTTTCCTTTTAGCAGAGCCGCCTCTGAAGCTCTCTTTAAGGTTGGTTTCGTGTCCAAATGCAGATCCCCAGAGCTCCTTGGCACGCTCCACTGGCTCTGAAACACCTTCTGTGCTGGGCAGCATGTCTGATGTGAGCTGATGTGGGTTTGCACTGCTCCCTGCTGCTTCCCTGGGCTCCAGGGGAAGGAAAGGAACTTAACTGCTCATGTTCCACTTATCTCCAGCTGTTGAAACATCCTTTTCCAGGTGATGAAGAAACATCTTGTTAAGACTTTAGGCCTTGCTCTTTGCCAAGGATATTGTGTCTGTATATCTTCCCTTAAAATGTTTTTGTGTTTAATCTCTCAGTTCATCTTCACAACACTCATCACTCTGACAAACAACACCCAGTTCTAGATTCAGCAGTAGGGGATGGAAAACAGAGGAGTACTCTGCACCAAAGTGACATCTTGAAGCTGGGGTTTCTTGCAAATTAGCCATGAATCATAAAATAAAATCTCTGCACGGAACCAGTGTTCCCGTGGAAATTCTGGGAGTGCTCTCCTGAGCTCCAATCTCATTTGTGGTGCTCTTGGTTTGTTTGATATTTGCTGGCACTCCAAGAGGCCTGGCAAGCTGGCAGGAATTGACAGAAGAGTCTTTAGGGAAATACGGAGCCAGGTGATGTCTTCAGCCCGGTGGAGTTACGGACTGGGGCAAAATGCAAAGGAGCAATCTCTGTGCTGGCACAGAACTGGTTGTACTGTTACTGCTTTGAAGATATCTGCAAGATCTGGGAGAGGATCCATGGCCTAGGAACTCCATCCACACTTTGAGGAGCAGGGTGGAACAGTTTATGACAAGCTGCTGGAAGGGAAGCTCCCTCTGTGTTCAGGAGAAATGAAGCTGTCAATGAGAAGCTTTTAATACTGGACTCGAGGTTCAGCCTGTGCTCTGGAAACCTGTTGGAACCCAGAATATAGAGAACATTCCTCTGCATGTTTTAAGGGATCCAAACCCTCTGACAAATCCTCCTTTTAACCTTCATCCATGGAAAAGCCTTCCCAGGCTCTGGGATGAAACAGAATTTTCAAGAATGTCAATTAGAATTTATCACAGGGTGAGAAATTTAGATTTTTGGGTTTGTTAGCATGGTAAGTAGATGATGAAGACAAGCTGGAGGAGCATTGTGGTTTTCAGGCTTCTTCCTCCTTTTTCATCTCCTCCACATTCTGCAGTGTTGGGGACACAGGAACATTGGGCACAATTTGCCACAGTGTCATGTGAATAGAGATTGAGTTGGTTCTTGGTAGAAAAGTAGAAATAATGTCCATTCTTGGTGATAATTGGGGAATTATCTTTAGGAGAACCTTGATTCTGTGTGTTTGGGGCTTTTTGGTGCCTTTTCTCCCTCAGGCCAAGCTGGTGTAAATCCTGGTGTGCAGAAATTGCTGCTCAGAAAATAATAAACAACCTGGAGAGCGAGAACAACCAAGAGTCCAGTTTGCCGCCTTCTTCACAAGGACTTCTGAAAAGGCCTCTCACATCAGGGGAGAGATGTGGGAGTGGAACAACTGCCACAGGAACCTTCAATCATATTTGAGGTGGCAGCAGTGCTAAATCCCAGTAAATATCATCTCCTGCCCGGTGGTGGCCTTGTTTGGCAGAGGAGATAAAGCTCCCCCAGCCTGCTCACCTTGCTGGTGGGAAGCAGATCCTCACTTTGCCTTTGTTTGCTCCTGCGTGGAGCACTCAGCGCTCGTTTAGAGGAATGGGGAGATATAATTAGTGTTTATGAAACACTTGGGGATTGTGTAAAACAAATCATAAAAAAGGGGAGCTCTGCCAGAGCGCTGACAATATTTACACAACATCTGAAGCCTGCCTGTGTTGGACTTTATCAGAAGGAAATATGTGCAGGTGCCAGAACTTGAGCAACTGTTAAATGCATCCTTCTGGCTCGGCGCTGCCATCCATGAATCCTGTGGGAATGCTCAGGCCTTGAAGCTCAGACTTCGTGTTCCTGCTGGTTATCATCCAAAGCTCTCTGAAGAGGGAGACCACCTCACTGCTGCTTGTCTGGAAGAGGGATGATGGATCCTCAGGGAAGCCCGAAGTATTTGAGGATTGCGAAAGCATTCTAAATTCACAAAGCTCTCTTTGCCTTGTTCTCAGTTTTGTGCTCTTGGCTTCCCCTCCTCCTGCTCTGAGGAGGGGTGGGGTGGGGAGGGTTTAAACCTTCCCCTGGAACAAATTCCACTGGCTTCCTTTCACAGTGTCCTTCTCATTTTAGGTGGCACCTCCTGATCTCCAGGAGGAGGCTGCATCTTCCAAGAGTTTAAAGTCTAAGCACTGAAGGTAATTTCTGCCTTCCTTTAAAATCTGTGATTGAAAGGCTGCTCAGGGATCCCCCAGCACCTCAGAGCATGAGCCCTTGGGTTCAGAGCTGTTCTGGTACAATGGGATGCCTGATGTTTCCTGACGTTGATGCCACCCCAGAGTTGTGCCCAGCGTGGAATGAGACCCATCCCAGGCTCTTGCAGGAGGAGGATTTATGGACTCAGTCCTCCCTGAGCTTCCAGGGTTTGAACATCTTCTTTCCCCTTGGCATTCCATGGGAGCCAGCTGCTGCCTCTCCCAGCTGACAGGCCTTATCTGCTCAGAGGACTTTCTCCCGAGATGGGGTTGGACTGCAGGATCACCAGGAAGATGCTTTTTCAGGAAGGGTGGGTGAAGGGATTTTAGGATCCTTGGGGGAAATGCAGCCAGGATCAATGTGCTGCTTGTTCCTTGTGCCTGAACTGCCCAGAATTCCATCTTTTTTTCCCTATTCCTGTGCTCAGTGCTGGATCCAGGATCTTACCTGGATCTGATACTCAGCTGTCTGCTTCAGATATCAGCTGGGTGTTTTGTCAGTGGCTTCCTCCACCCAGCTGCACATTCAGAGTAACTTTCAGTGAGTGCTAGCTATCAGCCAGGGAAGCATGGAATATCCTTGCCTTTTAATAACATTTTTGGGCTCAAGTCCCAGCCTTTTCAGCCCTAGCATGCTCTTGTGAAAATACCAGCAGGCCAGCAGCAAAATGTCCTTCAAAAAACATCTCCCAAATGAAAGATGAGACGTTCCTCTGCTCCTGAAAAGTAGAGTTTTGAAGCTTGTCAAAGGCCATGGGAGATGCTGGGAAGGAGGAAAAGGGCTGGTGCTTGCAAATTCCTCTGGTCTTTGAGCTCACTGCTAGGATTTAAATGTAGGAATATGGTTTGGTTTTGCTGGAGGAGATTTATGGCTTTTGGAGGAGATGGGCTAAGCAGATAGGTCTGAAACCCCTTTTGAATTTCAAACAAACAAATGCTGAACATATTTTATTGTCTTTTAATTGAATGGTCTCCTGCATCTCCCATAGACTGCAGGTAAGTGCCTGGAATATTGAGGCACTGTTGGGTTATATTGATCACAGGGATAAATCATCAAGGATGTGGAATGAAATAAATTCATTCCTTCTGTACATTTTGGTATGTTCCTTAAGAATGAGGAAGCTCTGCCTTCCTGGAATTTCAAATGCCTTTGGATGTTTGATCAGATCCCATGTGAGACCAAGTGGTGTGTTTTGGCTCCGCGTTCAGGGTTTTTGCATTTCTTGAAGTTATTAGAGAAGCACAAAGTCCTGGCAAGAAGTGGATTTCTTTACATCCTGCCTAATGCTGAAACTCCTGTCTGGGTTTCCAGATCTTAGTGGAAACAAGAGTAATGTCCATTTTAACAAAAATAGAAGTTGGAATAAGGTGCTTTCTGCTCTTCTATGTCTGGGGAGGGAGGGATTTTGAGGGAAAGTGAGTGAGGCTCAGCAGCATTTCTAATCAAAACCACAGTCTGATGATTGCCTTAATTTCAATTAGTGGAAATAATTCATTTATTTTTATCTGAGGCCAGCTGCAGATGCTCCAGGGTATTCAAAGCCTCCTTTTCTCTGAAAGCTGGAATGAATCTGCTGGAAGCACCAGTCTGATGGATTGTGCTGGGCATGTAACAGCAACACAGGCTTGTTCTGGGAATTACTGAGAGATGCTGCTTAAATGCACCTGAGCAATCTTTCACCCATAGCTGCATGGCACTGTTAAAAACACCAGGGCCTTGAGTGACAGCTCCAGTCTATTTTTGATGTGTAGGGAAAGCAGGAAGGTTTAAGAGAGCAGACTGAGGAATGTTTATTGTTTTATTAGTCAGGATTTGCTGTTAAAATGGTGTTGGCTTCAAATTTGTTTCTTTAATTACCCTGGAAGCTCATTGACTTCAGTGGGAATGAAGGACAGAGATGGGAAAATCCCTCCATGCTCTGACACTTGCATGCAGCCCCATGCCAGCATTTAACAATTTCCCTCAGAAAGGTTCTGCCACAGCCTGGATGAATGTTTTAGTCACTAGCTGGGATACAGCAATGATTCCAGAAGGTTCAGGGTGTGGAAGGCCTGGCTCAACAGGATAAGTTGGGATTTCAGGCCAGGACCTCAGAGCACATCTGTATTTCTCCACATGGCTCCTGCATGGTGTGGGCTGCTCATACAGAAGCTGTTCTGCTTCTGAAAAAAGCCCCTGGAAATATTTTCAGCTGCATCAGGAGCTCCTGTGTCAGCTCAGGAGTTCTTTTGGATCAGTGCTTTAGGTTTGACTGTCCAGATTCTACCCCAGGACCTCTTCCCACAAAACACCGGCACAGTGTTCCTTGTCTTGGTTAAAAAAAAAAAATTAGTAAAAGCTTTGATTGTGTGTTCTTAGGCTCTGGTTTAGTCTCTTCAGCTGAACTCCCACGACTCCCTGCCAATATCTGCTTCAGGGACTCATACTGGGTAGAATTTGTGACAGTTCAGCAATTCTTGTGCTGTTAATTTGTCAGACAGAAGGGTTTTCTTGATTGCTGGTCATCTACTGCTTTCTCCATATTTCTTCACTTTAAAGAGGGGGGAAAATCCTGAACAAAAATAAGATTCCCACAGTTTTACAGCAAAAATCACAGCTGAGGCACTGAATGTGACTTGGGGGCACCCCTTGGACACTGTGGGTGTCAGTTCTTACAACACACCAAACTCAGTGGCATTTCTTCACGAAGATGGGGATATAAATGTTTGTGAATGATCACACAGCAGTTGTGTTAGCTTGGAAATGGATTTTGTTCAGTATGAAATCCTGTGAAATATTAAGACAGAGTTTCTGAGCTGATTTTCCTTGGAGAAGAAGATGGGAGATTCACACTCCTACAGGAATTGAGGGTTTAGTTTCTTCACTGACATCTGTTGCCTTCTCTGGTTCTGTCTCCACTCTGACATTTACTCTGAAGAGGCTGTAGCAGCTTTCACCCCTCGTCTTGACAATCTGCTGCTGGTTTATTAAATAACTTTTTGGCTTTAATTGAATTAAACCTTCATGGATGAAGAATTGGACAAAACCTTCACTAAGCCTCTTCCTATGGCAGGGCTTGGAGCTGGAGAGTTTTTAAGGTCCATGCCAAGCCAAACCATTCCATGATTATTCTCTATCCTAAAAGCCTGGCATCTACAACTGCTCAAGCAGGTGCTGCCCTCTGCTCTGCCTGGATAATTGCATTTCAGCAATCCCTACAGCACCTTGAAATCCCTTAATACACTTCACAGCTTTGCTGTGCTTAACACACCTGAGTCCCTCTGTGTCTGTAATGATCTCCTCACCTCTATCATGCTCATCATTATTTATGAAGCTCATGGCAGGGGTGTATTGGTATTTTCTAGGTGTTACCCAAGCTCTCAGCCCTGCAGGCCATGTTCTGATCTCCTGACTTAGAGCAAGAAGTCTTTGTCCCACGGAAAGAGAGGGGATTAATTGCGAAATGAGTTCTGCTCCGTGAGATCAGGGATTTACTCTTCTGTTTGGAAACTACCTGGGCTGAAAAGCATTTTAAAAACAAAGTTGGCTTCGGGAGTTCGGTTAAGTGGCACAGATAATTTGAATCCATGAGCTAATCACTGGTTCATTTTCAGATACACAGCCAGACTGCTGTTATTAAGATGGAGTGCAGTAGCAACACTCCTGGAGCTCTTAGGACTTGCTGCTATAGTTTTGTGACAAGGTTAATTAGGCACCATATGAATTTCTAGGTTGTCTGAAGAAAATCAGAGCCAGTTATTTTTAGAGGTGCTTCCAAATTGCCCCTCCAGAGGTGAAAGAGTTGGTTTGTGCTCCAGCTTTGTCTCGGAGATCTCTGAGTTCACAGAGGCAGAGGGGTCTCTTGGCTAATTTAGAGTAATTGAGCAGTGAACATTTTGAATGGTGAGGGAGCTGGAGAAACAAAGCTGTGAAGCTTCTGTGATGTCAATATTTTAAACAACAAAAAGATACTCACCCAGGATATCATGGATGGGGAAAGTGTCTCTGTCCAGAGAGAAGCTTCTTTCTTGTGGCTGTGCTCTGTTGCTTGTGTTTGTTATCTTATTCACAGACAGGCTTTGTCCCTGTCAGTGGATTTCTCTCTTCCTGTTGCCTTAACAAATGCTTTTGTGGGGCTGCAGCTTCTCCCTGAAGCTTTCTGGGACCTCCAGGTGAAGGCAGAGGTTGCAGCAGAGCTGTTGCAGGCAGTGGGGTGGCAGCTTGGCCTGGGTTTATTAAAAGCTGGGTGTGAGCCCTGACAGGTGACTGCTCACCAGGAGGCTGCCCTGCTCAGAGGCTGTTAATTGATCCCCCTCCCTCCCCAAAATGAAGATGGGTGCATTAAGAGAGCAGTTGGCTCTGCCACTTGACCCAGAGGAGCATTTCCATTAAGTTGCAGGATCTGTGTCCCTGGAGGAGCAGATGGTTCCTGCCAGTGCCTGATGCAGAGAACAAAGAGCTGCTTTCCTGAGACGAATGCAGTGGGCTGAGCCAGCTGTGTGCTGCTCTCTGTGGGGCTTTGCCTCTGTAGAAGAAGCAAAGAAACACTCAAAGGGCTCTGAGGAAGAGCTGTACCCACACAAGATATTTTATTGTTACCTGACTTCATTGGGAGCTCTTTTCCTGCATTTCTGTCTCCAGGCTCAGAGCTGCTGGGGAAAGCCCAGATGCTCCCTGTTTATACATGCTTTACTGAAGTGTTTCCTTTTGTTTGGAGGATCCTCTTTGAAGCTAGAAATGAAAATAGCTTTGATTGCTGCCTCTTAGATTATTCTGAAGCAGTGTGGTTAGAGGAAGATGTCCAAAGTTTAATCAGTGGGTCCCATATCTCTGTCTGGAGAGCTGCAGGAGATGGGAATTTGCTGCAAGAGCAGCTGTGGGTGAGAGGATGGGGGAAATTGTGCTCTTTTGAGTGTCCTCTGGTAAAGCACCATTTGGGGTCTGCCCTGCCAAAGTGGGGTGTTCAGCCAGCTCTGAGTCTGAATCAGAAACTTCTGGACCTTTTAACATTTCAGTTTTCTCACATGACTTAAGAGTAGAGCTTTGAGATGACTTGTGATGCTGCTGGTACCCAAGCCACCTGTTTAAATGAACCCTCTCCCTGTGTTTGTACCTTTGCTGTGCAGTCAGGGGGATCTGTCCTTCTTTTTGTGTGGATACTGGTGGTGTTTCCTCCAGCTGCAGCAATCCTGGGAATCCCTGCTCTGCTCAGCAGTCCAAGCCATGAGTCACAGAATGGGGTGGGGAGAATAGAGGAGTATTGAAAAACATGTAATTAAAAGCAGAAATGTTCAAAGAAGCTGGGTATAAGGAACCAATGCAGTGAACTGGTATTTGTGCTCCTTGTGCTGCATCCATGGCCACTCTGATTCCCTCTTCCACGGACGCAGTTTGTCCCTGGGATTGTCTTTTGTCACCAGCAGGGCTTCATTCACTCTGCAGGGATGGCACAGGTGGAACTAGGGCAGCTGTAATGGAAAGAAGCCAAGTGGGTGCTGCTGCCCCTGGCACCAGGGCTGCTCCCAAGGCTCTTGCTTAAAGCCCCTCTCTTTAAACTCTTTCAATCCCAATCCCCTTTTGGGAGCTCTGCTCTCACAGCACTCCAAGTCCAAGCTGCTTTAAGGTGTTTGCTTTTCATCTATCACCTGGGAATTCTGTGCTGGCAGGGGAGATGGAGGCTGTGGGTGAGCGTGAGCTTGGCACGCCTGCCTGGGGCCCTGTGCTGCCTGTGAGGAAATGTCTGCTCCCTCCCAGCTTTGGGAGGAGGGAGAGGAAAACACCTCGGCCTGCCTGTGCCAGCTGCAAATCTGGCAAAGTGCTGAGAGCTGCTGGAGCTGTGCTGTGTGCAGTGCCTGAGGAGCACCCGTGTGCCAGGGCTTATCTGCCCCTTGTTTGCCTTCATTCCAGCCTCACCAGACACATAAAAGAAGTTTCTCCTCCTTCCCAAAGGTCTTCAGCAGCAGGGATCTGCAAACAGCACGTTTTTACCTCTAAAGGGATCCCGGGTTGCTCGGGCTGGACATTGGCAGGTTTGAAATGCGAATGGAATTCAGGGTGGGACAGTCCCTGTCCTGCAGGGTTTGGTCTTTTCCCACCCTCTGGAGAGTCTGGTGACACAACAGGGACTCGGCTGAGGTCACATAGCTGCTTCTGTGGCAGAGGAGGGGAACCTGGAGGCCCAGAGTAGCTGGGGTTGCAAATAAAGCATCTCACTCCTCCTGTCCCCAGCAGGTCAGTGGCTCCAGGTGCTGCCTGGGAGCATCTCCTCTCCTCCCTGCTGGTTTTGTGTGGCTGGAAAAGGCTCAGGGAATGTGACAGTGACAAGCAGGGGCTGTTTGAAGCCAGGTGTCCCATGGCACATCCTCTCACTGCACCTCCAGCCTTCACTGAGGCAGAACTTGGGAACGAAGCACATTTTCTGCCATCTGCAGGGCTCTGCCTTGCACAAGAACAAGCTTGCAGAAACCCATGTTCCTGGCAAGGCCTGGGAAGTGGGTGGGATAGCACAAACAGGCTGGAGATGGAGAAATCCAGCCTCAGAAAGGAACTTTCCCTCTGTCCTGCAGTGCCTCAGGCAGGGATTTGGATCTGAGGAACAGAGCCTGCATCAAAGTTTGGAAGAACTGCATAAAACTGGGCAATTTGGGGAGCAGTGAGAGTGTAGCCTTAGGCTCAGCTCTGTGCATTGGTGCTGTACAACTGGCATTACAGGTCTGACTTTGCAGAGCTCTTGTTATCTCTCCTGCTCCTCCTGGCTGGAATTTCTGCTGGCTGCAAACAGGCTCATGTCAGGGAGGGTTTTCCTCTTGTCCCCCAAGGGAGACTGTGCGTGGATCTCGGGCTCATGTGGCTCTCCAGAGCTGGCTGAGGGGTGAAGAACCTGGGTTTTCCACAATCCCTGGCTCTGATCCTGCCCTGCATTCAGGTCAGCTGAACAGGGTTATTGTCCAACCCTGTCCAACAGGGAATTATGCATTTTAGGGGAAATGTGCAAGGTTTTGGGGTGCCAAGGTGTTGCCAGCTAGTAGAAGAAAGACAAGGATGTGAAGCTTTCCCTGTTTCTTGCTTAGAGTTAGGGGCACAGGAGAGGAAAGCTAAAAATAATCCTTGAAATAGTCTAATTCTCAGGATTCACTCCTTCCTCCAGTCTTACAGGACCAGAGCATGAGATGACAGGCACAAACCCAAACCCTAATCCCTTGTCCCTGCTTTCCCTCGTGCATTTTGCCATTCAGCAGGACCCAAAGCAAAGCTGACCTGTTCCACACTGAGGGAAGGAAGTCAGAAAAGTGCTACAACAGAATCAAACCCACCCTGATCCTGTCTGGAGGACCCAAGAATGGGGACAACCAAAAGGAACTGAAGCTTTTTGCTTCTCCTGAGTTTCCTTGTGGTCTTTGGATAAGACAGCAACTTTGCCTGGGGTGGCTCCCATTCTCTTCTCCCATTTTCAGTCCCTTGGCATTAATGTGGATTATTTTGAAGAGTAAATTGCAGTTGTCATGAATGCAAATAATATTTTGGAATACAACACTTGAACTGCAGAGAGAATTTTGATCTGTGTATGGAAAAGCAAGGAGAGATGGCATGTGATGGTTTTCAGCACAGGGACTCCTACTTAGGGGTCCGTTTTGGGAGGAAATCTCGAGTCAAGCACTTCCAACAGAACGGGATTAAGTTTGGATTTAAGATGTTCTCTTAGCATTTTGTCTGGAATTACTCTGCCCTGAATGTGGAGGAACAAAGGGATCATTTAGAGTTCCCCAGGGATCACATAATGCTGATACTACTACAATTAAATAGAAATTCAGAGGCAGGTTATATTTTCAGGCCTGCCTGCTGTGGAAATAGGGCAGGTCATCAAAACAGGCTGAAAGAACAGGCAAAATATTGCACGTGAAAAGCTTCGGATACTGCTGCAATCCCTGGGAAAAGGACTAGGTTGTACTGTAGGTCAGCATTCAAGGTGTTTATAACCAAACAACCCATACCCAGATCATTACTTGAGTGTGGTAAAAGGAGAAGGAGTCTCTGGGTCTAAGAAAATGCCCTTGTGCAGAGAAGCAGATCCTGAGATCCTGAGAGTCCTTCTTGCCATCCTTCTGCCCAGAGCAAACCCTTTTAAAATTATGTATTCTTTCATCTCCCAGCTTGTCCAAGCTGTGCTTCTGAGCGAGCTATCAGATCTGACAGCCCTGGGGGAGACTTTCACCCCTGGATCCCTTCCCAGCCTCTCCCTTCAGCCAAGGCAGCACCTGGCTGTGCTTGCTGGACCACCTGTGCTCGTGGTCTTCAACCGCTGACCTCCCTGGAGAGCCCACAGCCTGCAGAGGGAAAGGTGGGAACCCTGTGGAGGCACATTCCCAGCCTCCAGCATCATTCCAGCTCCCCTCATTCACAGAGACCTGATGCTCCTCCAGATGTGGTGCCTGTTGTGGCACTGTTTGAGGCTGAAAGGACACGGCCTGGGACGAGGGTTGCTGAGGGGACACAGCCTGGAATGATGGGTTTGAAGGGGTTGGCTCATTTTTCCAGCCTTGAGCATCCTGGCTTGTGCCTGGTGAAATTCTTGCAGCTCAGGAAGGGATTAACAGGAGGAGGTTTGGTTCCTCGTCAGAAAACAGGTGGGAAAGAGACTTTAATGTGCGATTTAACGAGGTGCCAAAAGTCTCTGCTGCAGGAGGCGAGGTCTCAGGTCGCTCTGAACAGGGATGAGTCTGCTCAGAGAGGAGGAATTGTGCCGAGAAAGATACGGGGCAGAACACAGACTGCAATCTCGCCGTTCTGAAGCGAGGAGTGAAGTTTTAGCAGAATCCCCGTGGGATGCCTTAGGTTCTAGCTATTATATTTTTTAGACTCTGTGCTGTTTCGGTGAGTAGTTTTAGGTTTCATATTCAGTGCTACTGAGCTCTCTCCGCAGTGTAGATAGATAAAACAATTCCTTCTCTAGTTTGATACCAAGGACAACTTTCAGGCCCAAAAATGAAAGTTGAAGTGAAGTCAGTGAAGTGAGAAGGAAAAACAAGGAGGATGGAGCTTCATAACTTGAGGCTGTAACTGGGCAATTGATTCTAATCTGCTAATGGACCAGAACTTATAAAAATGTGAGACCTTGTGACTGAGTGTCCATCTTGTGCCCATTTTGGTGCATCTTGGGCGTGGTCCAGCTGGACTCTTGCATAGCCCAAGAGCACCCATTGAGACCTTTTAATAAATCCCTGCTTTATCCTTTTGCCCCTATCTAGTCTCTGTTCCAGGTCAGCCTCCAGAAGGCATCCCCCACCCCGCGGGATGCTGACGTTCCCCCCTCCACGGGAGCGCGCCCCGCGCGTCCCCGGGGCTGCAGCGGCGGCGGCGGCCACGAGAGGGCGCTGGAAGGATGCGGATTTGTGTCCCAGCCCATCCCCAAATGAGTTTTTCTCCTCTCTCCCTCCATCCCAGCCCTAAATCAGCGCAGTGCGGTGTCAAACAAGGCTAGGAGGGCGCACACGCACCCTCACTGCTTTATGCTGCTTTGCTGTCCTACCTGGAGATTTTTTTTTTTTCCTGCAGATTTCTGTTGGATTTTGCTCATCTTCCTTCAGTCCCGTTAAGAGTCGCAGGTCTCTTCCAGGGAACAATCTGGATTCGGTATCCTGATTACCTGAGATATGGCCCTGAGCTGAGGAAAAAGGGACATACAGAGGAGAAAATTTCAAAATTGTATTTTGTCCTGGTTGAGAGGTTACAATTCCTGTCTCTTTTCCCTGAATTTATTTCAAGCAGGGGATACTTGGTTTCCTGGCCCCAAACGGTGTCAGGGAGAGGTTTCCTTTACTTAGTTACTGTCTTTCCTTTGGTGGAAGGTGCTGCAGGAATAAATCCTCCTCCTTCAACTGAGTGTTAAAGAAAATTCAGAAACAGTTTGAAATTAAAATTCTTATTTTTCCCTTTTACTTTGACCTTTTACTTATCCTGACTCAATTTGGTTCTGATTTTTGGGCTGCACATCAAAGCAAATGATTCTATCTTGGAATATCTCAGAATTTTCATTCTGCAAAATATCTCAAGATCTGACTTATTTTTTCCTTTCAACCTGAAATCAGGAGGAAATGAAATCAACAATCTGGCATCTCTTTGGGAGAGAGAATCCTGTTTTCTGATCTCTTCCTGACACTGCCTTTCTGATGTTGCTGGAGTGTTGATCCGGGGTGATGGCTTGGCTGGGCTGGAATATATTCCCTGGAAGTCTCTCCCTCCATCCTCTGCCTGACATTTGTGCCGAGGCCAAGGCAAACCTCGATGCAGTTTGAACACTGCTCCACGCTTCGAGATCCACAGATGGGAAATCTCAAGAAATATTTAATCTGGCAGAAGATTTTTGTCTTGGAATACGAGCCCGTGAGCTGGGGGCGGAGCAGGGATATTGATGAGAATTTTGCAGGTAGAAAGAAACAATATTTTCTATCTTCAAGTACTGAGAGATGGACTAAACGGTGCAGTCCTTGAAGGCAAAAAGCAGCTTCGTGCTGCGGAGCCCCAGCGCTGCCCGGCCCGGTAGTTCTGCTCCTTCCCCTGCTGATGGCAGTGCTCGGACTCCCAACCCCGCTGCCCTCGGCAGCTCCGGCTCTGGGAGGGACAGAAACGACCCGCGTGGTTTTCCAGGGATGCTCCAGGCTGGGGTGGGCAGTGTGTAGCAAGGCTGAGCTTTGGAAGTGGCTGCTTGAAGCCCTGTGCTCAAAACTTCTCCAAAATTCTTCCCTTCCTCACTTTTCCACACAAGCTGAGAGTTCATCCCCAGCTGCAGGCTGGCACACAGAAGTCCCCTGGCTTGGAGATCCGTGTCATCCTAAAAGCTTCCAGGAGAAACTCCTGGAGATCAGCAAGCAGAAGGAGAGCAGTTGGTGCTCCAGGGAAGGCAATCCCTGCAGGACAGGCTCTTCCTAGGAAGGTGCCACAGGAGAGAAATTACTTTTTTGACCACCTTTTAATCATCTTTAAATGCACTGAGTTTAGTCCAACACTCAGCTTGGAAAAATATCCTCAAGCTGCTCAATTTGTTAAAAACTGAAAGCACAAATAACCTCTGGAGGGATCTTTTTTTCCAGAGCATGGATCTTCAATTCCAAGTCTGAAATGTCTCTCTCTTCATATAGCCATTTATCAAAAAAAGTAACGTTTAATCAACGCCCATTTCTGGTAATAAACCAAGAAATGGGAGTTTTGCTTGCAATATAAGATGCAGCTTTGATAATTTAATAATAACAATAAAAAAGAGGAGGTTTTTTCCTTCAATTGGCAAAACCCAGCACTTCCTGCAAGGTGGCAAATAAGCACCTGAAGAAAAAACAGAGCCTGTTCTGAGCTGTGAGGTTTAAATCAAAACATGCACACTTAAAAAAAGTTTTTCAGGGTTTTAGGGGCCCTGAAAAGGAGGGAGAGAAATTCATCTGCCTTGGGTTTAGGGTGGTGGCTTGGGTTGTTCAAAGAGACAGCACGTGTGTGGGAATACTCCCCTGGAAAATGAAGATATTCCCTCATCAAAGCAGGAACCTGCAAACGTGTGTTGCATAAAGGGGGAAATTCCAGGCATTCCTGGGGAAATTGCAACTTCTCCAGGGCAGGATTGAGCCCGTGAAATGCTTGGAGACCATCCTGGGAGTCCGTGTCCAGGGCTGGAAGGAGATGCAGGGGGTCAGAATGTTCCTGTGTGAGGAGGGAAGGAGGAACTGGCTGTTCCTCATGGATTGGACATTTCTTCCCAGCACAGGGTTGCAGTCATGCTGATAGCCACAGCTCCACCTGGCCATCAATTATTCATAGAGACCCCAGCCCCACTGGGAGGCTGCAGGGATGAGAAGCAGCAGTGTTGGAGCTGTTAATTGGATGGGTAAGTTCCCCTCTCCTGAGGGCCGAGATGAACTTCCCATTGACCCCAAAAATGGTTTCTGGAGGCTGGAACAGAGCCCAGGGTGCTCAGGGCAGGTGGCTTTGACCAACTTTTGCTGCACTTTGCAGAGCTGCTGGGCTGGGGTTTCTTCAAGGCTCCTCAGGGGAATTGAGTAAGGAAAGGAAGGATGGGATCCCAGCCTGGCAGAAATCAGAAATCTCAGTTCCCATGGGCTCACCCAGCCTGATGCTTTGGTGCAGTAATGAGCTGCTGCTTCCCAGAATAATCTTTTGACTCTCCTCTTGGGGGAAAGGGGAGAATTGGGCAGCTCTTGCCTTCTCTTGGCTCTGCTTCAGGCCATTGCTGACTCCTTGCCTCACCCCTACAGCCACCTCCATCATCCTGACCCTGCTGGCAGAGCTGCAGTGAAACTCTACATTCCCTTATTTCCCCCTCAAACCACCCAGCTTGATGGAAGTGGGCAAGGAGCCCTGGGAGGAGGGAGCTGTGTCCATGGTGCTGTGGCAGTGGGTAGGAAAGGGGACAATCAGGCTCAAATGTTTGGAGTAGATGCCCAGTGATGCTGGAGATGGGTTTGTAGGATTGGGAGCGGGTCAGGACTGTATTTTATCTGTTATCAGCTGGTTTATCTCCCTCTTGGAAAGGAGGGAAACCTTCCAGGTGGATTGTCTTTGACTTGGGACTTGGCTCTGTGGTACTAGAATGCTTGTTCCTCTGAGCAGTCCCTGCCGTGGGAGCCTTATTCCCACTTGTGCTGAGTATTCCCCAAAACCTGCCAAACAATAGGATTAAACCAGTGACAGCTGGCAGGAAAGCCTCAATAGAGAACTGATCCATGTCCTCCATCTCCCCTGTGGCTTCCCTGCTCTTTTTAGGGCTCCTTTTCTTACTCCTTGGTGTTTGCAAGCCTCCAAAACTCAAAGTCTGGAACTGGAGAGCAGCTCACACGCTTTGACAGATGAACGATGTCTCTCGTTGTCTGTTCACTGCAAAAATATTCCCCTGCCTTCCTCGCCTTCATCTGCCCAGTAGCTTTAAGTGGCTTTCCAAATGTGTTTATCTGGAATTCTTTACATTTTTACCCTCCATCCCGTGCCTGGGAAGCGACTGGGCTCTTGGATGCTGGAATCAGTGCTTAATGTACGTCTGGCGTGCGGAGTTATCTAGAGGAGATGATCCTGTTGAAGGAAGAAGAGCCCAGAAATCAGTGCCCCTGGTGAAAATGCAGGTGATGAATGTACCCTACGAGCACATTTCTGCTCTGTATGTCCCAACATCGCCCTCCAATCCCTCCTAGGGAGAAGGAGAGGGAAGCAGGGAGCTGTAAATTACAGCTTGGCTTAATTGGCTGGCTCAGGTACAGGAGGCTGGGCTGGGAATACACAAAATATCTTTATGTAAAAGAAGTGGTTCTTAGCAGGGGATGCAGTGAAATGGGGGTTTCAAGCAGTTGGTGTCTTGTGGTCGGATCCTCTGGTGTCTGAGAAGGTGCAAACTCCAACTGAAGCTTTTCCTGCCGTTGGGGCTTTCTTAATATTCCTCCCTCCCCTGTGGATTCTCCGGTGTCTAATAATATTCCTAATAAGCTGCAATGTGAGCTCAACAATTTCTTTCAGTGTGGGGCATTAATAGGTCTCAGGGCACGGGAGAGGGCCCTATTTTCATAAAACTTGTAGGAACTGTAAGACCTCTGCCCCTTCCACCAAGCTGGGTTGGAATTGGCCAACGAATTTGGAAGTTATTGGAGACGGGGGAGATGAGTATGTTTGTTTTATTTATATTTTATATATGTATCCCACGTGCAGACTGACTGCAGAAACCTCATTTCTTAAGAGACTGAGCCTAAACCTTATGTTTTGCCTCTCTATTGTAATAAACCGTGTCTCCTTTTATTTACCCACCTGTAGGATTTGACAATTTCCCCTTTTCCCCCCAATCCCCAATTTCCCCGTATCCTGTTCCCGACTGGGCTGGGGCCCTTCCCGAGGGATGTTTCCCCAGGAGGGCTGCCCTGAGGGATGCAGATTTGGAGGTGCACATATGTTACATTGCATTATGTGCTCAGCAGCAGGAAGGACAGGGATGCACAGAGGGAGCTGCTCTGGCTTTCCCCAAACCCACTTCAGATTTGTGGGGTCGCTTTTTGAATCTGTCAAAGGCACAGGGAAAAATCCTTTAACGTAGCCCAGGAGGCCTCTTTTGCCGAATTGGAAAGGATCTTTCTTTTGGGGACTGATGCTTTTGATGCCAGCTGGAACCCCAGAATCTGAACCCCCTGAGCCAGCAGCTTTTCCTGCTCCCCCAGGCCGTGTGTGCACACACACCCCAATGATCTCCTCCCTCACGCAACGCCGCGGCCGTGCTTTCCTCTCCCAGCATTCCAGCCTGCTTGGGTTGACCCTGTCTCTCTCAGTGATTTAGGTTTTAGAGAAGGAATGGGTAAGGATTTGCTTTGACATTTAAAGGCAATCCAGGTAATTGATAGCACTGGCAGCGTCCATCTCTCCCCCCATATATCTGCACAACAGTATCTATTTTTGACGTAGCTGACACGCCATTTCCTTTGGCAGCCCAGGGGCGGCTCATCTTTAAATTAAACTCGTCTCCGACCCCTCCAATCTGTGAGCTGTGCAGAGGCAGACACGGGTGGGGTATTTCATCTGGAGACTGTGCAGGCATATTTGAGCAGGGTGATGTATTATCAAAAGGGCTCTGCATTGCTGCTAGCTGGAACCAAAACAAGCTCTAAAGTATTAACTAATGACATGGGAAGTCCCTTAGGTATCTAATCACCTTTAATGTTCAGATTTAGAAGACAACTTTAAAGGAAGAAAAAGAGATTAGCGGGTCAGGTCAGAGCACCCCTTCCCCCCTCCCTCTGCCCCCAAAATACAATTGGCTTTTTAAAGTCAAAACCAGATTCATATTTCACCTCATCAGTAAATACACCATTAAAACCCCAGCCTTGGAGCTTGCATCTTGGAGCAAAGCTTTGCTCACGTTTGGAGGGGTCTGAACCTTTGGCTCGTATCAAAAGTGATGATGGGCTTGAGGGTCTGGAAAACAAACAAAAAAACCCACCCTTTGTGAGGTTTGAAGTGAAGTTTGGTGCTGTTCTGGCTGTAGGAACAGAAAAGCCCTGCAATGTTTCAGCTGTAGATTCCCAGGTTTTCATGGCTGTGAAATGCTTGGTCTCAAACCAGCGTGGCTCTAATCCCTGATTTCCTCGTGCCAGAGCTCCTTACCTGGACAGAGGTGCTGTAGGACATTCCTGTCTCCTCTAGGAAATCTGTTTGAGGGGGGAAGGAAATACTGCTTTGGCCTCCCAAGACTCAGGCCAGCATGTGGCCTGCAGAACTGGCTCTGTGGACTGAAAAAAAAAAAAAACAAACCCCAAAAAACAACAACCAGGAACCTCATAAGGAAAGGAAAGCTGTTGTCAGTAAATTCACTTTCCTGCATGGATGTGGAGCCAGCTGTGATCCTCTGACTTGGGGTAAAGGATTTCAGCCCTGGGCTGCACCCAGTTCCTGCCTCCCACAGCAGTCCCTCTCTCCACTTTGAGGGAGAGCAGTGAAATTTGTTTTCACCTGGGTCTGTTGCTGTTGATGGCAGGAGAAGCTCTGCCTTCCACAGCTGCTTCTCCAGATTCAAATCCAAGATTTGGGATTTCCAAGGAAGTTGAACAAGTTTTGGCATCCCAAGCCCTGCTGAACTGTGCTGCAATGTGGATTTTTGTGCTGTTCTGAACCTTTCTGGCAGTAGCACACAAGAGCTCAGCATTAGCCACGTGTCTCAGAGACTTTGGATGCAAATATAAAATTCGCAGGGATTAAAGTGATTTCCAACGCTGGATTTCACTGATTTTTTCTTCTAGCTGTGCTTTGGCATCTATGCTAGAGTTTTGGGCTTTCTGGAAATTTTTGCTTCATTCCTCATTTTTTTAAGGGCGGCTTGCAATCCTGAACCCTCCAGGATTCCCCCCAAACTAATGGAACCCAGAGATGCTCAGCATCCCTTCAAGTCAGGTTCAAACTAAAATCCCAAATTAACATAAAATCTGATTTCTTTCTCTTTTCCTCATTCTTGGATGCTTTTCAGAAACTTTTAGGTACAAACCAAATAACTTGCTCCTATCCTTTCATGGTTTTCACACAAAGTTTACCTAATTTGCTGAAATTTTATTCCTTTCTTTTGAGAGTATAATCTTAGGGTAAACCTTGATACTTCAGAAATACAGAGAAGAGAGTAAATAAAATTGGGCGCTGACCAATCCTAGGGCAAGTGTGATGGAGAGAAATTAGACCTAGTGCCTTTTATTCTTGATTTCAAATATAGAAAAAGCCACACCATCACCCTCAACCAAAGCTGTGGAATTGTATCCAAGGTTCTGCATCTACCCAGGGAATGTGATGATGACAGAAGTCACTGGAGCTCTGCTCTCATCTCATTTGTTAGGATGTCACCTCTCCAGACATATTTATAATTTTGCAGCTTGTGGTTCCCAATCATTTATTCCTGTTAGATAAATACACGGCCGTGGGCTCTGGTGACATCACGGTAAACCAAGGGAGTGAAGGCTGAGGGTTTTGGCACTGTGTGGCTTTGTCTGGCAGCTTTCCCCGCGCTTGTGTGGTCACCCCTGGTGGATGGTTCCGGTGGGAGATTGTCCTGGGATAAAGAGGGAATTGTTTGTTTCCTTCTCCCTTTTTTTCTGCTAGACTGGCACTGCTGGTGTGCTGCCAGCTGATGGTCACTGCACCCAAAGGGACTCTGTAAGAGCTGGAGACATTCCCTGGGACAGGAATTGAGGATTTTGGCAGTCAGCACCCAAACTCAGAAGAAGAATTGGGGAAAACAGTGCTGTTCCAGACTTTCCGGTTTGTTTGGTTTTTTTTTTAAAATGCCTTGTGCCCATGTGTATCTGGCACAGAGATGGAAAGGACACTTCCTCTGCTCCATCTACAAAATCAAAATTTTGGGTGCTGGAAATCAAATATTTAAATGGGTAACAATAGGTAAGAATCTTTTTGTAGGTACATATCTCCACAGGCCAAATTCTTTCAGTCTGGGGGATTACATGTGAGAAATGAGCCCTGCAAGTGGGAATCCCCGCCCTGAGCCAACCCAGCAGTGCCTGGTGCTCCCTGTCCTTCCCTCCAGAGGCACAGCTGGAAGGAGGCACTGAAAGCTGGCTGGCACAGCTGCTGCTGCTGCTGGAGCTCAGCCTGTGTCAGGCTTCACTTTGCATTATGCAGCCCAAATTGTAATGGGGGCTGAGTGGAGTGGCAGGGAGGTGGCGGTGCCCACCTGTGGGAAAGGGACTCCTCCAAAAGAGCTGGGTGGGCTGCCAAAGGGGAGATCTCATGGAGAGGGGATGAACAGAGGGGTGCCAAGGCAGCAGAAGCTCTGAGGGAAGTGTCCAGGCAGCTTCCCAGCTGCACTCACCAGTTCTGTGCACGTGATGCTGATGCCTTAGGTTTTAGCTATTATGTTTTTTAGACTCTGTGCTGTTTTGGTGGGCAGCTTTAGGTTTCATATTCAGTGCTAATAAGTTTCCTTCTCTAGTTTGATACCAAGGACAACTTTCAGGCCCAAGAATGAAAACAACAGTGAAGTGAGAAGGAAAAACGAGGAGGATGGAGCTTCATAACCTGAAGTTGTAATTGGGCAATTGATTCTAATCTGCTAATGGACCAGAACTTATAAAAATGTGAGACCTCGTGACTGAGTGTCCATTTTGTGCCCATTTTGGTGCATCTTGGGCGTGGTCCAGCTGGACTCTTGCATAGCCCAAGAGTACCCATTGAGACCTTTTAATAAATCCCTGCTTTATCCTTTTGCCCTGTCTAGTCTCTGTTCCAGGTCAGCCTCCAGAAGGGATCGATGCTGCTTGGAGGTCTTGGAGCCCCAGCTCGGCCCTTGCCCTGCTAAACTGACTCTAAGGAGCTCCAGCATAAAGGCATCAATCCTCCTTGGGGTCTTCTGTTATCCTGGGTGTGTCTAGCAAAGTTTTTTCTCCTTTAGAAATCAGAAAAACTGGGGACTCCATCATCCTGTGTTAGCATCATTCGTGGAGCTCTTGGAGCTCTGACGTTTGTATCTGTCCTGCCTCTGCCCCTGCCCCAGGGATGCTGGCATTCCTCTCCTGGGAGAGCTGTGAAAACCACGCTGCTCATGCTACAAATATTCTTAGCATTCAAAGAAGGACAAATGTTTTCTGCCTCTCCATGCCAAAGACAACAGGGGTGGTCGAGGGCTGTTTTCTCCTGCCATTTCCTCACTCTGGGGTAAGGCTCTGGCTCTAAATAGGGCCCTGCTGCTTGTTCTGCCTCTGGATGCTGAATGGAGGCGTGGAAACATGTGGGGAGGGTCACACTGGTTGTACCTTCCGTGCCAAGATGGCAAAAGCATCCTTTGCATTCCTATTTTCTAAAAAAAAAAAGACGCCCAGGTGCTGGTTTTCCTTCCAGACTGCAGAAACCTCATTTCTTAAGAGACCGAGCCTAAACCAGGATGCCACCAGCTGGGTGGGGTGGATTCAGAAGAGGTTGTGCCTGGGTTCAGAGTAACCAGCACCAAAGCAGTGCCAAAGCAGCACTGGCAGTGCCAAAGCAGTGCCAAAGCAGCACTGGCAGTGCCAAAGCAGCACTGGCAGTGCACACGCTGAGAGAGCTCTGCGAGCTGAGCACGAGGCAATAGTGGAGATGGATGAGACTCTGGGAGAAAGTTGTGAGGTGCAGATAAAATCTGCAGTTCTCAGGGCAGGGTCTCAGCGTGGTGGTGTCGAGGCTAAATGGAGTTTACCCACTTGGGACGTGAGTGACGTGTTGTTTATCCATTTCTCATCTACACCAGGCAATGGAAATAATTTCTTTTAATATCCTATCTTGACATTGGGAGGGAGGGGGGGATCACCCCGCTGGGGGCTCAGGAGCAGGTGCATGGGGGGTTTGGGAATGCTGCCATTCCCTGTGGTGTTGGAGGGGGCTCTGGGCTTGCTGGGAAATCTGGAGGGGGGGGCTTTTAACCCCAAATGGCTCCAAGGGTGTGCTGCTAAGGGGATGTCTGAACCCCCCTGAGTTATGTTGTGCACTGTGCAGAGAGCACCCTCACTTGTGTTCTCTCTCTCCTGGCATCTTCTCTCATAATCATTCATTCTCTCTATAAACAGATTTCCCAGTAATGGTTTTCATTTTCTTTGAAGTGTCCCATTCATTCTGCTGCTCTGCCCATTCATGTGCTCAGGGTTCCTTGAAAGGAAGGCAGACACAAACATCCAAAGTGCTTGAAATATGCTGGTGGGGGAGGGGGCAGGCAGAGCCATTTCTTTTTAAATATATCTATTTTAGGAGACTTTTCCATACTTCTAATTTTTTTTCATCCTTTTTTTTTTTTTTCCCACCTAAATAATTATCTTTTTGATTACTGTGTTACTTTCCCCCCATACTGATCCTGGTGCAGTGTGGTTTTTAAATTCCACCCCCTGCAATGTGTTCCTGCTGCTTTAAACTATTAATAAATTGAAAGCATGTTCTGGAGGCTGTTTTAATCCAGCCCCAAAGTTAAGCAGGTGCTGAAGTGGTTTGCTGATGGGGTGCATTGCTGAATTGGGGCCTTCAGGCTAAGACCTGACTGGCAGCAGGGCTTGGTGGCCAGGCTTGCAGGAATACAAAGGAATATTTGGCCCTGAAAAGCAGGAATTTTATTTCTCTGTGAGGGCAGGGCGCTGGAAGGGCTGTAGGGAAGGGCTGCTGTTCTTTAGGGCCAGCAGGAACCTCAAGTGCTGGTTGTTTGTGTCACACCTCACCAGGATCCCTTCCCACTGCAGGACTAACCCAGTTCTGAGGGTGAATCAGGGCAAATGCTGCTCTATTTTGTCCCAGTGTCCTTTGTCATCCTTCTGGGGTGTCTGCACTTCTTGGGGCTTCCTCAGGGACAGGGATCCTCATCCCCTGCATGAAAAGGGACTTTGTCCTAACACACGGTGTCACCAAACCTATTTCCTTTCAATGGCAGGCACTGGCTCTAATTCCATCCTCAAAGCCTTGTCCCAGCATAAGAGGAGGAGACCTCAGGATTCTGATCCTTTCCTAGGGAGGCTGAGTTTAGGTTTAGAGCAGAGAAAAATCCTCAGCCTCTATGAAAAGTCACTCTTGAGTCACAACCCCGGGAGCGTTCACAAAGCCGAGTGTCCCCGGTGAGTTCTCACCTGAGCTCTTCTCTCTTGACACTTCTGCCCACACATCCAAGGCTGCACGTGGCATTTTTGGGCTGCATTTCTGGCCAGCCTGGGGTTTTTCTGAATTAAGATGGACTGAAGGTTTGGTGTATGGGAACAAGAATAGGTTTGCTGTTTCTCCACCGGGTTTTTGTGCTGGGTTGGTTTTTATTAGAACATGTTTGGCTTTGGTTTCAGATTTAGAGGCAGTTCTGTTCGATGAGGCTCCAACAGGTTTTTTGAATCCTGAGCCTCACAGAAATGGAGAATTATGATTCCACCATCATGCCCAGTGGCAATAATAATAATAATAATAAAGAACTGGAGGCTGATGTTTGTGTGAGAGGCAAGCCCAAATTCTCTTTGAAGAGACTGAACCTCTGTGTGGCTCTGGGGCAGGCAGGACCCCATTTCAGGTGAAGGTTTGTGCCCACTTGACTCAGAGGGGTGGGGTCTGGAGCAGATTTGGGTGAGGAACAGCACTGGGGGAAGGAGGCAGGAGCAAACCAGCCCCTAGCATACCACAAATGTGTTTTATATTGTAATATCAAACATTGGCTTCTTCGTGTTTTTCTTCTGTTAAAACAAGTCATAAAAGGACCTACTTAAAGGGACTCCATTCCTATATTTTATATCTACCCCACAGAGACATTATTGCAGATAAATGTGCCGACCCTTTCCCCCCCTGCCTCTTCATCTCCTCGATTACTAAGAAAAAGAACAAGCTGGGTTAACACAGGAGGGTTGTTATCTATTCGGAAACGGAGTTCAAGGGCCAGCCATACTATTTTTTTAATTTTTGAGAGTGGGCCGAGAGGAAGGGAGGTATGGGATGGTGAGAGATGGGATGGGATGGGTAATGGGAATGGGGATGGGAATGGGGATTGGGAGGGGAATGGGGAGGGTGATGGGGATGGGATTGGTGATGGGATGGGGAATGGGATGGGATGGGGAGGGATGGGGATGGGATGGGATGGATGGATGGATGGGATGGATGGGATGGGGAATGAATGGGATGGGATGGGATGGGATGGGTGGGAGG
>CM031871.1:10487937-10506459 GCA_018697195.1 Certhia americana
GGGATGGGATGTTCACCTCGCTGCTCAGGGCTGCAGGGAGGAGGGCAGGAGCCATGCCCGGGGAGAGGAGCAGGGCAGCCGGGGCTCAGCCCCTCGGGGAACCGCTGGAGGGGCTCTGCGGAGGGCGGGGGGGGGGGGGCAGCGTGGGGTGGGATGTAATTGATAGCAGGGAAGAGCTGTCACAATAGCAGGATAGGAAAGCGGCTATCCGGGACAGAGCCAGCTTTTAAAAGCCCCTAATCTGCCAGTCTATGTATTAAAAGGCTGATTT
The DNA here is from genome assembly GCA_018697195.1 of Certhia americana. NCBI lineage: Eukaryota > Metazoa > Chordata > Aves > Passeriformes > Certhiidae > Certhia > Certhia americana. Next base: position 10,488,209 of record CM031871.1, read on the forward strand.
GAGGGGAGGACACGGCGGAGGGGGGTTAAAGAGGAGGCCTGACTCCTGTTAGCTCCTTCTAATGAGGCAGTTGAATAGCATTTAAAAGGGCTCCTGGCCTGGCATGAAATCTCACAAAGGAACCTCCTTATTTTAATGCACGCAACTGACTTTGCTTTACAAACACTTTTATAGTGTCCAGACACTTACAAATCGACCTTCAGTGATTCTCGAGTTAATATGAAGTCTTGGGAAACATTAATGCGCTATTAAAAAAAAAAAAAAAAAAAAAAAAAAAAAAAAAGGGAGAAAAAAAAAAAAAAAAAAAAAAAAAAAGAAAGTCTCTCAATAGATCTTTCTAGTCTTACAAACACTCTCAGAGTTCTTGAGTACTCGGCTCGGGATATAAAAATGTAAAGTCGTTTAAGGCTATTAATGGGGGGAGAGAGTCGATCCTGCATTCCTTACCCGAGTTTCTCATTTAAGCTATTAACCTCCCGCTTGTAGTTGTTTGGTTTGTTGGGTTTTTTTCCTTTTTTCTCCGAGTAAAAAGCAACGGATTTTGGCTTCGAGCGAGCATATTTAAAACCCCGAAGAAGGGCTTGTGTGTCGGCAAGTTTATCTTCCCCTCCCCAGCCCCCCCCTTGATATGTCAGTTGGTTTAATAAAAATTCCCCTATTACCACTCCCTCCAGACCTCGGCTCCCTAATTATCCAACAATGAGAGGGAAGAATTTTAGGGGTCCAATCCTGCCAAGACGAAAACTGGAGGGGATGGGAAGGGCGAGATCGGGGTGCTGTCTGAAAGGAAAATACCTCCTTCCTTTACCAAAAAAAAACTATTAAATAAATAATAATTAAAAAAAATAAAAAAATCCGTGCAGCAGAAGGGAAACGGTTTAAATTGGCAAGCGAGATTAATGAGGGATGGAGAAAGCGCGGAGTAAATCGTGGTGGAATAGCTGGACACGGCAGGAAATGTGTGTGTGTAGGGTGGGGATGTACAGAGACTGTGCAGCCCGTGTTGATCCTGGGAGAGAGATTCGGCACTTTGGGAACCGCGATTCCCAGAGGATTTGTCTCACAGACATGGAAAGGGAAGGAGGAAAAAGGCAGACTGAGAAAGAAGTGTTGTGATGAGGAATGGGCCGAGATTTTGGGGATGGGTTTTGGAGGAGGGAGTCTCTTTCCACGACCCGCTGCTCCCCGGCAAACCGCGCAGTTTCTAACAGTAAAACTCGTTTCTCGTCACTGAAATTTCGGCTTTTTCCCCTTTTTTTGCCGCCCGGCTGAGCTGGGCAGAGCAGTGACGGGAGCCGGGCTGTGGGGCGGGGGGTCCCTGCAGCCACCCCGGCGGGACAGGAGTGGGGGGGAAAAACCAACCCGACCCCATCCCACCCTACCCCGCTCTCACGGCCCAAATTATCTCCTCGTAGCGCTGCTCTCGATAAGGCCAGACAGCGGCGGCCGGCCCGGGGGGCGCGGACCCCCGCGCTCCTCTTTTGTCTGCTTTTCCCTCAGCTCTCGGTCGGGTTTTCTTTTTTTTTTTTTCCCTTCGGTGAACAAAGAACCAATTTAAAGGCAGCTCTGAGCTGGTTGTGCGCAGAGGCGGCTGAGCGCGGAGGCTCCGCTCCCGCGCAGCCGGGAAAATAAACAAATCTCGGCTTTATCTCTTCAGCTTTCCCCCTCTTCGGTGAAATTCTCGGGAGGGGGAGCGGATCTGAGCATGCGAACAGCTGCTTAAAATCTAATATAGACAAATAGACATCTTGTATAACATTAAGTTTTAGTAGGCAACTCATTTATTTTGAAGCGCGCTCGCGAATAGTTTGGCAAAGAGCTTTTCTCCCTTTTTCCTGTTCCTGCAGAGGAGCTCTGGAGAGTTTGCTGGGCTGAACTGGGATTTGGGAAGGAACAGGGAGCTCTGTCCGTGAAAGTTCCCCAGCCCTCGGCTCGGTCACCTCAGCACTCCGGGCTGGGGCTGGATCCCTTTCACCCAGGCGAAAAACGAACAGGAACAACCCCCAACCAAAATTAAACGTAGAAACAGAAGACCGTGAGCATAAATGGAATATTTACTATTTGGATAATGAGGGTTTCTGCAAAGTGCTTCAGAGAATCTTAACCCTTACAGCGTTCGAAGTGCAAAGTTTTGGGGTATCCCCTTCTTTAGGCTTGTGCAATATTAAATTCAAAAAGCCTGACACGGGCTATCTTGAGTTTGTAAATTCCTTAGGAAAAGTGGATTCCGCCGTGGGATGCTGCCGGGGATGGAGCAGGGCGCTCCTGCCTCGGCAGGATGGTCACACGGACTGTGCCGTGCCTCTGTCAAGGAAAGGATAATAATATTAATAATTATTATTACTTTATAGGAATGGAAGTATTTTATAGGAGCCAAGAGCACAGAGGCAAAAAACAAACCTGGGGAGAGCGGCTCCAAACGAGAGGGTTGGAGTTCAGGGGGAATAAAAATAAAACGGGCAAATAACAACTAGAAAATCAAGAAGTTATTCGCGGAGGTGTGCGCTGGCTGCTGTTCCCCACCGAGAGTGCTTCTGTCTCTCCTCTCCAGGCGATGGAGCCGCCGTCCTCCCCCAAATCCCTCCCTGGAGCAGAGTCTTTAGGGCTGGATACGGGAAAAAAGGGGAAACTGCAATTGTTTGTGAGCTCGTGGGGATAACAGGCCCCTCTGCCGCACCACTGCCTTCAGCGTTTATTTGCACCGTCAAAAATGCCGCGGGTTACTGAACTTTTTTTGTTTAATTCGTTGTGTATATTTACTTCTTTTTTTTTTTCTTTTTTTTTTTTTCTTTTTTTTCCTCGTGTATACTAAGACGACCTGATGAATTATTAGATGGAAAACAGTCTGGGTGCCAGGATAAAGTTTTCTGCCGGAGCAGGGGTTTGTTGGGTGTTTTTTTTTTTTTTCTCGCAGAAACCAATTTCTCGAGCTGCCGGTGCGGCGGCAGAGAGTGAATTCCCCACTGGACTTGGGAAAGATGCGATCCGGGGCTAAAACACGGCTGGGTTTAAGCCGGAGTCCTTCGAGGTGTTTTTCTTTTTTCTTTTTCTTTTTCTTTTTTTTTTTTTTGTTCTTTATAACAATAATTAAAAACCCTAGACTACACGCACACACACACAAAACCCCATACCCTGAACCATTTAGGAGGGGGGGGAAATGTAGAAATAAACCCGCAGCGCGGTTAGAAAACGCGATTTTGGAGCGAGAAGGGGAAACAGAGCGGCGAGAGCTTTGGGGAAAGTATCAAACCCCGGTGTCTGAAGCTGCCCGGGGCTGCTGAAATCCCCTGGCTGTGCCCTGGGAGCGGAGCAGGAGCGGAGCAGGAGCGGAGCTGCGGCCGCGGTTCTGCGGGCCGAGAGCAGCCGGGCCGGGAGCTGGAGGTGATTTATTGTGTGTTTGTTTGAAAGCGTTCCCCCCAAACAGAAACAAACCATTGATCTCCCTGAAAGGCTCGGAGCCGCGGCCCTGCGCTCGGCTATTTCCCCCCTCTGCTCGGAGCCAGGGAAAATAGCAATTTTTCCTCCTCAACCCTGGGCTTGGCGGGGGAGGAACGCTCCTCTGGCTTTCAACCCGGCTTAATTTTGCCGTTTAAGAAAGCGAGCGAGCCCGCCCGAGCACGGAAGGTGCTGCCGGGTCTGTTATCCCTCAATTATAACTTCATTAATATCTCCTGCTCCCTGGGCAGCAGCGCCTCCGCGGAGCGGCAGCCGGCCCTGCCTGAGCGCAGCTTAGTGCCAGGTATCGCCCTTCTTGTTCTTCTTCTGATTATTATCTTTATTCCAGCCGCCGTTTCTGCTCCTCTCGGCGCATCCCGGCTGCCTCCCCGGCGCTGGGAAGCGCCCCAAGCCTGAGGTGTTAACGAGGGGGGGACCAAAGGGCTGCGGAGCAGCGCTCGGAGGAAACGCCTTGGGTTTCTTTACGGGCTCATTTTCTCCGAGGAGGATTTTACTGCACGCGTAAAGAATTTTGAAAAGCAGCGGTAAATATTTTTCTCTTCTGGCAAGTTATTTATTGGCATGAAGAGAGGATTTTTTACTTTTTTTTTTTTTTTTCCCCTCTCTCTCTCTCTCTCCCCCCCTCTTTATAAAGCTACATGTGGTGACCATATAGGATCAGAAATAATGTGGCCTTTCTGGGTTTGAAGAACTGCTAATGTCATTAAAGGTCTTCCTAACACGCCAGCAAGGAGTTCAAAAAGCCTCGCCTTTTATCCTGAGCATATATTTGGTTGTTTATAAAGTGCAGACTTCCTTGTGCTTCAAGTGCATCGGGAGGATTCCTTCAAACTCCGTAGCTGGATCTGTTTTCAACTATATTCTTCTTTGGAAATTGGAAATCGGGCTGTTTAACTGGTGTCTTTCACACTTCTTTGCTGGCTGCTATTTTTATACATTTGACCGCAGATGAGCTTTTCCCGCACACAGAAACAAACAAAGAATTATCCCCTTTGCCTCGTATTGCAGAAAATATCTGTGCCGGCCACTAATTGTTCATTAGCGCTAATAAGTGGCTAAAACAATAGCAGGAGATAACCCGAGCAACCTGTCTTCTTGATTTTAATTTGGTTTACTGAAGTCGGGAAGGTTTTGACGAAGACCCGACTAGACGTGTCCAGGGAATCTGTGTACTAAACTTTTGGACTGTTGATTTTGAGGGTCACTTATCTAAGCTAAGTTCAAAGTGTCACCTGCTTTAATCCCTTTTCTGTCATGCTCGGAGAGACTCCACACAGCACAGTTCGTTTCTCAGAGCGCCTGGAAAAATCTCTCTGTCTGGATTATTTTTTTTTGTTGTTGTTCCTCTCCATTTTCCCCTCACAAATACTTTTAAGAATTTCTCCCCTAGGTTCTAGACTTCTAGGGAAAAACTCATTTGAATTCAATTATTAATATTTTCCGGGCATGCTCTTTCAGTGTGCCATTTGTAATATATTAGGATGAATTATATGTTGGGTTTGAGGGAGAAAAAAAAAAAAAAAAGAAAGGGAAAAAAAAGGAAAAAAAAAAAAAAAAAAAGGAGAAAAATCCGGAGGAAAAAAGGCCTATTCTATTAAATAGAAACAAGATGTTCAAATATAGAATACATGAATTTGAAATCTGGTGTTTTCCATTCTCGGATCCTGATGGCGTTAAAAATGTCTACTTTGCTGCTTCTGCAATTTAAATCTTTAGGTAGAAACATAAATTATCCACCGGGATATTATTTTTAATTAAAATTCTCTTTCCTGAAGGAGTTGTGTTTAACTTCTCCTCTTCAGGTTTTCCTGAAGATTTTTTCTTTTTCCCTCGGATTTCACATTTTCATTAATTGAGGGATTCTTAAGACGTGTCTTGCAGCGGCGTTGGTGTTTTTGAGACTTTGACAGAAAACAGCCTGCTTGTTTTTGGTTTGGCTGAATGGTTTTGGGGAAAATGCATAGTTTGGAAACAACTCCGAGGGAGTGGAAAGCTGGGAGCCCCTCAGACATGTCACCGAGCAGTGTTCACACACAAACACACACAAAAATCCCCCGGTGTTCCAACCAGCTCTTCCACATCAAGCTCCTCACTCAGGCTTTGGAGGAGCAAACCCAAATTTATGCCTCTCAAACAAGTTTGGGACCCCTAAATAGAAAGCAAATAGAAATTTGAACCCTCACAAATCTGGGTGAAGATGAGGAGGGCGGCTCTGGTGGATCACCCCCAAAATCCAGCCCTTTCCCTCTCTCTGCCTGCATGCCACTTGAGCTGTCTTTATCATTTCCTCGCAGAGAAGAGCTGGAGGATCATGGAAAAGTTCCTCTGTATCCCGAAAAGTCAGGGACTTGAAGCACTTGGTGGAATTCAAAAGGTTTGGGAGGGGCAGGGCACCACACTTGCTTTCTGTGAAATGGGGAGAAGGGCTGAGAGGAGCCCCCTCGGCCACTCAGCCCAGAATTCCTGGAAGAGTTCCTGGAGCATCCCCACCACAAAACACCTCCTGCTGCCTGGGAACAAATATCCAGGTGCTGGTAGAAGAGAGCAAGTAGTGGAGGAGCCCAGGATCGGGGGGGAGAGCTGGGCAGGGGATTTTAAACACCCCCGGGGTTTCCTGGCTTTGGCTTTGGTGTTTTGTCTGTCAGAGGTGTCCCCTCCTGCCACTTCAGGCTAAAGAGGCAGCAGCACTTGAAATGTAGTAAAAGTGAAGAAAAACTAAGGAAAATCAGCTTCTGTTTGTATCCTGGGAAATTCTTTTGGGAAGAACAGAGGGATTATTTTGGTTACTTGAAGCTGGCGGGTATCAAGGAATGTCCTGTTTTCTCCTGGGGTCCTGCAGCTCTGCTGACCTGTCCTGTGTCCCAGCAGACACGGCAGGCAGCTGGGGACTGAGGGCACAGACAGAGTTATAGGGGCAGGTACAGCTGCTGAGCTGTCTTAGCAGTTTCATGGACTTTTTTTCCTTTTTCCTGTAATTTCGGAATCAGTCATTCTGCTATCAGCTCGCTCTAGAGATGGATGAGTAACACCAGTGAGATAAAAGAGTCAAGCCTCCCTTTCCTGTGATTTGGCTGCTTTTTGTTAACAGTGCTGAGTGCCATTATTTCCCACAAGAGACATCTGGAAAATCATCGATGTGTGGTGGAGAAAGTGGCTCTTCTCTGCTCCGTGCTCCCCTTTGATCCAACACGGAGCACAATTCACTGCCTCTTGAGATCAATAGCTGCCATCCCGGGATATTTTTCACTCTCCTATGCTGTGGCTGATTTGAACCACTTTAAGAAAATATGAATGTTAGCTGCTTTTTGTCTTAGATCGTGTTTATTTATGAATTTGTGACAGAAAGGCCAGTGCCAGGAGGAGAATGGCATGGACCAGCTGGATATCAGCAGTACAACCAGCTGAGTGGTTCCTCTGAGCTGCGTTGGCTTCACCTTTGTAGCAGCAATTGACTGGAGATTTGCAAAAGTCTGGGTGGCCGTGGCTGGGCTGTGCAGCCTCCCAGCAATCAAAGCACAGATCTCCAGAGCCAGCAGCACCAGCTGCTGGGATTTGAGCTGAAGCTGCCTACCTGGAGTAGGGGTGGGTTCAGAGCCCTTCACACTGGGGATAAAAAAGGGGAGAGCAGAGCGGGAAGGGGTTTGTGTGTTCGAGTTCAGCAGGAGCATTAAGTTGTGCTCTGGTCTTTTTTAACCCAGAGGGGCCACCCTGTGATTTGTGGGCTGTGTGCAGCACTCTGGTGCTTTGGATGTGGCTCCTGATGCAGGGATTTGTCGTGCTCAGGCACTGGTGGGCTGAGGCTACACCAGCTTGGTCTGGGCATGACCCAGGGCTGAAGGGGCTGGCGTTAGACCCAGCCTTGTGTTCTGCACAGCTCCTGAGATCTCAATCCCTGTGTCACTCACTCCCAGAGTCTTCCCCACCCCTGCTTTTTGATTCCTGAATGAGTGAGAGTGACTGTGTGAAGCTTTTCCTGAAGAAAGCCGCTCTCAGATACGTGAGAAGTCCTGACAGTCCCCAGCAGGAACTCCTGACCTATATATTCACTGGACGGATTCTGAGATGTTTGCCTGCTCGGTACCTCAGCTTTCCAGCACTAAATCCTGTAGTACTCGACCTGAAAGGTCCTGCTAATATGGGCAGGATCAAGCACAGGCCTACAAAGAGCAAGGGAGGTCATTATTTTCACAGGAACTGCAAGTCGGACCCTAAATCTTCAGAAGAGAGCGGTGCCTAGAAACCAGCTGTCTCATATATCTGCTGTGCTGAACTGGTAGCAGGGAGGGGAGAATAAAAATGTGTTTTGCAGTATAATATTGCTTTGTGCCTCTAAAAAAGGCTTCTAATTTTATGTTTTAAAGGCAAACATTGCAGCTAATTGAAGAGCAGAGAGGGAAAAATGGATCTCCTTTTCTAAGTGCCAATAAGACTGGGTTCTGGGCCAGTGGTTCTGTGAGAGGTCTCCATTTACTACCTGTCCTAAACCTCAGGTATTTTAGAAGCAAAATGCCTGCCATATATTAAAGAGAAAAGTCATTAAATGGATGTCAAAAAAAAAAAAAAAAAAGGAGGACAGAGAAAACCCATATGACTGAATTTATGGTTTGCTTAGGAAGCACAAGGTAGCACTGAGAAAACATGAATGGGAACAAGGGGGCATCCGTGCAGCGGAAAAGGCTTTTACCACTCACTGCCTTCCCGGTGCTGACCTCGGAAGAGGTCCACCAGGATGGCAGTGTCACTGTCTCAGACCTTCCTTCTGCCTTTTCCCTCAGCCCCCTCACTTGAAGAGCAGAACCCTCCTCCTCCTCCTTTTCCCTGGGAGTTGGATTAGGCCCCGTGCCCAGAAAGTCGCTGGGATTTTATTGCTCTGTTGAATGCACCCATTTGCCTCTGGAGGAAACTGCTCAAGCAGCCCTGAGCCAGCAGGAAAGTCAAGGCTTTGTGGGCATCCAGGCAGGAGCCAAACTAAACGAGCTAGAGGCAAAGGGAAATGCTCTCGGGGACAGCAGATCAGGAGCAGGGGTTAGGCTTTGGGTGGGGATGCAGGAAGAGAGAAATGTGGGATTTGAGCCATCAGCTCTGTGGGAGCAGAGTGTGCAGAGCCTGTGGTGTCACAGCAGCAGTCAGGGTGGGGACACACCTGTGGGCAGATTAGGTCTGTCCCTGGGAAGAGCTGTCCTGTTCCCCAGGGTCCTGTGGTTCCAGAGGGCTGGGCAGAGCTTGGAACAAGAGAGTTCTCTCTAAATCAGGGACTAAGGTGGGCAGGAGACAGGCAGAGACACTGAGCTCAGTAATGCTGGGAGCTGAGCTCCTGTTGAACTTCAGGCTTTCTTTTTCGACATCCAGCAGGAATGAAAGATCTGACAATCCTCTCCTACAGAGCATCTGTCCTTCCTAACCCATTTTGTCTTCCAGTTCAGCCCAGAGGTGCTGTGGTCCTTCTGTGGGATCAGTTCCAGGGGTGGGCATGGACTGATGGCTCCCCAGTTCTGCTCACAGAGGCCCAGGACCCCCAGAACTGATGTCCCAGCAGTTGCTGAGTGGTGCTGCTGTTCCTCTATCCTACTCTACAGTAGGCTTCAGGTGTTTTGGAGGAAGGAAATCAGAAAGCCCCAGGGTGGAGCAGTGACTCCCATCCCATGCCATGAGTAGCAGCAGTTGAATGGAACTCGGTTTGTTGGGTTTTCTCCTTGGCTTTGTGCCTGGTTTGATGTCCCAGCTCAGCTCTAGTGCCAGCCCCTGTGGAGAGGGTTGGGCTGATCCCTACCTCTCCTCACTCCATCTCCACAGCTGCTGGCTGCTCAGGTATCCCTCACCTAGCAGGGTCTGGCTGTGGGGTGAGCAGCTTCAGCTGAGCTGATGGGGATTGGTTAACCCCATAAAAATATGACAAAGAAACAGAACTTTCTGTCAGGTCAGGCACTAAACTGGCCACTTTATGGCTCAATCCCACATGGTTCCGATCCTTTCTCTGACTTGGACTGGTTTTGGTATGATCCAGACAAGGGAGGTGGCTTCCAATCCTTTCTTTGTTGCCAAAGGACTGTGGAGGGGAAAATGAGATGCAATAGCAGCAAGAATCCTGCTTGGAACAAAGAGTTTGGGAGGGAGCAGATTTGTTTTCTTCTCTGCTGGTGATGTGCCCTGTGGTCTCAGGCACCTCACCTCCTCTTCCTGTGCCTGCTTTGTCCCCTCCTCCTGCCACAGGAGCTCTGCAGAGCCAGGGCTGGCCCCTCCCTGTGTGTTTGTGGGATGCTTCACACGGTGGTGTCTGTCACGGGGTGGCCTCTGGACTCTATCACAGCCCTACTACTATTAATAATCCAGAGGATTAGAAAGATAAACCAGTTACAGCAAGACTCGGGCTTGTCAGTGCTGTCCACTGACTTGTGGTATCTCCTAGGTGGGGGAACTGCTCTGCTCTGTTTATTTACAGTCCATAACTTTGCAAATGGACTAAGAGAGGCTCAGGTTTTACTTCTTTGCAAACCCCTCAGCGTAGGAGACATCTGTGCTGACAGAATTATCTTTCTTCTTTTCTTTTTTTCCTTTTTCCCCCTTTGCCTACAATGGTGCCTTTAAGCAGAGCTGGGCTTTAATTGGAGGCTCAGATGGATCCCTCCCTCTTGGCTTGGGGGAGGATACCTGCCAAGCAGCATGGAAGTGAAATACAGGCAGATTGAATCCGTGTATCTGGGCTATGAAGCACAGGATGCCGTACATTTAAAATCTGCTTCATCCCCAAGACTCAAAACTACTTTATTTATCTCTACATGAAGCACAGTAACATTCTGCCTTTGCCACGAGCTTTATTTCAGCAGCAGGCAGCGGGGTTGAGGTGCCTGGTGGGGGTCACACAGCTGCAGGTCCCTGCTGGCTTGGCACAGCCAGGATTCCCTGCTCTGCCGTGCCAGGGGCAGCTCCAGGCTCCCACAGCTCCAGGGGGATGCTGGCAGTGCTGCCCAGGCGGGCTGCAGGATCCCTGGGGTCACGGCAAGGTGAAAGTTGTTTATTCCCTGCTGCAGGATCTCATCCAGGCTGGAGCACAGGGACAGCCCCTTGCTGACTGATCTCCCTCTAGGGGCACTTTTCCTTTTCTTGATGCCATGCTAAGTGGATTTTGTCTCCTGGCTGATACAAGAGGAGGGGTTTTTTCCCCTCTGTGAACAGTCGTGGTGATCCTTTTGGAAAGACGGGGCTTGGAAAAGGGGTTTGAAGAGCCAGCCTGGCCCTGAGGCTCAGCTCGATGTCCCCATGCACCACCTGAGCATGAAACCAAGTCACAGCCCAGGGATGATGCTCACAAGCACACAGATAAATTCCTGGTCCTTCCTCCTACCCAGGTAGGGCTTCCCAGCTGTGATGTTTGAGTGAAATCAAGCAGAGGGTTGCTGTCCTCAAAAAATCCAAGGATTTATGAGATCATCCAGCTCCTTCCAGCTGTGAGACCTGACTTAGCCCGACCCAGCAGCCAAATTGTAACTCAGTCACACATCTCGCTCTTTTTCCTCTGGGATTTTACCAGGGGTATTTAGGAGAGATGCTATGTGTGTGGCAAGAAGGGATGAGAGGTGCGTCAGGAGTTTTACAGTGTGAGGGCTCAGCACAGCCACACTGAACATTTTCAGTGCTGCAGGACAAAGGAATTCCCAGCCGTACCAGAGAGGCTGGGCTGCTTGTGCCATGGGAAGAGGGAGGAGAAGGAGCCAGCAAGGAACGTCCCCGGGCTTGCCTTGCTGCTGGCATGGAGGGACAGCTCCTGGACCATATGTCTGCCAAGGCACCTGCTGGGTTGTGTGTCAGCCCTCGGCAGTGAGCTGGGGTTTCTGCACCTTCTCCCCACTCTTTGCCCTCAGTCCAAGAGCATTCCCTGCCCCGCTGGTGAGATCTCAGCTCCCACAGCCCCCGTGGCTCCGTGGAGCTGTGTCAATGTTATTATTCCACGTGGTGCAGAGCAGCTTTGCCCTGTGGTCCCTCCTGGCTGCTTGCAGCACGGGCAGGGGTGGAGCAGCCCTTCCTTAGAGTGAGCCCCCTCTCCTCAGCGACCTCCTCTGCCACAGCAGGCCTTAAAGGGGTATTTGGAAAGGGCAAATGAGAGGTGAAACTGAAGAAATCTGTCAAACTCGTTCTTGAGAGGGATTTTCCAGTGTCTAGTCCAGAGGTTTGTTGCTGCGTGTGCAGCTTTGCTCATGGTGCTCATCTGGGGACTCTCCAGACCCTCAGTATCTCAGGGGAGGGCACTGACTTGTTCCCAGTCCAGGAACTTTGTTTTTATGAGGGACAGCAGGCTGCTAAACATGATGGAAATAGGGCCAGAGACCCCAAAACTGAGAATAGAGACAAGAGAGAGAAATCAGTTGCTGGAAGCAGGTCCAGGACTCATCCCCTTCCCTCAGGGAAACAGGCTGAGCGTTTGTTCTGCACCAAGCTGGTATCTTTGGGAATGACCCCAAATTTATGATCTGTACCCTGTAACACTGGGCACATCCCTAAAACAGAGTGGTTTTCACCTACAAAATAGATTCAGGAAGGGTTTGTTTAGTTCCTTATTCCCCAAGTTTGCTCCCCCTTATACCACAGCTTCGGACATGGACCCAAACCATGCTCCAGGCTGTTCCTGCTGGCTTGAGGTGCTGTGGGGGTCTCTGGAGGGTAGCAGTGGGGCTCTGGGCAATTTCTGGACCCAGATTTTAGGGATCTTATGGATATTCTTTATTGGCCTCTCCCCAGACTGGACTCTTTCACCCCAGTGTCTCCAGGCTCTCCTTCCTTTCTCTCCACTGCCTCCAGGCTCTGCCCTTTGGCAGCACTGGGACAAGTTAATAAATGATTCCAGGGATGCCCTGGGGTGGTACAGACTTGCTGACACTTGCTGCCCACTGGCAGGTGGCCCCCTCAGAACACAGGAACCGTGTCTGGGAAAGCTTGTCCCCACCCTGGGAGCCAGGTTCAGGACTCTCGTGACAAGGGCACTGTTTACAGGAGAGGGGAGGCTTCGGGGTTTTCGCACTGGGATTTGGGAATGTTCCCCCCACCCTGCTCCTCCTGAGTAGTTGGTCAGAAGTGTTTATCAAGGGCTAGAAAGGAAACCTGTGTGTATAATACCCCAGACCAGAAAGCCAGAAAAATCTCCCTGAAACCACAGGGTCAGCCTGGCAGATCTGCAGCATTAATTTACTGCTGTCTTAAACAAATAGAGGCAGATTTGCACTCCTGCCTCCTCCTCTGCCATCCCACACTCCAGGGAGCAGCCTGCACAGGAGCCAGCTCTGCTCTCTGAGTCCCAGGGCTCTGCCCAGCTCCGGTGTCCCTGGATGTCCCTTCAGGTGGATTCAGAGCAATGATTCCTGCTGGAATTCCCCTCTCTCTGAGGGGAAAGGGGGCTGTGGGGTCTCCTCATCGAGCTGCTGAGTTAATTGTCCCCATCCAGGCTCTGAGCCTGCGGTGGAGGCAGGGAAATGCCGCCTAACTCTGACCCCACTTCCTTTGTGGTGATGTTAATTCTCCTGACCCTGTGTCTGTGGCTCCCCCGCTCCCTTCCAGCTGCCAGCGAGAGAGGGAGGTGGGCAGGAGGCTCAGGAAAGGCCGGGCACTCCCTGAGCCTGCTGTCCTGCTGATTGCTGAGCCCACAGCAAAGCAGTGCAGGGGCAGCAATTCAGGGATCCACGCTGAGGGACACGGTGTTCAAAATTTCGTTAAAAAATGAGGAATTCCAATCCCAGATCCTGTGTGGGAATTCACATTTGAGCCTCACCTACGAGTCTGATAGAGGCAAAGGCATCCTGCTGCTGTTGGATAGTCTGAAGCAGCTTAATGTTTAACTCAAATGTATATTAATGTTGCTAAAAGCTTCCTCACTGAGGGTCATTCTGCCTCTTTAGGGTCATAAAACGTGGTCCTTCATGCTTGGACCTCCCTTTTACATCCACTCTATTTGTGTGATCCAAAGATGAGTGTGAGAAGAGGCTCAGATATTTAAAAGTGTGATGAGAGGGGATGAATGGTTGGGATCTGTGACAGGAAGGGTCTGTTGTGGTCAAAACTTCTGATCCACGTCTTGAGTCCACCTTTAGGGAGGGATGCTGTGGTTTCGTCAAGCCTGTCACTCAAATCAGGAGGTTTCCTTTGGAACAGCAGCAATGTCTGTGGGCACAGCCCCCCAGGATGTTATACCCCGGGGGATGCTCGGGGAATGGATTGCTCCTGAGGGAGTTGGAACAGGGAGCAGCACTTCCACTGCTTCCAAAGGCAGGAGTTGGCAGCATGGGATGTCTTGGGAAGCTCCTCTGTGTGGGTCAGCCTCTGTCAGAAGGTGGCTTGGGTGTGTGGGTGCCTCCTCCAGGTTATTTGTCTGTGCAGGAATTGCAGATCTGACCCAGACTGTGTTAGCAGCCCCGCTGTAACCTCCTTGAAACCCCTCAAAAATGGGGGTTTGGCCCAAGGAGAAAAATCTGGGCTTTGGAGCAGAAAAGACGAGCACCTTTGTTCTCCTTTTGTCATTAATTTCTTTTCTCATCTCTTTAAGCACAGCCCTTCCCTCCTTGGAAGATGCTGTCACTACGCTCACTTTCCCAATTCCAAATCCCAAGCCTGAGCTAAACCTCAGTCGAGTTTTCCAAAGGCTGGAGGTGGTGTCAGGGCCATCTGCTCTCCAGGCCATTAGAAGAATGTGCAGGGTAAAGCTTTGCCATGTGTTCCCTGCAGATTACACACACCTTTGGCTGTGCTCTTGTTGTTAGCTGCTCATTATTGGGGGGTTTGAAAAGCTTTCCTTATAAATGCCCTGGGTCCCAACCACACGTGTTGTATCAGTGGTTTTATAATGACCCATTTGGAATTATTTAGCCAGGGAACCTTGGAGTTTTTTCCTTTCAATGTGTCCTTGTAAGATGCCCAACTTCTACAGTTAGTCTATGAATGTACCCACACTATTAGATCCACTTGTTTATAATAGCAACCAAATGTCTTCAAATATTCAAGCCTCCTTTTATTTTTTACAGCACTGGCAATAAGCCTTTACATGTTAACTCTTGGCCTCTCTGGGTAACCTCTTATTTAAAAGCAACTTAATTGACTTTACCAGGCCTGGGCTATTTTTCATTTCTTCCTAGAGGACTCATTACTGGAGATGGATGTTTATAAACTGGATCTGGATCCTTCCCTCTCTCTCTCTCTCTCTCTCTCTCTCTCTCTCTTTCTCTCACACACACACAAAACCAACCTATTTTACCCCTTCCTGCCTGTTTACATTAGCAGACCATAATCATATTCATGGTTTCACATAGTTTGGCCAAGATTTTTGTAGTGGTGACCTAGTGGAAAGTGAAAAAAGCAAATAGGTGAGCAGCAAGTGCTGAAAGAAAAGAGAAAATGCTGAAATACTCAGGATTTTAGGGATTCGTGTCTAATGAAATGGGCAGGAGTAGAATAGAGGTTTGATTCTTTGGAGCAGGTAGGTTTGTGATGTCAAACAGGTGTAACGCAGAGGTAAATTTGGCCCAGTGCTGGGTTTTTAATTCCTTCTTTCTCTTTGGAAGCAGTGGTATCATAATTATTTAGGAAAAAGGGTGACAATTTGGGTCAGGCTACAATCCTTGGCATAACAGATCCTCCAAAATTCTGCCCAGTGACCTGCAAAATCTTAAGGCATGAGAATTTTATCTGTGTGAAACTGCTAAGAAGGACATACACTCAAACCCACAGCCTTGGAGTATTTAATCCATCAAATCCTCAGCCCAGCCTGTGTTAGAAGAGTTGTCCTGGTGCCATTGGATCCACTCTGATTTCCGTCACTGGAACATCTGGTGCTTTGTGGTCATGTCCCTGGCTCAGTTTAAATCCACAGACCTGTTCTGGCAGAGAGGCTCCCAAACCCTCTGTGAGCGTTCAGGGTCTGAGCTGTTCCCTGTAACCACTGGAAAGGTCACTCTGCTCTTCTGTACCTCCTGAAATTCCCATGGGATGTGAGGGAGGTAGAAACACCCATTCTTCATCCTCTTTTTTGCCCTATTTCCACCTTAAATCCAATTAAGGGATTTTTTTTCATCATTTTAAATCTCTGCTCAGCAGAGAATTGCAGCACCTTCCACCCTTCTCACTCCAGCAGAATTCATGGGCAGGATTTTCCTGCTTATTCTTTAATTTGCCCACATTTTGTTGTGTTGTCTTGTCCTCTTTCCTGGACCAGGATCTTGTTCACCCAGCAGGTCCCCACCAGCTGCCACTGCTCTGGAGGGTGACCCAAGGGATCCAGGTGTGGGATCCCAGATTTTTGATGAGGTGCTTTTCCTGCAGCCCCCCTCAAGGCTACTGGCATTTTCAGAGCTCCCAGATATCCCTGGGAGAGCTGAGAGAGAAAAGCCCAGCTTCAAGATTATCAGATTTATCTGATTTACTAGGATCTGGTGTCTCCTGCATCACTGTCCCACACTCTGACTGGTTCAGATCCATCTGATGACACCTGCCAGAAGCACAGGGAACCCAAAAACATGTGGGGGCTTCCCTGCACTGGCTGTTGAACCCTGCTCTCAAAATTAAGGGTCTCTCCTACCCTTTTCAGCATGAGCAGGGTTTTTTTTTGTTGTTTTCCAATACTCCTCTGGGGTTTTTTTGGCACTGCTCAGCAGGAGGGTCCATGTCCCCAGATCCCACCTCTGTGTGTGAGCAGTGCTCCTGCTGTGGTCCCTGCCCTCCTGCCACCCCTCCCTGCAAGCTCCAGGCTCACCTTCTGCCCCATCTCTCTCTGGGACGAATAATTTATTTTTACTGGATTGTGGATAAAGCCACAATTAAAGAATTTGGATTTGGAAAAATTCTCCAGCCACCTTTCTCTGAATTTCATCATCACAAAGAATTTTGGGCTCTTTCTCTGTCATTTTCCCTTCCCTTTTTAATCTTCTCTTGCCTTTCATGAGCTCCCTTAACTGGGTAGCATCTGCCAATTTTATTAATGGGCTGTGTAATCCATTTACTGGGTCATTAATGAAAATATTAAATAAGGCCAGACCTAACAAAAGATCCTTGGAGTACTCTGCAAGATACCTCCCACAAGTGTAACACTTGGCTTGGTGCCTTTCTGGCAGGTCTGAATCCACAAAGCAACATTCTTATTATTGTTATTATTATTGTTATTATTACTGGCACGAGGTGACAACCAGAAATCCCAGCCAAAGGCCAGGTTTTTGTGGCCATAGGCATGGTGCACACATGCTCTGGTTATTTATTAGAAAACAGCAGAGTTGCCCTCTCGGGGGGGGCTGGTTTGGTCCAAGAGCTGCACGAAGAAGAGACAGTCCCAGGGTGGCTACAGCAGGAAAAAAGTGACCTAAATGAAGGATGGGAAGGGTGACAACAGGATCAAGGGCACTGCCAAAGGTTTGCCCTCTGACAGGGGCCCTCAGATAGAAATCACTCATCTCCATCTGTTTGATTTCACCTTTTCAGCGCTGGATGCTTCATGAGCAGTCCCAAAATTACTCTTTTTTTTTTTTGGAAAGCAGTAAATCCCCCAGTTTCAAGGGGTGTAGAAAAAATAAAGAAAACAGAGAAACCATTCTGTGTCTTCTGCTGCTGCTCGCTGGACAAGCTGAGTGCCTGGTAGGAGGCACGAGCAGAGGGGATCAGGTTGGGATTTAAGAATCCCAGGCAGATCCCCATGAAGGGGATGATGAGGTGGTCTCAGAGCTCAGCAGGTGGTGGCACAAAGCCACAGCGGTCTGGACAGAGAGCAGAGGGGGTACAGAGCAAAATGCCCAGCGACAGAAATTCTGGTGGGTGATTTTCTGCTGGAAAATGTGAATTTTCAGAGCTGCTTACAGCACTGGAATACCCATCTCCCACTGTTCAGGCTTTAAAGATCTTGAGTTAACTAAGATCAGTGCCTGGATATGTAAATTGCGTGTATCAGACGTTTAAAGAAGTATTTGGGTGCACACACCCAGCTGTTTACTGACAATTATTTCCATATCAGGACATTTATCAAACTTCCTGGACGCTGCAGGCCTTCAGTTGCATTTTGGGAAACCTGTCCCAGTGCACGTGGGTAAAATATTTTTATATATTCTCCTTTCCAGGTGCAATTTCCACAACGTTTGTGTGTATACCAGGAACCCCCCGTGATATATGGGGCAAACAAAGTCTTTTTTGTGACTTTGCAGCTCAATTTGAGCAGCTTTTAGGACTTCCCAGTGCTCTTTACAGACCCTGAAGTCCAGGCAAAAAAAAAAAAAAAAAAAAAAACAAAACCAGAAAGGGTTCAGGGTTGGGTTGGGGGGCAGAAGGAGACGGTCCTGTGGAAAAGAAGAAATTTCTGACCACGTTCCTTTTATTGGCCTGGAGGAACCCTCGAGATTAACAACTCCCCCCGTCCCTGGCACCCACCCCCCTGCAACCCCGAGACCTTAAACAATCCGGTAGAAGGTGTGACTTCAAACTTGGTGGTAGGGATAAAGAGAAAGGAAGCCGGAATGTAAGCACTTGTGTGATGTGATTATTCCCAGAAATGCCTCGACATCTCCCCGCTGGCCCAGCCCGGCCGAGCTCGCAGTGAGGCGCTGAGCGCCACTGCCGCGACTCTGCGATACCTTATCGGGCCAGGCAGGGTCCCCTCGTAGTTACAAGCGGAAATAGGGCCGGGAGCCAGCCGAGCCCTCTGCCAGGGCCACTCGGCATCCATGAGACCTCTGCCGAGCCCCCCGCCAAGGTAAAGGGGCTCCCCTGTCCCCCCCCGGCCAGCCCTGCCCCGGCACCCCCCGGCTGGGCTGGGCTGGCACCGGGACACGGCACCGGGACAC
>CM031871.1:10508055-10520871 GCA_018697195.1 Certhia americana
ATATATAAATATATAAATATATAAATATATAAATATATAAATATATATAGTTATATTAAAATAGAAATATATAGTTATAGAAATACAGAAATGTTTCTTTGCTGTTTCTGCTTCTCTCCTACCCCGTCAATAATAAAAAACCACAGAACCGCGGCCCGGGGGTTCCATCGGGTGACACAAAATGTGTCTGGTTCTTGTGAGGGTGCCAGGAGCAGGGAGTTCATTCATCCGCAGCCGCCAGAAACAACTCGGGGATACGGGGATGAACGAAATATTTGAGTTGGTTTGGGTGGTTGTTTTCTTTTTTCCCATTTTATTCATTATCATCCATTAAAAAAAAAAAAAAGAAAAAAAGAAAAAAAGGAAAAGGTATTTTGATGATTTTCCCGTTGCCCGAGAGCTTCAAGGTTCCTCCCCGCTCATCTCCCGGGGTTCACAAAAATGAAAAGCAGTGCTAGGAATGAGGTAAATCGGTACACCGGGAAGAAAAAAAGTTTGCACTGGAGTGATTTGGAGTAAGACGGGGACTGGAGAATTAACATCGAGTTTGTAAAGCGAGGATAACAAGTGCCACTCTGTTTTGGGGGTGCTGGTTTTAGGACGGGGCTTTAAATAAGCCTAAAACCTGAGTGACTTCTGCCTTATATTCACCAGCGTGAGGATAAAAAGAACTCAGGATCCTAAATGATGTTTGCGCCTAAACTCAACCAAATTAACCAAATATTTGGCAGTTCAAGAGCCCCGTTTTGCTCGCGATTTTAGGGCTTGGGCTGCTGCTGTGGGAAAGCCGTGGGGAAATGCATCTCTCCGAAATTCAATTTCTCCTGCCTGATCCCGCTGTAGGTGCTTGTGCCCAAGCAAATTTCTGCCTGCTACGAGAAAATAGATTTTCCTGGAGCCCAGGGCAATGTTCTACACCCTTCTCTTTGCGAGGCTGCTCCGTGCTGCAGAAACCCCGGCTAATTTCCCCAGATAATCTTAATATTCGCCACGAAGCCGAAGGAATGAGCTGGCCCGTTCCTCCTTTGGCTTTAAAGGTTGTTTCAAAGCTTTGGTTTGAGCTCAGGGTGCTTGGAGGGCGCTGCCCGCACCCTGTTTTTGAAAAGCCAAGGGGGAAATCAGAAATGAAACATCTCCGAGATGGAGAAAATCCTGTGAAAACTCTCCAGACACTCAATCTCGCCCGGGAGCTCTCCCTGGGTTTGTCCCCGCGAGTGCCCAGCGAGAGAGATTGGTGATTTAAATTAGGTAGAGAGAAAAAAAAAAATGTTTTCTGTGTGGAAAACAAGGAATTCCCTTTTTTTTTTCCAAAGAGGAGGTAAAAAGTAAGAGTTGCGGGTTTGTTTTTTTCCTCACGAGCGGCTCTAATTTGGTAGCGATGGCTGGTTTTTAATCCTGAGCCTAACGGGAGCCGGGCTTTGCCTGAGGCCAGGCAGCTCCTTCCCCTCGCAACACTCGTCTTCCAAGATCAGGGATGCCTTGCTCATATATTCCCTACAAACCGCTTTATTCCCCCTCAAAAAACCCCGAAATTTTCAGTGATTCTCTCGAATGCCACCCCCCAAAAATATCTCATTAAAACCCACCCAGCCCCCGTTAAACCCGGATTTACGGGGAGCCACTTCGGGCGCAGTTTGGGAGAATTTGTTCCTTTTTTTTCCCCCCTATCTTTTCAGACTAAATCCTGTTCTCTCCCGCTAGAACACTCCTGAATTTCTCCCCCTCCCGCTTTTGGCCGGGGGGAGCGGTGTAATTTAAAGCCGCCGTTCAGCCCGAACAATAGGGGCCGTAAACCCAGACTAAGAAAGTTGTCGGCAGGGACGGAGGAACCGCAAACACATTTTTTCCCCCCAACCATACAATGTGGAAACTCTTAAAGGGCGCTATCTGTAGACATCTTGCAATCACTGCTCTTCCTTGTCATCTGAAGGAGAAAGGGGGAAATATATTAAGTGAAGACACACTTTAAAATTACTTATACATTTTAAACATGCTGGCAAAGGGAACTGCCTGATAAACTCTTGCCCAGATTTCCTTTTTCTCGGGTAAATGATTTCAAGTTGTTACACAAATATCTCCCTCCTCTCTCCTTCCACCCCCCTGCCGCCTCCTCTCTTTTCCCGGATTTAATTCGAACGAAAACAAATTCCCGCAGCCCCCAAACCACCTCGGACTCGGGGCAAAGGCAGGGCCGGTCCTGCAGCCCGGCGTGGGTGCGAACACCCACCTCAGCTGGGGTTAGAAAAGCGGAAAAAAAAAAAAAACCAAACCCCGACCGTAATCATTTAAATAGGTTAAAATGCTTCATAACAAGCCGGGGCAGCGCTTGGTGTTGCAGCCAGGTGGGAGCTGAGCTGTGCTTGCTTTCCCCTGAGCCAAAATTCCCCCGAAAGCAGTCGGGACAGCGAATTATTTCTCTGCTGCCGAATTTGCGAGCCCGGCTGGCTGTGCCTGCCGCCCAGGGCTGCAGCCAAGCGCACGCTGCCGCCTGTAAAGCCGCCAGCTCCAGAGGCGGAGGTTTGGCCCTGGAATAAACCGTGCGATTTTCCCACCGTGCGGCTCCTCGGCTTTGCAAACGGCATTATCCGCACGGCAGAGCGCTGGGAAAAGGAAGCCGGGCTCTGGCAATTTATTTTTTTAGTTCTTTCTTTCTTTTTTAATTTTTTTTTCTCGTTTCTCTGGGGTAATATTGATTTTTTTTTTCTTGCTTTTTAATAAAAATGGGGAAAGTCCTGGAGTTCGGTAGAGGATGCGCTGCCTGGTCAGGGATATCCCAGGTTGGGAGGGGAAAATGGGATAGTTGGGGATGGAGGAAGCGCTGGCCGCGTTCCAGGGGAGCTGCGGGGGTCGGGGGTGACCCAAAGGAAGATCCGGGGGATGGAGGGGCTGCGTGGATGGAGACTCGGGTCCTGCTCCATGAGGCAGGATCGGGTCCTTCTCCTCCAGCGGGACCTCCAACCTCCCTCTCTCCCCCTCCCGCACTTCCAGCATCTTCAAACAGCGTCCGTCACACAACCTGAGGGTAACGGGGCGGGGGGAGGGGGCTTTCTTCTTCTTTTTTTTTTTCTTTTTTTTTTTTTTTTTCTTTTCCCCGTTAAGTCTCTTTCAAGCTGAATTTATGTTTGTGTGATGAAATGCCCCTCTGTGTTTAACATTCCCAATGATCATTTGTTTCCTTAGCTCCATTACTCCTTTATGAGAGCGCCTTTCGCCCGGGCATGTTTAATCATAACCGCTTACGCAATATTTTCTTTGGGATGGATTCACTCAGCCTTATTACATATCAATTATTTCCTTACAACATCGTTCCACACCAGCTGCTTTGTTATCTGGGCCTGCCACCCCTTCACCCACCCCCTCCATCCCCGGCGTGTGGTGGGAAGGGAGGGAGAAGTTTGTTTTTCCTAGGATAAAATACTGCTAATTATAATGCAGATTGAGTGGAAGGAGAAGGGGGAAGCAGAGGGAGAAGCGGGCCGGGGATGCTCCGAGGGGCTGCGTGTCCCTGTCCCTGTCCCGGCCGCTGCTGGTCGGGGTCCCCGGTGTCCCCTTCCCCCCCGCAGATGGGCTCCCCTGCTCTCCACGCTTTTGCGCCTCGTTTCGGAGCTGCTCCGCTGTGTTTGCGCCTCCCAGGCTTCGCGCTGGCTCAGAGCAGAGATTTCTGCTTCACAATCCCCGGGGGAGCTTTCCCCACCCAGCCTCCCGCCGGCTCCTCCGGCAGCCACCCATCTGGAAAGGACATTTCCAATCGATTCGAGCCCCTCCCGCCCGGACTTGAGTTCGAAATCATTTCAGTGCGAGTTTTATCGGAATTTTACATCGTAAACACGCTGCCAGATTTGGCTCCTCTCTCCCAAGCCGGTATTGCTGGGCTGGCCCGGGATGGGCTTTGCTCGCCGCACCCCAGGGCGCTGCAGGGGAACTGCCCGGGCTCTCCCGGCCCCCGGAATGGGCTGGGGGGGAGCTTTTCTCCTCGTCCAGCTGGCAAAGGCAGCAGGGAACAATCCCGACAGAGGGAACCATCCCTCACGGGCAAGGAGAGCCGGGCAGTGAGATCCCGCGGTGCTCTCGTCTCACTTTCTGCTTTTTACCCTTCCAGCCCCAAGACTCGAGTGACAGAGTTGCATTTCCCCTTCGGGCAGTGCAGCGCAGCGAAGATTCCTTTTCTTTTTCACCTTTTTTTCCTTATTTTAAAATTTTTTAAAAATTTTTTAGAATTTTCATTCTCCCTGATGCCAAAGAACCCGAGATCCTTTGGTTAAGCCGTGTCTTTATAGGGGAAATATATATATCCATTTATGTGGGCTATAAAGCTGCGCTGGGGAAGGGAGAGTGACCTGCTGCAATCCTGGGTCCTGCGCGATCGTGACTCGCTGGGACAGGGACTCTGAATCGGGACACTCAGATTTGGAGGGTGGCAGGAGTCCCGGCAAGATGCACAATTGGGAACTGGGGGGGGGTTAATGCTGAATTTCCTGGCTCTGGCGAGCCGCTCTCTCCATCATCTTTACGCGCACACACGGATATGTGAACAGATGACTTGGCACCGGCGAAAAACACTTAAAATAATGCCTCTGCCTCTGGCCAGGCCTGTGTAAATATCTCACTCTCCCACATGCCCGCCTGGCTTTTCCTGATGCTGCGTTACTTGATCACAAATACATAATTTGCACGAGTGTGTGTATACACGGAGCCGCTTTGATCTCGGCGCAGAAATGCCCCCCCTCGCCTTCGAAGGGGCTGCAGCCCCGAGAACAAAAGCGAAGAATAAAAATGCTCAAATAACACATTTTCAAATGGGAAGCGTGTGTCGGCTTCCTTGAGTGGTTCTGGCACTTGGGAAAGGGGTGGGGGGGAAAGAGACTTTATTGAACATATAAATTTAAACTTAGTTACCGCTAACAGTTGCCTTATAAAAGGGGTCCATATAACCCACATCCATTTTTTTCCTGGAGTCCTCAGGCGCGTTTCCCAGCTCAGCCGATCTCTTGGCAGCGCCGGGCTGCGAGGAGCGGGGCTGGCTGCGGGCTTTCGCAGGGGGAGATGTTTATTTTTCAGTCATTGTTGGCTCCCTCCCCTGGATTATTTTACTGCTGCAGATTTAAGCCCTTCTACTTATTTCTTGATTCGCTGGCAGCTCTTTCTGCAAGCTGCTCCCAGCTCTGCGCTTTCTCCCTTCGCTGCGTCTCGGGGTGGTGAAATTACAGGGTACGAGGGAAATGTGTAAATTATAGGGTTTATTAAAATGTAGGCGAGCGTGGCTCTCTAGGCGAAACAGATGCAGGATGGCTTGAAGTCAGGCAGCCTGACAAACTGCAGAGCAGCGGGGCAGGGGAATCATTAGAGGGACGTTTCCCGCAGGGAGGGAGGAAGCGGCCCCGGGGTGCCGGGGGCAGGCTCTCCCTCCTGGAGCCCCCCTAAAACCAGCACAGATCCCCCCTGGGGAGCAGCGAGGAGGTTGATCCCAGTAAAGAGGATGACGCCTTTGAGTGTTCAGCCCCTGAATGCCGCATCCCTTCTCTCCCAGGCCAGGAAGGTCCGAGGGGCTTTCCCCCCCCCCCTCGCTCCCCAGCCAGCCACAGGCCCGGCCTCGGAGGCGATGATTTATTTAGGCTAAAGCGTAATTCTCAGTTTATAGTTTGGCTTCTCCACTATTAACCTCAACTGCTTTTATGTGAATCTCAGGGACGATGAAGGGACTTTCTGCGGCAGGAGAGAGCTCTCGGAAGGACCTTGAGGTTTGGGCATTGAAACTCCCTTTTCCCTCTTTCCCTCGTTGCAGGGAAGAGCAAACAGGGCTGGGATGGCGATACAGAGTGGGGAGAGGAGGGAAAAAGCCCTGGATGAGGTGGGCTTGGTGCTGCCCCGGCTCACGGCCTGCAGCAGGGGCTCCTCTTGGGAGATGGAGGTGGATAAAGCAGGCTGAGATCACCCCAGGAGGGTTCGGGTTCTGGCAGGAGCCTGTCCAGCTTTCCCCGAGGTCAGGTGGAGGATGGATGTGTTCCCCTCGGCAGGGCAGGGATACATCCCGCATCTCTCAGAAGCTGTTGTCTCCCTGCCAGAGGAAGGGCAAATATCCAGCGGTCCCTTCTCCTGTCACTGTGGGACCTGCTGGGAAGAGATCCCGTAAAGGGAATCCTGGGGGTGTTCTCTCACCGCTCTTGTTTCGACACCTCGTGGAGCTAATGAAGCCTTTATTTATTCGTGTGGTTTCTGTTTGTTTTGGAGGGTGTCGGAGCGGCGAAAAGCAGACAGAGATTAACAAAGGAAAGCGTTATTTACTAATCCCCTAGCAGCCTCCATTCGAGGGAACCAAAACACCATCATAAAAGGAGTAATTAGGAGGGTACTGAGGTATTCATTCAACTCTTGTCTTCAAGAGATTGATTTGGGGATCTCAAGCAGCCTGGTTGTTTTATTACAATGTGGCCGTCATCCCCTCCTGCTCCTCGGGCTGTGAAATGGGGAGGAAGGCTGCCCACACCTCCCTCCCCTGTAAAATCAAGCCTTCCTTGGTTTTGCAGTGCTGGTTATCAGTCCTACCTCTCCGTTCATGTCCTCCAAACTCATCTGTAAGCTCAGCTGTCATTTTCCTCCCTCCCTCCCTTTTTTCGATTTTTTGTTTGTTTGTTTCCAGCCACTACACGAATTTAAGAGGAACACATCAGTCCTTAAGCAGCTTTGCAAGCAGCCCTCTGTGAGGGGAAGTTGAGACAGGTCTGGGTAGGAGAGACTGGAAGAGCAGCTGGATTTTACATAAGGATGTGGGAGAGCTCGGACTGAATAGTGGGAACGGGGAAAGAGGCCGTGTCAGCAGGGAACAGGAGGAGAAAGCTCCTCCATGAGCTCCGTTCCTCCTCTAGGGAAGTCCTCACCCTGGACAGATGCAGGAATTGCTGAGGGGTTTCTTCTTTTATTCAGAGAAGTTTCGTGGCTGAAATGCCTTTGGAAGACAAGCAGGTTTGCAAATAAAGGACTGTCAAAATCAGCTCTTCAGTTCAGCTTTCTGTCCTCTTGGAACGGGGATGGGAGTCAAAAGAGGCTGGTTGCTGAATGGAAAAGTGCCTGATGTGATGTGGGGAGAGCTTTTGCACTCAACAGTTGTATTCTCAGTGCAAAGAGGGGGCTTTTGTGCTGCTTGATATTTCAGCAAAAGCTGAAGAGGAAATGAAGCAAACCGGTCTGCGTTTCCAGAGGGAATTCTGCAGCGTGCAGGCTGGAAATATCTCCCTCTTTTCCCTTGGACTCCATGATTATTTTTATGTTATTTTAGCTCATGATCCTTCTTGGACTTCTTCTTCTGGGGTGCTAGTCTTTCTAAAAATAGAAAGGAAATTCTATTCCTAGTAGAATTTTCTTTTCTATTTTTGACTGTTGGCTTCTTATTTTTAATGAGGGGGTTTTGGGTTGGGGTTTTTTTTTTTTTTTTTTGAGCCAATGAGGTCACCTTTTCTCCTTCGCTGGGAGGAAGGAGACCTTTGCATAAATGCCTACACTTTGCCTCCGTGCTTATCTCAACCACGCATAACTCTCGCAGTGCTCCACTGATTTGTGAGCCGCTCATTCCTCGGTACGGAGGACCAGGTCCATGTGTTTGGAAACACCAGGACAGCCGGGCAGGCAGGAGCTATCAAGTGTGAGGGTGATTAACTGGATGGAGACCTCCAGGCTGGAGCAGCACGAGCACAGGGCTGTGAGGATGGAGGAAGACAAGTGTCAAGTGCTGGCTCTCAGCTGTGCACGGAGCTCGTGTTATTCCATGATCTAATGCCCGTCACCCCCTCGTGTTCGGCTTAGCTGTCCCCCGGCTAACGAGCTAAACAAAGCCAAGGTGCCAGCTGAAGCCTCCAGTTAAAATTTTCCTGTTAGTGCCTTAACTGCACTCGTGTAGGGAATCTTCCTGACTGATGGGCAGAGTGCAAAAGGCAGGTTGTGTGCGGGAGGTAGCGATAATACAGGATTTATCCAGAGGGTGGGAGATCCTGCCTTGCTACCGAGCAGCTCTGAGCTGCTGCTGCTGAACTCAAGTGCCTTGGGCTGCTGCCTGTGCTCTCTGCTTCCCTGGGCTGCTCCTTCTGCTGCAGATGGATCCATCAGGCTCTGACTAGTTCCTCTCCTGGCTCATCCACGTCACGCTCCAGAAGAAGAAAAAGGTCCCATAACTCAGGGCTGGTTTCTATTTTCTGCCATCTGCCTTGGAAGCAGCTGCATTGTGGTCCTGGAGCTCACTTTGCTGTGATGCTTGCTGGGTTCAGGGGTCTCAGCCCCAGATCTGTTGCCACAACAGGTTTTTGCTCCCATGGTTCCTGCCTAGTTGAGGTGGGCCTGGAGGGATGTGAGATTTGCCATCCTGGAGCAAAACCAGTGTGACCACTGACACAAACTGGACACCAGCATGAGCGTTGTGTTTACAAGTGTCTGTACACTAATAAGGGCACTCACCACAGATTTTATCCCTAAAAATGCCTCAGCCTGCTGTAATGATCCTGATCTCTGTGGAAATGAGCAATGCATCTCTCTCCTGTCCGCTGCTGTGCCTCCAGTTCCTCTCGCAGCCACTTGGGACCCGACATCCATTTCAGACCCCAAGACAGAAAAGACTGAAAGGTTTTATTGTGTGATACACGAAGGATGGATTGAGAATTCCCAGCCAAGGATCAGCAGAGGTGAAAATGAAGCAAAACTGAAGCAGAGAAGGGATTGATACTGGTGGGATATCAGTGCCAGTGGAACTGGCTTTTCCATCTGAAAGGAAGAGCAAGGATGTGGGAAGGGAAGAGGTCTCTGAGTCCACTGTGGGAGAGCAGAGGCTGAAAGGAGGCCCCAGCATGAATTCTTCTCTTCCCACTAACTTGGAGCGTTTTCCCGATCCTGTACAGAACGTGATACTCTCTCAGGAGTGACCCTGCTGACCCCCCGCCTCCTGATAGGATGGCGAGTAAGTGAGTGCAAAATAAATGGCACCAAATAGACCTTTTCAAAGAGAACGAGGGAAATAAATCAGGTTATTCTGGTGCAGCATTGACAGCATGTCAAAACAACTCCCCAAAGCGTGAAACTTGGCTGGGGAATGGTAATTCCACTGCCATGATCCTCACATGCCAGATGTATGGCTTATCATCATGTCTGTCTGCCTGTCTACCTGGCTGTCTACCTGCTGTTCCTGCAGGATGCAGCCTTGGAGCACACGGGAGCTTTTGATGGGCTTTTCTCCCATTCTGGAGCAGAAAGTGGGGTTGAAATGGGTGAGGATTACTCAGGGAGGAAAGTCTGTTAGAATGTAGTAGCTACATTCTGAGTAGCATTCAGCATGGCCAGATGATCTGCTGGGCAATGCCATGTCAGATGGATGGTTATATTTTATTTATATTTTATCTACAGAAGCCCTGTTTTCTTGCTGAGGTCCATCAGGCAGGGTGACAGCAGAGCCTGATGGATGCTGCACTCTCAGCCGGGTGAATTATTGTGTTAGCTGGGCTTGTATTGTCCACAGCACCTTTCCAGCTCTCCAAAGAGCAGTGACAAACAGATCTAGAACTTGTCCTGCCAAAAAAACCACCCCCAAAAACCTAACAAAACACCTTGCATTGTGATCTGTTGAGACTCAGCCTTCAGGATGCACACAGAAAATCACTGCTTGCTAACTGGGACAAGAAATCCAAACGTGAGGAGCCCCTGGCAGCAGATCAGCATTGATCTGTGCTGATCAGGAAGAGCTGATGAACCCGTCAGAAAGCTCCACGGCCTCACCACTGTGCTTCTCTGGACACACATCCCTGGATTTGCCATGTACAGGAGTCTTTGAGAGGGAAGGCAGTTGTGGAGTTCATGCCTGTGAGCTTCACGGTTACCCCAGCAGGAGCAGAATAAAGAGCGCTTAGAAATGCTGCTGAAGTTAGTTAGTATATTGGAACATTCCTGGAGATTTCTGTAAGTCCAGAAAAACTGTAGAAAATTATCCTCCCCAGTAATTTCCAGGGCTAAAGGCTGAGCTCACTTCCAGTAGTACAGCTGCTGTAAATTTCTACTAATTAGCAGAAGGCTGAGTAATTTGGGGAGTAGTTAATGTTTTGGCATTTGTGTGCTTGTTTGTTTTTCTCTTTGGAGGATTAGGGGGAAATGGATCTGTGCTGCACATTGGATCTGGTAGCAGGGGGGTGTTTCTGGTGCCAGTTTGGAGCAGATTTTCTGGCTGTGCAGAGCCTGTTTGAGCAGCGGAGCTCAGGACACGGCCAAGATCTTGAGCACGCAGCTTTTGATTCCAAGCACACCCACCAGCAATCCTGTCTAAAACCCATTGGGAATTTTTGTGTTTCTGGAGGTGATTTTGGAGCAGCTGTAGCTTCCCTAGGTGGGGGATTGTAGGGAGCTTTAAACAAAATTGCTGCTGTTGGTGAGATGTAGATGAACCATGACCACCAGAAGAATTTGGATCAGGCAGGTAGGAACTTTAGAATGATGCCTCATCCATTAAGTCTCCCTGACCCACAAGTATTTGTTTTGCCTGGGCTTAAATTTAGCGATTTAGGACCGAGCTATGCAGAATTCTTTGTTAGAAAGTAGATAACCCCCCTTTGTTCTGACTTCAGGTGAGCCTGGAGTAACCAGTGTGGTCTGGTGGAGGAGGAGTGAAGAGGGAAGTGTCCTGCAAGACAGGAGCAGAGCCCAGGTCCCGTAATTTCCCAGTCCCAGGACTTCCACCTTGTTTATGACACCACTACCCCCTCTCACCTTGGTTTATAAGCATCACACCTCAAATGAGAGCAAGGGGAGATGTCCCACCTGACCCTGCTGGGGGTGGAATTCCTGGCAGTCAGATGCCAGAGAGCCCGGCTACTGGAAGAGCAGGGAGAGCTGACAGGGCCTGGGGAGGGACCACCTGCCTCATGGAGCACAGGCTGGGGCAATTACAGGTGACCATGGAAGAGCTGCTTAATCCAGAGGGTCCCCAGCACATCCAGTGCATGCTGCAGGCTATAAAACACTTCCCAACACCCTATAACAAATTTAAGACCCTTAGTACAAAAGACTAAAAGCCACAAAGCCTTGAACAGGCAGGAGAGATCAAGGGCATTGCCAGTGTCCTGGGTCCCAGCAGTAGCAGGGAAATTGTGAGGTGAAAATGTCCAGACGATCTTAGGAAGTGGACCACGGCCCACCCTACAGAGGAAAAGCAAGAAAACCCCATCAGTCCCTGCCAAATCTGACCCGAGGGGAAATTCTTTCCTGTACACAGGCCAAACCCCAAAGTAATTGCATATGTACTCTTTAAAAATGGATTTTATTTAGGAGAAACACATTGTCATCATCATCCTGTAAACTGCGCCAAATGTGTGCCGAGGACTTTCCGTAGAAGGAGAAATGGAAAGGCTGTGGAGCTCTGCAGAGATGCTGGGATGGGTGAGGGACCTCCATCCCACACAGCCTGGCTGCTGCTAGAGGGAGGACCCCCTGGAACACCCCAGATTTCTCGGGAAATGAGGTTTGACTTCGCTGGAGCTGCTTCTTTTTTTCTTGCAGGAGTCCCCCCCCCGTCAGCTGTGGTGCATTGGATTGATGGCTTAGAACCCATGTCAGCCTTCTGAAAGCCAGACAAAGCTTTGTGAAGGGTTTCCTCCAGGTGCTGGCCTGAGGAACCTCGCTCAGGGTCGGAGCATCCATCGTGGCTGGTTGAGCACAAAGCTGCCGCTCTGTGCCTCTGATGAAATCCTCTCTGATGCACAGGGCTTGTAAAAGTCCCAAGCACCACTTCAAGCTGACTAACGAGACTGAAGGACTTGTTCTTAAGACAAATTTCCTTCTGTTTCCTGCAGTCCCAACCCCGTGTTTCTCTCTTTTCCATCTCTGTTCCCTTGGGTTGCACTCTCTGCTCTCAGTTCAGGCAGCACTCACAGTCAGAGCTATCTCAGGCTGCAGTTCCACCGTGGCTGTGGAAGCAGATGGATTTTAGAGCTTTTGCCAGAAAGACTTCTTCAAATCAGAGCTTCCAGCCTTGCTAAAGCAGCCAGTTCTGTGTTCTGGATAGGATTAAGAGGGGTTGGAAGGGAATTAAGAGAGGATGTTCTGCTCTCTTCCCGTCCTTTTGCGGATCTGTGTGATACTGAAATTCCTTCTTTTCCTAGAGGATGAGCACACCATGAAATCTCAAAGCACCCAAAAGGCCCCACAAATGACATCAGGCAACTCTGTCATTTTACAGATAGGTTCACAATTGCTCAAAAGAGGAGTGAAATCACAACACAAAGGTGTTGGACTTTTCTGTCAGAGACACTGAAATCTTGCCTTTCCTAGGAAGGGAATCAGGGCTCACATGACTGGATACTGGATTTGGGAAGCTCTGGAAGAGTGGGATGTGCTGCTGGCCCTGAGGACACACATGTAATAAGGACACTCATGCACTAGGGACTGCACAGACACCACGATCCATTTGGGAATCTGCTGGCCAGGATGAGCAGCAGCTCTTACACCCAGGGCTTCCCAAACTGAAATGTGGGAAATTTTTATCCCACTGAAATTGAAGTAGGCACCAAATCTTCTTGCTGTTTTCTCACAATTGTGTCATGGCACTGGTGACACATGCAGAGAGTTGGTATTTTCAGGTCTGTAGGTGAAGCCATGGACAGAAATTTGAGGCAGGATGATCCTGGCTGGATACTTCCTTAGGGTGAGGTCTTGGCCCTGCGGTTGTGGAGTTTGCTATGGGGAGATCTGTCCTTCCTGCTCCATCCCAGTGACTTGGGCTCTGTTCTGGCTGAGCTGAGCTGAGCTGAGCTGAGCTGAGCTGAGCTGAGCTGAGCTGAGCTGAGCTGAGCTGAG
>CM031871.1:10528341-10542097 GCA_018697195.1 Certhia americana
AAAAAAAAAAAAAAAAAAAGAAAAGAGAAAAGCAGAAAAGCTCGACCCAGGTATCCACCCCCGAAGGCTCGTCTAGAGCAATTCTCCAGCACTAAAAGCAGGGGTTTGTAATGGAAATAATGACACGACAGAACTGTATTGGCGGGACTTTTATATAAATATTTTGTTGATACCAAGTCTCAGATCAATGCAGTCAGCCCATGACTGAGGGAAAAAAAAAATAGGAAACAACTGGCAGAAAAACCCCAACACACATTAAAAAAGCCCCAATAAGTGAATGGACAAAAATGCTTCCAGAGAGAAGAATTATTTTAAACACTTGTTTGCTCCCAGGTGCGTATTTCGCCAAAGCGAAAAGCGGCCAACAAAAGGGAAATAAAAGCAAAGAGAGAACTGGTCCGAGAGGGGAAGTAAATTATCTAAAAATGGAAAGGAAAAATAATAATTCCTACTAGGAGGGAGCTGAATTTCTCTGAAAATATAGGAAGGAGGGAAAAAAAAGAGCGTTGGGAAGCCACAAGTGCTGATGTATCTGTATTTTACAAGCCGGGCGGCCGCGCTGCCCCGTCCCTGGGCAGGGTGACAGCAAAGGAGCCGCCAGAGAAATGCAAAAACCTCTTCGATTTGGTTAAGCCGACCTAAAAAAGTGATTTTAAAGGGGTGTGGAGGGCGGGCGAGGTGGGGTGGGGTGGGGGGGGAGCGAGTTCACGCTCGGCACTATTTCTTACTGCTGACACCTCGACCCCTCTGCGAGCCAGCACCCCGGCCACCCCCTGCTGCAGCTCTGCGGGGGAAATCCCGCAAGGAGAAGCTTCCAGAGCCGGGGACACCCTGCAAGGGGCAGCGGGAGGGGCCATGAGGGGCTCTAAAGCCGGAGTTCCCCGTGGCCAGAGGAGCCGGGGCAGGCCGGGACTGCTCGGGCCGGGTCCTGCGCTGCCGGAGCCGCCGGCCAGGAGCTGAAAAAAAAGGGATCGAGCTGTACAGAACTGGGGGTGGGCTGGGCTGGGGGAGCAGCCACGCAGCCGCCACCCCCACGGAGGTAAGTGCTGCACGGTGCTTGGAGCCGTGGCTGCTGGAGAACGCGTTTGGGGGGCTGTATTTCTATATAATATATAAATATATATATATATAGGGAGCGGGTGCGGTGCACAGGCGGTGCAGCCACGCTGATCCACTCGCCCGCCCGCTGCCGGAACGCTGATTTGCGCCCACTCCCACTGAGCTGTGAGGAGGGTGGGTGCAGATTAAGGCTCGTGTGCGCCCAAAAATGCGTCTTTAAAACGGAAATATCTCGATAAAACCTACAGCGGCTGGGGCAGGGATGGCTTGAGCTGGCGGAAACGCTGTTGGGCAAGTGTTGGGGAAGATCTCAGCACCTGCACATCCACGCACAGGCGATTTTCGTGCCGTGCCTGCGGATGTTTCCGGGCACAAACAGCCACGTTTGTTCACGTGGATCTCTTGGATCTCAGCACTCGTGCGGTTACACTGCACGTTTAGTTTAAAGACATCAAATAAATAA
Source organism: Certhia americana (assembly GCA_018697195.1). Taxonomy (NCBI): domain Eukaryota; kingdom Metazoa; phylum Chordata; class Aves; order Passeriformes; family Certhiidae; genus Certhia; species Certhia americana. The sequence continues at coordinate 10,529,864 of CM031871.1, forward strand.
TATACGGAATACATGGGATATCAAAATTGCTTAAAGGCTTGAGCGAAGAGGCATCGTGTGTTGGGGGGCGTGTTTGCAAACGGGGTGTCCGCGCTCGCGTGTGCACATCTGTACTCAAATATATGTTTTTATGGAAATCTTTAGCTGCAGTCCTGCCTGGGCTGGCTCTCTGACCCCTCATCCCTCCCGGCTCCAGGCTGGCTCCCGCATTCCCCGGCAGCAGCACGGGCCGGGGCCGTTCCAGGCTCGGAGGCCGAGAGCCAGCGGGCCCCGGGCGGGCAGCGGGAAGCGATTCCCGTCCCTCGGCTGCAGCGGCCTCAGGGGACACCAGGAGATGATGCCTGGTGCGAGTGGAGAATGTTTTAATTCTCGTTTTGGGTGAGATCTTATCCTGCTCTGGCAGCTCCAGCGCTTTGGGCGGTCGCTGCCAGCTGGAAGATCATCCTCGGTGGGTTTTTTCCCTTCTCTCAAGGCTTTTTTTCCCCCTCCATCATAGATATTTGGGAGGATTCCGAGCCGACAAGCAGGGCCAGATCCAGCAAATGGGGCGCATCAGCGTTAAGGGGGGGCTTTTCCTCCCTAACCCCCTTAATTTTAATTTTTTTCCGCTATCCTTGCCGGGGTTTTTCCTGGGGCCTGGTTCTCCGGGAGCCTGCAGAGCTCAGCTGGGGAGGCCGGGCGGTGCAGGCAGGGCTTGCCGGGCTGGGGGTGGCTGTGGCAGCCCCTCTGCCCGAGCAGGGCTGGGTGCCCGCTGGGATCACTCACCTTGGCTCCCGCACGGTCTCCTCGCTCTGCCTTAGGTGTTGCTCTTTATTTCCTCGCTCCCTATTTCTCCTCCTCTCTTTTTTTCTGTTGGAGGAAAAAACGCTTTAGCATCTTTATCGCTGTGTGTATAATTTTTTTCCTTTTTTAAAAAATCTATTTATTTATTTATTGTAAAATTTGGGTGAAATCTTCCTGCTACGACCGCGTGTGCATCCCAAAATTCCTCCAGATCAAGGGAGAGCTGGGACACGGGGCAGCGCCAGCAGCATCTCTGCAGCCCCTGGCTGCACTTGGAAGGATCTGGACGATTTTGATTTTTTTTTTTCCCCTTGTCAATCTTATTTGGCAAATAATTGCCTGGACTTGCTACTTATTTTTTCCCCTTTCCTTTTTCCCCCCCTTTTTTTTTTTTTAATTGAATCAGAGCAAATAATTGGTTCCCGAAGCACACTTGAATGCGTGCAAATAACCAGGTTATCATTTACTATATATAGCCCAGCCTGCTCACTTCCAGAGGCGCCTGAGCGTTCACTGGACAAGTTTCCTGCTCGCATTAACAGAATTATTTGTTTAGAAAAAGAAATTCAGCTGAAGAATGGCAATCCCGTTGGATGATTTAACTTGTATTGAAGCGGGAGTTTTGCTTGTGCTTTCCCCCTTTTCTGCTCCGAGGATGAGTTGGTTTTCCTGAAGTTTCCAGCGGCTCCGTGCCCGCTCAGATGTGCTATAACCCTCCTCACACCGCATGTATAAATCTGCCTTGTGAATATTTATATGTATACACATACATCGTGTAGAGGTCGCACACACCCAGCCACGGTGTATTTTGCGTTTCACAGAATGGATTTTTTTTCCTGTGGGGAAAAAAAAAAAAAGAAAAAAAAAAAAAAAAGGTAGGAATCTCCCTGATAGAGCTCTAAAAAGAGGAGAATAATACAAATTAACCTTCCATTACTGCTGCAGTCAACCATGACAGAATAGGCCAGTTGCGTGGTTGGTGACGTCTCCGTGTCCTATAGGAGCAAAGCTCGTGAGATAGCAGCTATCGCCTTGAACTCTCTTTATTTTATCCGAGTATGGCTGGTAATAAACAGTAATATTTAATTTGTCTGAGACCACAAACCGGCTTCGAGCTGGAAGGCACCTCGCCTTCCCCTTCCAGTCCTGGGGGAGCCTGAATTTGCCGTCCTTTTTTTTCCCGAGCTGGTTTTTTTTTTTAATTTTAAATTTTTTTTTTTTTTTTTTTTTTTTTGCTTTCCCTCCTTATCCACTCCTCCCCACCCCCCCACCCCAACCTGCAGACGGAAATAAATTCGATTTATTTGCATCGTTTTCAACTTGTCTTCAAGGTGTTTGAGAGCTAGTTTGGCACTGGAGAGGTGAGTGCTTTTCTAGGCAGCGGCCGTGCTCGGGTTCGCTCTTCCGAACTTCAGGGATTTCCACTTCTCCCTTTCTTTCCGCCCAGGGGAGGGAAGCTCGTGCTCTCTCTCTCTCGCCCTCAGCTGCGAGAAACCTTTCTCCTCGTTGCTTTTGCTTCTTTTTGAAGGGGAATAAACCCCTCTCTCCTTGCGGGGATGCTCGCAGCACACGTGCGGCGGGGCCGGCCGCTCTCCCCGCGTGTTTCCACGCTTTGCCCGCACCGCCGCTCCCTCCTGCTGCATTTCTTTTTCCCCGCTTTCCCCCCGGGTTTGAGCCTTTCGGAGCAGCCCCCAGGCCAGGGGAAGGGCTCGGAGCCCTTGCCGGGGCTGGGGCTGCTCCTGCGGCCGCCGCCTTCCCCTCGGGGGAACGAGCGCCCGCCTCGCTGCCTCGTTTATTTGTGTTTGGAAAGGTTCCCCGGCTCCCTTCCCCTCGCAAAATAATGAAATATGGGACAAGCATCGCTCTGTTTGTTTAAGTAGCATTCTCTGGCTTATTCTCTGCGGCTACAAGTGCAGTTATTTTATTATTCTTATTTGCGAGCGTTTACTGGTGGCTGTTTCTTCTCAAGTAGCTGTTGGGACTGGCGTGCACATGGGAAGGGTTTGGGAGATGCCAAGCTACACCCGCAGATTCACCCCCCTCCCCAAGAGCCGCTCGCCCCCAGACTTTCCCCTTCCTCACCTCAAACTTTCAGAGGGCTCCGGTGTTATCGCACCCTGCGAGAGCTGGGAGCGAGGGTGGATTTGCTGAAAACTTCCTCGAAACGCCAAAAAAAAAAAAAAAAAAAAATTGACTGAGAGGCAGAAAAGAGTGAAGGATTTTTTTTTTTTTTTTTTTGGATGGGTGGGGGGACGGGACAGAGCGGCGAGCAGAGGGTGGGGGCAGCAGCAGGAGGAGGAGGAGGAGGAGGGTGGGCAGAGTAGATCTGAACCATGCCATTTATTCCGAGTCTTATCAAAAATCCGCCTCGCCAATCTGGTTCTCTTCAGCCTGCAGAATGCGACAGGGAGGCTGTTTACCCTGCGCTGACCTATTCAACTTTACCCTCCCAATAATACATTAAAAAAAAAAAAAAAAGAAAAAAGAAAAAAGAAAAAAAAAAGAGAGAGCGAAGGAAGATGCAGATAAACCGCCAGCCCCTCTCCTCGCTGACGGCTTGATTATTTGAGCTCCGGGGGGCTGCGGCCCTCGGCAGCGCGGCGAGGGGTGAGGAAGAGGATGGGAAAGGGCAGGGGAAGGAGCCTGGATGCGGCCACAAGCGGGGACAAGGGCCACAGCCCCGCGGCTTTGGGTCCCGCTCGGCCGCGGTTTTTTGGGGGGGATGTACTCATTAAGAAAATCTCTTTTAGGGGGAACACCCCCCACCCCCCCAAAAAGGCCTCAGTGAGCACCAGCGAATTTAGAGCTGCGTTTAAATCCACACCTCTGCGCTGCCTTTGAGGGTGGGAGGGGGGAACTGGGGGTGGTGCGAGGTTAGCGGAGCCAGCGATTTTTTTTTTTTTTTTTTTTTGGGGGGGGGGGGCAGTATATTCCCAGACGCTGAAATTTCTCTTTGGTTGGAAGAGATGGATGGAGGAGGGAGGGAGGGAAGGAGGGAGGGAGCGGGGAAGGAGGTAAAGGAGAGGGGGAGGGTTGCTGGGGAGTTTGACGATTGTCTTTGTGCCTTGTTCTTGTTTGCCGGCCAGAAAAATAGGCTGGAAAAGGAGGTTTGGGGGGGAGGGGGCGGGAGGGAGGGCTGTGGGAGAGGGAGTCTCTCCGGAGCAGGATCCCAGCTGGTTGGGCAGTGGGTCCCGGCACTCGGCGAACGGAGCTGGACGAGCCCACGTCACCTCCGCGCTCCGCTCGGTTCCTCCGCGCCCCGCGCCCGGCTCCGCGCACAGCGGCAGCGCCGCGAACCTGCCCGGAGGAGCGGAGCTTACCAGCCGGCCGAAACTTTTTTTTTGTCTTTCTTTTTTTTTTTTTTTTTTTTTTCCCAAGAGGGTGCTGTTTTCTTTTTTCCGCTCTTTCGCCCTCTCGCTCTCTTCTTTTTTTTTTCTTTTTTTTTTTTTTTTAATTGCTATTTTGAATTTTTAGATTATTTTTAGGTGGGCAGCAGCAAGAGAGGGCTGGGGAGAACTGCATCAGATCAGGCTGAGAAAAGGGGTGGGGGTGGGGGCTTTATCTTGGTCTCAGGATCCTTTCTAGCGCGTCTGACAACCTGGAAGTGTTTGGAGAGAGCAGGAGAGAGAGAGAGAGAGAGAGAGAAGCAGGCTTGCATTGGATAGATTTTTTTCTTCCAGGCTGGGTTTTCACATGCTGATCCGCAAATATAAATAAATAAAAGGAAATATGCACACGAGAAGCCTGATCCCATTGTAATTTCCATTGCAAACGGGGGAAATAGAGCCACACATTATATATGTGGAGATGCATTGATTGCATGGAATTCACCGAGCAAGGTAACGGCCCTTCCATTGCCATGTCTGTCCGTCGGGGTCTGTCCTCTGTGTTGTGCGGGTGCGGGAGCGAGAGGCGCTGCCCGGGGGCACCGGGAACCGCGGAGCTGCGAGGCCTCGGGAGCCTCGGGGAGCAGGGCAAGGACCGGGGGCTGCTGTGCCCAGCGCTCCCTCCGCGGGGCTGGGGGCGGCCGGGGCACAAAAGCAGAGGGTGCTGATTCCATATTTTTTCCTTATTTTTTTTTAAATTTCCCCCCTTGTGGGTTGTTTTTTTTTTTTTTTTCTTTTTTTTTTTTTTTTCTCTCCCTCAAAACCACACTCGGCGCTTCTTTAGCAAAGCGAGATTCATTTTTCATTCATCCACCGCGGCCTGGTTCTGTCAAGCTCCCTTTCTTCTCGGAAGGTTTTTTAAGGGGAAAAAAAAAAAAAAAAAAGAAATTAGATGTCACCGATCGCCAAATGCTCTTAGTTGTGGGGTTATTTTTTGTCGTCGCACCCTCTGTTTTTAAAATTATGATTATTTTTATAGCAGCTTAATTATGTCTGGGCGCGGAGAGCATCGAGGAGGCTTCGCTGGGCTGGGCTGCGCTGCCATGGCTGGGTCCCTCTTTGTTTTAATAAACACGCTTTAGGGTTTTTTATTATTATTTTCCCTCGCTCTACCCCCTAACCTCGCCAGCTCTGGGGGAATCATAGCTCCAAGCTGGAGGGAAATCGATTTAAAAACGCATAAGCGGCACTTCCCAAGGAAAAAAAAAAACAAAAAAAAAACAAACCCAAACAAACAAGACACCACAGCAGTGCAGAAAAAAAAAAAAAGAGGAAAAAAAAAAAAAAAAAAAGAGGAGGAGGAGGAGGGGAAGAGAAAAGCCTTAAATGGTCCCTGGAGCTGCGGCTCTGCCCCCGCGGGCTGGGCCCGGGCCCGGCGCTGCGCCCCGCGCACTTTCCGCGCTTTCGCTTCGCCCTTGGGTCAGCGGCTGGGAAAGGAACCTTTGGGAAAGGGAGGGAAGGATTGGCACGGGCCGTGTGTGCCCGAGCTGCAGCTCCAGAGGTGCGGAGCCGGCGTCCCCTCGCTTTTTTTTGTCCTTTTAAATGATATATCCGTGTGTGTGTGCGTTACCCACCTCTAGCGGGAAGATCCTTTTCTCCCCCCTTCCTTTCCACTCCCAATTTTCCTTCGCTTTTAAAGGAGAATTGCCTTTTCTTTCGCTCTCTCCGCTTGATTTTTTTACAGCGTTCAAATATCGTTGCAGGGCGAAGAACTCATTTCAAAACATTCTCGTGTACTTAAACCCAATATTGCCTCCATATGGTTGGCCTTTCAAATCTGAATCCCCTTCTTTGAAACATGCAAGAAATATTTTTTAAAAGCAGTTAAAACTCTGAACTCCTTAAGAACAATAAAAGTCTGACAGATAATTCAATTGCTTTTATCTTTTTTGGTTGTTGTTTTTTTTTTTTTTCTTTTGGTGTGTGTTGCTATGAAACTTTTACCATTCCTGATAGAGCCTTTAAAGCTAAGTCAAACAACAGCTTTTAAAACTCACTGCGGTTACTCGGATCAGATATAAACCATATAATTTTTAAGCTCGTTTTCTCTGCTGGTGCAGTTTTATCCTAAATGCTATGGCTTAGTTCACTCCAGCCCCAATTCCAACCCCCGTTCACCAGCCCGAGTCCTCGTTACCTCGCCCAGCGTTTATCCTGTTGATTTATTTGCACTTTTGAATTTTAATTTTCTCGTCCACCCTTTGCTTTCCCTGTATCTGCCCGGGGTAAGAGAAGAACAGGCTTTTAATATATATATATATATATTTTTTTTATGAGAGGTGCAAGAAGTTGAATTTTCTTTGGGAATTGGGTGCTAGAAGCGGCCTCGTGTGTCAGTGCTGTTTTCCTGCTCGAAACTGCGGCGGGCTGAAATCTCCCGCTTCCCTGCGAGGAAAGTTGGGATTTTCAAACCCCCGGGCCACAGCGAGCCCGGAGGAGCTGGAGGTGGCCAAACTCCGGGGAAGGCTCTGGAGCCCTCACCTGGAACCCCCCGACCTCCAGAGTCATTTGGGCGATGAGCTGCTTGTCCCACAGCCCCTCGGGTGCCTCGCTGGCCGCGTGCTGCCAGGCAGCCCTAAAATGCGCTGTTTACCTTTTCCAAAAGATGCATTCAATAATACCGCCGCCCCCTTCCCCCCCCCCTCCCCCCCCCCCGGCCCCCCCCCCCCCAATCCTATCATCCCTTGCGGGCTGCGATAATAAATAAAAGTCTTTATTTCTCCCTCTCCCAAAGTTAAAGGGCCTTGCTCCCTCCCTGGGCAGCTGGAAGTGAGTGCTGGAATGATCGGGGCAGCCCCGGCCGGCGCTGCGCTCGCTCGGAGCCACCCCGCTCGATAAATATCTATATTTTATTAAACGCCAGCATTGACTTGTGCGTCTCTTATCTCTGCTCTCTCCCGATGTGTGCCTGCAGTGGGGGATTCGGCGAAGGAAGCTCGTAACATGGCGGATAGCGAGGAAGGCTTCGGGCTGCCCAGCACGCCGGCGGATTCGGAGGCCAAGGAGCTCCAGGCTGAAGCCAAGCAGGACACGCATCTGGGGGCCACCAGCAAGTCGCCCACCTCACCCCAAGCAGCCTTCACCCAGCAGGTAAGCACCCACGCCCCCCTCCTTGGAGCCCACCACTCTTCCATTTGGTGATTCCCCCCTTTTTCCCCACGGGTCGCCCCCGCCCCAGCTGGTGGCTGGGTTATTTTAGGCCCCACGCGAGGGCACAGCCTCACCTGGCCGTGGGCCTCATCCTGCTTTAGTGTCACTCAAGGTCGTGCTCCAGCGCTAAAGCTGCGGGGAAGTGCCCGAGCGAGTTCTGGGGGTGTGGAGGAGCAGGCGGGGAGCAGCACCCCAAATAACAGCGAGGGGAACCCGCCCTGCCGTGGCACCCCCAGAGCCACGAGCCTGAGTGGGCGAACGCCCACAGAGCGGAGACCCTTTTATGTATGTGTAAATGTATATATTTTATACATACCCACTTCTATCTGCACACCGGGCACGGCGATATACCCCACAGCCCCAGCGGGCACCCAGCCGCTGTCACGAGTGCTCTGTCACCCCCAGAGCGACACGGGGCGCTTGGGGTGTCCCTCACCCCCTCCCTCAGCTCTCTGTGCCGGGACACGCGTGGGCTCCGCTCTCCGAGCCATCCCTCGGAGATGGATGCTCCTGCCGGCTCGGGCAGCGCTGGGCGTGGAGGGGGAGAAACGCGAGGAAAGGAGATTTCCCCCCGCGATCCCTTCTGTGGGGTCCCCTCGCCTGTGTCCCCTGGCAGGTACCCCCCGATGAACCCCACCGGGTGGGCACTGGCACCCGCACCGGGAGCTCGGGGCCCCCGAGGGGGTTTGGAAACCGAACCCCGAAGTTGGACGGGGCTCTTCGGCTGCGATTTCATTGAGGGGGAGAAGGGCTTGGTTCTCCTGGGGGGGTCCCTGTGCCTCCCAGACCGGCTGGAGGGTTGTGCTGTCCCCACGGCCGAGTCTGCCCCAACAGCGGGGCTCGCAGCTCTCGGGTGGCAAAGAGAGAAAATCAGGGGGCGAGGGGAGCAGGGGGACACCCCACACCGCTCTAGCCAGCGGAACACAGCCGTGGGGTGTAAATCACTCGTGGGAGGGTGTAAATCTCCTCCGGTTGGCTCCGGGAGCAGCTGGGCCGCCGCGCCGAGGGATTTCTCTGGGAGGATGCGGTCGGAGCCGGCTCCGGGGGCTCCCTGCCCTCTCCTCCCCGCCCCACGGGCCTGCCCTGAGCGACATCACCACGCTCCGGCCTGGAACCCCGCTCTGGCCGGCTTGGAGGCAGGGTTTTCCCGGGAATGCCCCGAGCTCCGGCCCGCAGAGCCCGGCCTTTTCCCGGCGGGGCCGTGAGGGGCCCGGCCGCTCCTCCCGGGGCTGTCCCCGCGGCTCCCGGGGCTGTCCCCGCTCCTCCCGGGGCTGTCCCCGCTCCTCCCGGGGCTGTCCCCGCTCCTCCCGGGGCTGTCCCCGCTCCTCCCGGGGCTGATGCTCTGTGCCTCCCCGCTCCGCAGGGCATGGAGGGCATCAAGGTGTTTTTGCACGAACGCGAGCTGTGGCTGAAGTTCCACGAAGTGGGCACGGAGATGATCATAACGAAGGCCGGGAGGTAAGAGCAGGGGGGGTTCCGCGATCCCCCGCGTGTTTGCGGGGACGGGAGGGGACACGCCTCGGGAATGGGGGGCACTGGGCACGTCCCTGGCATGGGGACGGTCCCATCTCTCGTGTCCGAGCCCCCCCCGTGTGTGTGTGCCACTGGCCGGCCATGGAGAGCCCTCCCTGCAAGGAGAGAGAGACGCGGCACAAATTGTTTCTTCTGGCTTCTTTCTTAACCAGAACAGTTGGATCATTAATTCCGACTTCAGGCCTTTGGAAACTTTCCAGGCGAACGCGAGTTGCAACCACTTGGCCAAAAAGCAAACTTTGTTTAGAGCAGCTCGGTGGGCCATTATAATAATAATAATAATTATTATTATTATTACTGGAGCAGTTTGTCTCTTCTGCTTTCCCCGCACCCCAAAGTTTTATGCCGTTCTACAGAGGGTTTTTTAATTTATTTCTGCTCACTTTGGGGCGAATATTCCCAACCCAGTCACTTCACCCCTTTCAAAAGTCTATGCGGTCTTAAGCTACTGTTTATAGAGAGATAACAACGCTGTTTAGATGCAAACAGAGATGCGTCCGCAAATAAATATCATGTGGGTGTCTTTCTGTGCCGGCGTTTATCTGCGTGGGTGTGCGGAAAAACATGCAGCCTTGCAAATCCAACTTTATTGGGGTTCTAATCGATTCCATGACCGGCTGTGTAAACCCGACCCGCAGATATTTATATGTGGACGCGGGGATTTTGGAGGGGATTTTACATTATCCTGGATATTAATGTGGTGGAGGGTTGTTAAATTGAGACGTAGTAAAAGAGTCTCTCCCGTCCTATCAATAAATTGGGTGCAGCCCGAGGGAGGATTTTTCGTTGTGATTTTTAATTTGAATCCTCGGAGAAAAAAGGGGGGAAAGGCTGCACGTGTCGGCAGAGTTTTAGTTTGTAGGGACACACTCAACAAGGCAGAGTCAAACTTTCATTTTGCTCTGTCATCTGGTATTTGTTGTGGTCTTCCAAAATTTGCCTGAAGAGGGAGGGGGAAAATAAATATCGAGCTGGCTGGATAAAGTTTTAGCTAATAGATCTCGCCTTCCCCTCGAACCTCGCTGCTGCAAAAATTAGATTTGAAAGGGGTTTGTGGTCGAGGGGACGTGGAATGAAGTCGGTGTTGGGATGTCCCGAAAGAAAGAAAAAAAAAAAAAAAAAAAACCCCGGTTCACAAAAAAAAAAAAAAAAAAAAAATCCAACTCTCGAAGGGAGACAGAAACCACCTTGCAGAAATTTCAAACAAAAATCGCTGAGGACAGAGCTCTCATCTGGAGAGCAATAAAATAGACATTTACAGGGCAGGGGCTCGAGGGGAGATGCGGGCTGGCTTTCCCCCTGTCCAGCGGCTTTCTTGGTCAAATCCCTGGTCCCGCTGCTCAGGTGTTTTTCCAGGGAATTCCGGATTAATCTCCAGGTGCAATTTGGTTTCTTCTCCCTTAAAACCTTAAAGTTCAACCCTCCCTTCCTTCGCTGGGCGCTTTTCGCCCCCTTCAACTTTTTACAGCCGAATTAAAGCCCAGCCCAGGTGCCCCACGGCAGCGATAAGATGCCGAGCCTCGGAGAGGAGCGCGGTATTTTTAGAGGTGTGGGGCTTTTTTTTTTTTCCTTCTTTTTTTCTTTTTCTTTGTTGTTTATGCGTGTTTTAAGTCCAGGGCTCCATTTTCATCTGCTTTATTTTTAAATATTTGGAAAGCTCGAACTAAAATAACAGCAGTGGTTTAAGTGCCTGCCTTGCAGTAATGGAAAATATTTCGAAAAGCCCTCGCCTTGTGTGTATCCGAGGGTTTCCAAGGATTTGTCAGGTGTGTTTGCTGCTGTCTCGGGGTGATCACACGGCTGTTCACGGATTTTCTCTTACACCTGAGTGCGTGCAGGGCTTTTTTCCTCCGTATCTCTCCCTAAAACCTCTAGGCGTTCATATAAATGTATTTTAAAATGTTTATATTTCTATATATGTAATATATGAGAACGTATTTTTATAAACATGTACATTTATAGAAATATATATAAATATAATTTTAATAGCAATATCTATAACTTTTATTTTAAAACTTTTTTTTTTGGCATATTTCCTCTCCTGTTTCCAGCGGTTTGGGGAGGGAGGGAAGTAACTTGCTGCCAAAAATTCTCACGCTCAGATTTGTTAAAAAACCCAGAGTTTCAAAACCTTGGTGAAAGAAATAATGAGTAAAAATACGAATAGACGTGCAGACCCACGAGGAAGTGAACAAACAAACCCGCCAGCCTCGAAATTCCGATTTCGCTGTGATCGATCACCCGGTTCGCCTCGGATGGGACCCAGCACCACCCAAACTTGTCCCATATCCCATGGGGAGGATTTCGGGAAGATTTAAATAATCCCCCCTCAACTCCTCCTCTCACACGCTCGCGGAACCACCTTGGCAAACTTTCTCTGCTTTTACACTTCCATTTCTTTATTTCTCTATTTCTCTATCTATCTTTTCAACAGGCGAATGTTCCCCAGTTACAAAGTGAAGGTCACTGGACTCAATCCAAAAACGAAGTACATCCTGCTGATGGATATCGTACCAGCGGATGACCACAGATACAAATTCGCCGATAATAAATGGTAGGCACGCGTGGGGCAGAGGGGCGAGACCTCTGGGCTGTCCGGGTGGGAGAAATCCTTCGATTTTCCCGGCAAAACGTTGGGTTGCGGGAGCCTCACCTGAGCGGAATGGGATGTTCCCGCAGCCCCTGGGAGAGAAACGCATCCAAAAGAAAACAAAAAAAAAAAAAGGAAAAAGCACAAAAGTTCTGTCGCGATGAACGAATCCTGCTTGACGATGAGATTATTTACTCTTGTGGTGCTGATGGTTTAATTGTACTAAGGAAGGGAATCTCTCCGGGCAGGAAGATCTTTAAGGATTGGTTCCTTGCTCCTGGCTCGAGGGTGTTAATTAGGGAAAGGGGGAAGGAGGGGGTTAAACGGGCAAGCGGCGAGAGCCATCTCTGACGGGAAAGGTGCCAAGGAGCTCAGTAATTCTCCTCAGTAATTTCCCGGTGTTGGAAATGCCTTTTCTCCCCAGGCACGGGGTACCTGAGTGGGAGGGGACGGACGGGGAGCAGGAACCCACGGGAGGAACCCCAGGAAGGGATGGATTCTAGGAAGGGATGGACGGAGAGCAGGAACCCCAGGAAGAGTTGGACCCCAGGAAGGGATGAATAGGGAACAGAAGCCCATGGGAGGAACTTCAGGAAGAGATGGATTCCAAGAAGGGATGGACGAGAAGCAGGAACCCCAGAAAGAGTTGGACCCCAGGAAGGGATGGATAGGAAACAGGAGCCCACGGGAGGGGACGGACGGGGAGCAGGAACCCCAGGAAGGGATGGACAGGGAACAGAAGCCCAAGGGACGGGACCCCAGGAAGGGACGGGACCCCAGGAAGGGACGGGA
>CM031871.1:10542107-10565394 GCA_018697195.1 Certhia americana
GATCAGGGAGCAAGAGCCCGCGGGAAGGGACAGACAGGGAGCAGGAGCCTACCGGAGGAACCCCAGGAAGGGATGGATGAGGAGCAGGAACCCCAGAAAGGGATGAATGGGGAGCAGGAACCCCAGGAAGGGATGGAGCCCAGGAAGAAGGCACAGAGAACAGGAGCCCACGAGGCCGCAGCTGAGCGCCGTGTCCCCACGCAGGTCGGTGACAGGCAAGGCGGAGCCGGCCATGCCCGGCAGGCTGTACGTGCACCCCGATTCCCCCGCTACCGGCGCACACTGGATGAGGCAGCTGGTTTCCTTCCAGAAACTCAAACTCACCAACAACCACCTCGATCCCTTCGGACATGTAAGTACCGGGGCTGGCACAAGGGCATGGTGCGTGTCCCCACCACCAAAGTCGTGCCAGTGTCACCCACTCTCAGATCCAGGGGTGCTGGGGTGGTAATTTCACCCCTGAGAGAGCGGGGTGAGCCCCACTGAGGACCCCCCAAAAAGCAGAAACATAAAGCCGGCTTGTTTCGTGGGAATTGATAACAGACCGGCGGGTCTGGAGTTGGCGAGTGGGTGAAACTCTCCCGGCTCGAGTACTTGGTACCTGATTTTAATCGCATGGGGCTCGTTAAAATCCGCCCGCTGCCTCCGGGAATTTGCCTAACAGGTAAAATCAATCGGGCATAATTAGCGGAGGAAATAGGACCTAAAACGATGCTGATCCCTCGATCAGGAAGAGAGAGAGAAAAAAAAAGGAAAAGTAACAATAATTAAGGACAATTAGAAAAATTGAAGTCCCGCTAGAATTTCTTGGGCATTTAAAAGGTTTTTGCGAGGCTCGCGGGGCCGTGAAAATTTGTGTGAATTCTGCAGCTAGGAACAGCCTTCCTTCAAAGGTCTCCAAAGATGCGAGTTCCTCTGAGCAAATATATATGTGCATGTACGAATAATATATATATATATATATAAATATATATATATAAAATTGAACGATTATGTGAATCCAGTTCCTTTCCAAGAGCGGAGTTTTCTGCAGTCTCGTTTCAACACTTCAGTTTTTATTTTTTCTAAGCAATTTTTTTGGTTTTTTTTTTTTCCCTCTTCTCTTTTTAATGATAAATTTTGTGCTATTAAATCCTCTCCCACGTGGTAGCCAAGAAGTGAGAAGGGTTTAGGGGAGAGGAGCCAGCAGAGTCGCCAGCCCACCCCAACGCTGAGCATCCTTTTAAAAGCTCTCCTTTGCACCTCCATTTGCGGGGCTTGATTTCCTTTTCCTTTTTTATAATTCGAATTTTATTTTAATTCTGCTGGCAAGGGCTGCTTCCCAAGGATCAGGACTTTTCCTGCGGGAAGAGAGAGAGGAGCAGCGCAGCCGGGACAACCCATCCCAGCCCCGGGGTGCTTTTGGGGAGAAGGGGGGGATCCGGCCCGGGGGGAAGGGGCCAGGCATCCCCGCTGGGAACAGGCGGCTCTGGGGAAAAAGTCCCTCTAAACAAACCGAAGACGCTGAGGGGACAATAAGGGGACTTCAGAGGAGGAGCTGCGCCAGGAGCCTCTCAATTAGAGTCGCTGTAATGAAATTAAAAACCATTAGATCGTTCACCGTTGATGTCTACGACTTTCCTGGATGTCAAAGCAATTTGCTTAAACCCCCGGGACGGGGGAGGCGGCGGCGGGACGCTCTGCGTCTCTCTGTCGCCAGGGTCCGGCAGTCATTATCGGACCCGAGCGGCCCCCCGCCGCCGCCACCGCCCCCCATCTTCCCCCGAGATTAACCCGGTACCGAGCAGGGCCCGCTTTTTATCTGGAGCACAGCTCCTCAGCCCTGCCGGCTCCGCCACCGTCCGCTGCGGGATGGAGGGATGGCCCGAAATCCTCAAATCCCTCCAGCTCTCTTCCCTCGCCTTTTCTGCGCTCTTTACCCCACCCTGCCATGCGATGGGGGTGTGGAGATGCCCGTTTGTCCCCAACACGTGTTGGGAGAGCGGCTCTGGCTCTTCAGGGGTTGGTGTGGGCAGAGCGGGGCTGGGGAGGGGCAGCCGGTGAGGAGGTGCCTTTCCCAGCACCTGCCGACCCTGCTGGGCTCCTGGAGAGATCTCTTCCCCTAGCCCAGCACCTTCATCTGCCCTTCGGAGGGAGTCCTGAAGCTTTTGGGGAAGGGGCTGTGTGTTCCTGCTGGTCTCTGTCCTTCTCCTGCCCTGGGAAGGGGGGGAATGCGCCGTGCTGTGCCCCCTCCATTCCCACGGGATGTTCTCTCCTTCTCCCCTTGCCCAGATCATCCTGAACTCCATGCACAAATACCAGCCCCGGCTTCACATCGTGAAAGCGGACGAGAACAACGGCTTCGGTTCCAAGAACACTGCCTTCTGCACCCACGTCTTCCCGGAGACCGCCTTCATCGCCGTCACCTCCTACCAAAACCACAAGGTGAGCGGCAGGGCCGGCCCCCGCCCCGGCAAACCACAGCTCCTTCCCTCTTCCCGCAGCTCTTCCAGAGCCTCTCTTCCCTCCCTACTTCTTCTTTCACCCCTTCTTTTTCTTTGCCCTTTTTCTTTCCTTGTTCTTTTCCTTTCATTTCCTTCCCTCCTTTCCCCTTCTCTTCTTCCTTTCCCCCTCCTTTTCTCTCCTTTCCCCTTCTCCTCTTCCTTTCCCCCTTCTTTTTCTTCTCCTTGTTCCCTTCTTTTCCTCCTCCTTTCCCCCTCGTCCTTTCTTCTTCTCCTCTCCCCTCCCTGTCCTTTTCCTTTCCTTCCTTCTCCTTTCTCTTCCTCTTTCTTTCTTCTCCTTCTCCCCTTCCTTTTCCCCCTCTTTGTCTCCTTATCCTTTCTTCTTGTCCTTTTCCCTCCCTGTCCTCTTCCTTTCCCCTCCCTTGCCCTTTTTCTTTCCTCTTTTCTCCCTTCCCTTCCCTCTCCTCACCTCCCCATCCCATCCCCTCTGTTATTCCTGGCCACACAAAGCAGCCAAAGCCAGGCTGGGGCGAGCCGGGGAAGGGGGAATGAGCTCACCAGGATGCTTTGCTCACATGGAGACGACCAACCGAGGAAGTTTGCTTTATCTTCCCCCCTCCCGAAGGGTCAAAGGCCCCTAATCTGGAGGAGGGAGCCGGGCTCTCCCCTGTGCGGCCGGGCGCTGATAACCCGGCTGCCCACGGGGGGCTGCGGGCTTGGCAGCAGGGAGGCCCGGGCAGGAAAGGGAGGCTCAGCTCCCGCGATCAGGGAAACAAAGCACGCCAATAACGGGATGGGTTTGTCCTCTGCTGGAAGAGAAAAAGCTCGGGTGGATAAAATACGGGTTTTCTTGGTGTGCTGTTGCTGCCCCTCTGTGAGGAACTCGCTGCTCCCGTTCCTTCCCTGCTTGGTTTTGGGTTTCCCCTCGCAGGAGGAGGAAGGTTGAGGGTTGAGGGCAGGGTGGTTCTCCACAGATGAATCAGGGATGTCTTTCATCAGCTGTCCCTTGCCACTGCACACAGACCCTCTCTAGAGCCATAAAAACTCATTTTTTTCCCAGCAAAACAGCGAATTCCTCTCTTAATCACATAAAAGGCACTTACTATAAACTTGTACTGACAGGGAGGTAGGATGGCTCCTTTGTACCTGATAAAATAGTTATTTCTCAAACACAGAAAAGTCATTTAGCACCCCAAAGAAATCCTGGATTCTTTCCTGGAAATGCAGGCTCCTAAACCTGTGTGGAACAATTGCATTTCCTCCATCCATCAGCTGACCAGCAAGATGCAGAGAGCAGAGCTGAGTTGGAGAAGAAAGAGTGTTCTACCATAACTAGGGAGAAAGGAAAATACTTCCCTGCCCTTTAAAATAGGAGTTGCTGGCACGGCCGGGACCAGAAAACCGAATCCAAATTGAGTCCTTGCCAAATTATGCCTTAAATTATAACTCCACTGTGGATGCTATAAAATCAAGTTTAACTTCTGCTTGATGGATTTGGAGAAAGAATATAATATTAATAGAAGTGGGAGTTAATAAAACAGGACACACTGCCTGCTTTAAAGACATTTCCCGAGGAGAAAACAGACGTGAATGGAACTGCTCTCCTTTGAAGAAAAACGGGGATGTTTGATAGGGAAAGAAGTGATCATGCAAATAAAACGAAAGCAAAGAAACAGGAACATGTAAGTACAGTAGTTTGGGAAAACTGCCATGCTAGGAGGAGCAGGCATATTTGATTGTAAATCAGCAACATCTGTGTGATAAGAAACGACATGTGTGTATCTGACACAGGCAGGAATCCCCCCAGACGCTCACACTCCCAGCCCAGCAGACACTTGCACCCACCAGGACACATTTTACACGCCCCTGACACGTTTCACAGGCTCTGACATCCCTCTGCCCCCTGACACACACATTCCTCCCCATGCTGCTCACAACTGGGGGGGGGATGGAGGAAGAGTGGCTGCAGCCCCAAGATAAAATCCCAGTTGGGGAAGATAGAGTTATAAAAATCAACTAGGGGATGATCTTCCCTAAATGACAGCCCCCTGCAGGGAAGGGAATAAAATTTGTAGCTCACCCCAGTGCAGATGGGCAATGATATTGGGGTTGATGGAAATGCTGAGGAGAAACATCTTCCAGCTGAGCTGGGGTCTTTTCCACCAACAGAAACCTGAGCTCAGCTTTCACAGCTGACAGGTTGCTTGGAAAACCAGATATTCCTTTTGCAATGCTGCATTTTCCCCTGCCACAAAGGATGGCAGCCCCCTGATGTGTGGGGCATCCCCAGCTCTTGCTGTCAGTGCTGTCAGATTTTTCCCCATTTTTCTCTCTCACCTTCAGCTCATCCCTCATGCAATCTCCCCATCCGCCCCACCCAACCTCTGACATATTTTACACAGGGTTTTATACCCCCATGTATTTTACACACACACAAATTCATCCCTGCATGCGGTTTAGGTTTCAAGAGCTCTGTTGTAGCTGAATTCTAGTCCAGAATTAATTGTGTGACTCAGCCCAAAAATGCATTTGAGTTCATGCTTACACAGCTTATAGAAATACCTGCCTGCTTCCAGATAGGTCAATTTATTTCAAGAGCACAGCTGCAATCCCAATGTAGGTCTTGAGCTTATTTCCCCTGATATTTTAGACAGCCTGAAAAGATATTTAAGCACCCTGGGCTCTCCCTCTCCTCAGCCCTACTCCCCAAAAGAGGCTTAAGCTATGAAGGGAGTTTTGGTGGAGTTTTCAGGGTGGTTGTCAGCAGCTCCATTGGTCACCTCCCCCCTCTCTGCTCCCCTTAGAAACACCCCAGAAATATCGAGGTGTTAAAAAAGGTCACATGCACATTTCATTTCCTAGCCATTTACACAATGGGTGCTTGCAATCAGGTTGATTCCCAAATATTAACTTCCCCTGCACTTAAGCACCGTTTTGCTGTAGCTTAAATCATTGTGTTACTGCCTCGTATTTATTAGGTATGAGCTCTCGGCTTAGGACCAGGAAATGAACCTAATAGACAGAAATAATTAAGGTTCTGCCCTCACGAGGGTTCTTTCAAAAGCAAGAATTCACAACAATTATTCTCATTAATTTTTACAACCTGCTTTCCCCCCTTAGCTGGACTTGGGCTTTATATTGGTTCCCCCCCTCAGGATATCCGGTTTTATGCTGATATTTTTTTCCCCCGCCCTAAGTTATTTAACATTCTTGGTAGCCAAAACTCTTTTAAGGAAACTTTAGCCCCAGGTGAGATGCCACAGGCACCCAGAAATGCTGTGTGCACCAGGGTGAAGCAGAGGGGCAGGGTAGGGCATGGCTGAAGACTGGATTCACTCCAGCTGGGATTTTTGAATTGAGAGCTTCATCCTTCCCCTGAGAAGACCCAGCACTGGAATTGTGCTAGCGAGTCAGCTGGTACTCCATCCTGGGCAATTCTGGAGAGCTGCCTGGCCCCTCTGAGCACGTGGCTTCTCGTCACTGTATTTGAGGGCTGGTGGTGGGCAGGTCCTCGGGCATGGGGGGTTTTCTCCTGAGAGCTCCATTTTCCTGCTCTTAGGTTGCAGATGGCCACCTCCACCACTTCAGCAGAGGCCACCAGTGTGGTGGCCTGGCTGGCATCTCATGGGATTCCTCTATGCAGCCCCCCCCAGGCTCTCCCTGTCCTGCCTGGGATCATTATCCCTGTGTTTCTCCATCTCCTTGGCCCCTCTCCTTACCCAGGGCAGCCTCTTCTCCAAAGAGAGAGAGTGAGTGCTCTGAGTGCTGAGACAGAGCTCCCTGGGGCTAAGCAAGGTGAGACCAGGTAGCTGCTCTTCATCACCACACCTGGTGGCTTCTGTGCCACCCCGTGGCTCCTGAGGATGGCAGTGAGCCACTCCTCTGTCCCTGATCCTCTCTGGGGCTCCTCATGTCTCTGCTTTCAGGTCCTTGGTGCTGCTTAGGCCTTGGTGGGACAGCGCTTCCTTCCAGAGCTCCCGTGCCCTTCACATCCATGGCCAAGCCAGCTTTGTCTCCTTCTGTCCCCAGTCTTGTCCCTGCTCCCTGCCAGCCCCGAGCCCCTGGACCTGTTTTGTCCTCAAAGCAGCCCCTCTCTTCAATCTGGATCCAACATCCTTCCTGCCTGCAGACTCCTCTCCTTCCCCCAAACACTGTGCCAACTCTCTCTTCCCATCCTTGGTCCCCGTGCCCCAGCTGAGCCAGCAGCCTCCTCAAAGAGCCCCTCTGCCTCACCCCAGTACTCCAACCAACCTCCCAGTCCCTCCTATTTCCTTCACTGGCTTTGGGTCCAGCACCTTCTCCCCTTTGCCAGCACCTCCCCTCTCTCCTCCCTTCTCCTGGCCTTTACCTCGGGCTCCGAGTCCCAGCTCCCCATCCAGCTCCTCTGCTCTGCCCACATGGCTGTGGGCTCACAGGCACCTTGTCTTCATCTACTCCTCTCCTTCCCACTCCTGGGGTTTGGCTTCCTCCTCCATCCTGCCTCGGTTTCCATCTGGCCAACGTGAGAGTGTGGAAGAAAACGTCTCTGTGCTCTCCAGCACTGCTGGCTCCAGCGGTGGCACAGCTGGCCCTGGTCCCTCCCTGCCACCCAGGGTCACCTGTGGGATCCCCACGGAGAGGGGAGAGCCCTGAGTGCTCGGCATTGTGCAAGGGTGATCACCTGCACCTCTTCATCACTAAAGGGTGATTTCTTTTTCTTCCCCCCAATCAGTTTTAAGTTCTCCAAGTAGCACAGATCTGAGAGAGAGTTCAGAAGTTAAGGATTCATGTTTCTTGCCTGTGGCACTTCTTCCACTCCCACATCTCTCCCCTGATAGGAGAGGCCTTTTCAGAAGTCCTTGTGAAGAAGAAGGCAAACTGGACTCTTGGTTGTTCTCGCTCTCCAGGTTGTTTATTATTTTCTGAGCAGCAATTTCTTCACGCCAGGCTTTACACCAGCTTGGCCTGAGGGAGAAAAGGCACCAAAAAGCCCCAAACACACAGAATCAAGGTTCTCTTAAACACAATTCACCCAATTCTCACCAAGTATGGACATTATTTCTATTTTTCTTCCAATAACCAACTAAATCTCTATTCACATGACACTGTGGCAAATTGTGCCCAATGTTCCTGTGTCCCCAACACTGCAGAATGTGGAGGAGATAAGAAGGAGGAAGAAGCCTGAAACTCACAAGGATCCTCCAGCTTGTCTTCATCTCCTTACCATAGTAACAAACCCAAAAATCTAAATTTCTCCCCCTGTGATACATTCCATATTATGCTACTATCTAATTGACATTCTTGAAAATTCTGTTTCATCCCAGAGCCTGGGAAGCCCTTTCCATGAACAAAGGTTAAAAGTAGTGTTTGCCAGAGGATTTAGATCCCTTAAAACATGCAGAGGAATATTCTCTGCATTCTGGGTTCCAACACTTGCCAAACATGAAATCCTCTTCCAGAATGCCCAACCTTTCTTTGTTTCAGAAGACCCCAAAGAGATCAGGGTGAGAAGTGTTTCCCCTTATCTTAAATGCTTAAAAAAAAGGAAGCTGATAGAAAAACAAGTAAACAAAATAGGGCCCAGAGCACCTGGTGTAGAGCACATCATCCCTTACAAAGTTTTAATTTTGTTCCAACTTCCAAAGTGAGACGCAATTGAGAAAAATCTTATCATGACAAGTTCTTGATAAAAAACAATACAAAATGGTAGTTTTGATTTTGGCCATAATGATATTCATGAGCCCTTAGGCACAAATCCCATATAATTACATGTCTGTGGAAAAGGAAAAAGAAGTAAAGCACCTTTCCTCATCAACCTAACTCGATGTAAAGCTAAATTTTGTCATGCTGGAGCTAAAGGTGCTGTTGGGGAGGTCTTAACAGAAGATTTTTGTGGCCAATTAGCCCAGAGAAAGGAGTGCAGGGGAGCAGCTCAGGGATTTCTTTGGGATTCCCAATTTCACTGGGAACTGTCACTTCCTGTTAAGGTGAAGATGAACCTACAGCCCTGAGAAGTGGAAATCTGGGAGGCTTCACCCTGCCAAGCTCTGGGCTCTGGGGGTCTGGGGCAGCTTCAGGAACCAGTGGAGGTTTCTGTCAGTAACAAATACCCAAACAAAGCCCTTCAGTTTTATTGAACCTGTGCTGCATAATTCAGCCCTGGGCACTCTGTCTTAATGACCTTGCAGGACGTTGTATTTTGTTTTATTTTTCATGAGGTAATTGTCATTTGACTTTCTGACAGCTTTTCTTCCCCCCTGCCTCCCCCCCCCCCCCCGCCCCCATGAGTTACAGTCAATTAAACTCAGTTTTGCTGTGGCAAAGCTGATCCAGAAGAAGGTTATTTCCACCCCTGCATTTGCTTTTCCACCTCTGAAATAGTTTGGAAGTCAGGCAAAAAAGTGGCCAAAATAAATACCTTCCACAGGTTGTTTGCTAAAGCAGGAATTCACCAACTTTTGCTCTCTTTTCTGGTTTGTTGTGTACAATTTTGTTAAATCTGGCTTGGGCTCTCTGGGCTTTGTGGTGGCTGATGCCTTGAGTTGTCACCTAGGGAAGCTTTGTTCTGGAAGCTTCAGTCCTCCTGAAGCACACCAAAGGACTGAGAATTAATTCTAAACCTGTAGTCCCTGGTTTTTAGATGCCTTCTGTCCAGCAGATCCTTAATTTTAAGGAGTATGAAGTTGGCTGTGATTCTCTTGGGGCTTTTGGCCACCAGCATCAACACCTTTGCTTGTAAGTGTGCTCTTCGTGTGGGTTAGGGGACTTCTCTACTCCTAAAACAACAGATTTGGGATTTTGAGGTCCCATTTTGAGATTTTGGCAGCTATTTTGTGGGTGATTTAAAGCTTGAAGAATCAAACGGGGCATTCAACTGAGGCACTTAAACGAGGGGCTGGAGCACTGCTGGCTCCTCCTCCAGTGACCAGAGTCCACTGGGGACCTGTGAAGGCACTGCCACCCACCCCAGAGCCCTCTGGCAGTCCCCATCTCCCTCCCTTGATTCCAGCAGGGAGCCGAGGCTCCCGGTGCAGGCGCCTTGGTTAAAATGCCTTTGGTCAGGTTGGGATGAATCTGGCCCTTTGTGCCTTTGTGTGCTGGTGCCAATCCTGTAAATCCTCACTCCCTGAAGGACTTCACTTATGTGAGCAAATATTGCCATTGGGGTCTGCGAGGGAGGACAACTCCTACATTTACAGGGCTTCAGGAACATTCAGGACGTTGAATAATGCCTATTATTCATTCTAGAAGAGTCACCACCTCCAAACCGATAGGCAGTTGCTTTGCAAAATACACAGCTGGTTGTGTAATAATTCGGGGGTTTTAATTACAAAATTCGCCTCTGTTTTATTGCTAGAGAATGGCTCAACTGGCAAGTTGACCCCAAAAAGATTGTTTGTTTACCCTTCTCTTTGAAATCTGAAATGAGGGACCCAAAAAAAAAAAAGCCAAGGGCTTGTTTATGTGCTGAAGTGTGGTCCTGATTTAATGGGAATGCCTGTGGAGACAAGTGTAAGTGTGGTGGTGGGCTCTGTGAGAAGTTTGGGGCTGAACGAGGCAAAAATGGCAAATAAACAAACGGCCCTTGGAAAAAAATATGCAAAAAGACAAGAAAAGAGCAAAATAATCTGGTTGTGCATACACCTGGCGAGGTTTGCTATTGACACTGGGCGAGCCAGATTTTCCTCTTTGGATTTTGGCAGGGAGGTGGGCCCGGTTGTTTGTGCTTGACTCGGTGAACATGAACCTCTGTCTGTTCTCCCTCCCTTAATCCTGAGCTCTTTCCTTCCCCTTGGCCAATTTTCAATAGGAAGGAAGGATGGGGTTTCCAGAAAACATGGGGAGAGCATGAAGTTCCTCCAGTGGCAAACTCAGGGTTCCTTCCTCCTGGGCAAGTGTCTCTCCCGAGTCCTTGCTAGGAGCTCAGACTGCCAGGCAGTGCTGGAAAAAAAGAGAAAAAAAAGGGACCTGTTCCCTCTTCTGCCCAAATTTTGGGGCTTTGCAGCAATATCACACTTGAGCCAGGCTCAGTTGTGTTCTGCCAAGGTACCAAAGCATTTGCATCAGATTTGGCACGGCGGAGTGAGTTTTGACAAAATCCACAGGGCAGCTGAGGGTGTTGCTGGTCCACAATTAATATTGGCTTAAATGACAAGCCCTGTTCACCAAAACCCTCAGGAAAAATAGTGCAGGAACCTCTTGGAGCAGCACGGTCCCTTTGAGTAAGGGCATGGTCTGTCCAGCAGCTGCTTTAAATGTCAAATTTAGATGTTTTAAGAGGAACAAAGTTGAGTCTGAGGGGATTCATCGGGCTAAACTTTAGATTCTCAAGGTAGCTCACTTAGTGAGCAAACAGGAATTGCTGGAGAGACAAAAATTCCTCCAGGGTTTGATGGTCACAGGTGAAGCTGCCCTCAAAGTAATTCAGGTAATTAATCCATGCAGAGCTGCCAGGTGTGGGGCTGGGTGGCAGATGCAGAGCACCTGGAGCACATTTTACTGGTCTGAAACCCCCAAAGGGAGAGATTCACTGGGCTGGGAGACAGGAAGCAGGGTCTGAGAGCAGAGGTTTTGGTCTTACCTGTGTGTTGAGGAGAAAATACTCTTTGGGATTTGTTCAGACCCAGCTTCCATGAATGAAATGAAAGCAAGAGCTCTCAGAAAGCAGATTTTCTCCAGAGAAGGTGGTGTGTGTGCAGTCCCACATGCTAGTTCTGGGACAAGCAGGAGGCTGTTGACAGGAGATATTTT
Organism: Certhia americana; assembly: GCA_018697195.1. Classification (NCBI taxonomy): domain Eukaryota; kingdom Metazoa; phylum Chordata; class Aves; order Passeriformes; family Certhiidae; genus Certhia; species Certhia americana. The sequence continues at coordinate 10,553,279 of CM031871.1, forward strand.
TCCTGTGGAGCATTCAAAGGAAAGGCCCATCTGGAGCAGTCAGTGCCTGAGCTGAGGGAGTTCCTGCAGTTCCTGCAAGCTGCTTTTTCCCTCCCATCCCACCTGCCTTGGCTTTAATAACCACTGTCCCCTCTGGCCCAGGCCATGCCTTGGACTGGCCATGAGCCCGTTGTGTCTCTTCCCTTTCAGATCACCCAGCTGAAGATTGAGAACAATCCCTTTGCCAAAGGCTTCCGCGGCAGCGACGACATGGAGCTCCACAGGATGTCCAGGATGCAGAGGTAACGTGTGTCACCCTTGTGGGGACACTGCCGGGGTCATCAGAGCCACCACAAGGGCTTTGCTTGGCACGTCCCTCGTGGCTTGGCCTAAGCCAGGACATGGTGCCACTCCCTGCCTTGGCATCTGCATGGGTGTTCTGCACCAGGCTGTTGGAATATTCCCAGGACATGGGGTCAAAATCCTGGACCTTCTGCTCCCAGGGGAATTTCTTAATTGCTGGGTGGCAGAGGCAGGACCTCACTTGTGGGATGCTCTCTTGGCCACAGGGACTTTGGGACTTCTTTCAGACATGTCCCCATCCTGAACAACTTTTAGCTTTGTACTAAACTGCCACTTCTGAGGCTGCACGTGGACTTAGCCCTGTTAAAAACTTGGACTAGCTGGGTGAAGCTCTGGCCACCAGGCTACTGTGGAAGAATTCCTGAGTGTTCCTTTCTCCCAGGTGGCAGTGCTTTGAAGTCAAAGCTCCCAGCTTTGTTTTGGGAGTAGGTTTTTTAAGCCTGCTCCAGCAGCCTCTGGAGATGGTGCTGGAGAGTCCTGTGCTCTGTTGTTCCTGGCTTTGGAGGGGCTTTGGCAGGAGGGCAGTGTTTGCCTGCTCGGTTCTGGATGTGCAGAGCAGGGGCAGAGGTGTGGTGGTTTCAGGTTGAAGAAGGAAAGGTTAGAAAATGTTGGGATCTCCAGGGCCAGGTGGCTGAGGAGACCTTTTCAAATCTCAGCTTTGGCTGCAAGTACTTAAGCTGAAAACCAAGCCTAAATCATGTTTGAAAATCCTGTTTAATGTCCTTTTCTAAATGTCAGGTCCTGCTGGTAATTAACTTCGTGCTTTTCCCTTCACTTGGAACTTTCTCCATGTGTCAAGCTGCTTCCTGGTGCAAATGTTCTGCAGGAATGGTGCCATACCCACGGTTCAAACTCAGACAGATGGAGATTCTCAACAGAGCATTTTCCAGGAGGGGTGGAGCCACTCAGATCCTTTATTCCCTGGCTCCTGCTGCAGGGACCTGCTTTGGGACCTTCTGATGGGAGGGTTTTTCCCACTGCCCACCCAGGAGCCAGCTGTAGGTGGCCACTTCTGGTTGTTGTAGTTGACGACCTGAGCGTGGCTCTCCGTAGCCAGGAAAATTGGTGCTGTCAGGCACCAAATAATTCCTGCAATCCTGCAAACACGCCCAGAACCCACCTCAAACTGGGCAAGTGTCCTCCTGTGTACAAACATGCTCAGACTGAGCCCCAGAAAAGCCAAGATAGATGCACAAAAAAGGTATATGTAACACTTAATGTGCTCCATCCAAATCATCTCCGTGGTCTCCTGAATGTGCCCTGTGTTCCCTGCCTGCCCTTTCCAACAGATCCTGGCAGGATCTGTCAATATTTATTTATTTATGGTGGCACTACCCCTTGAAATAGCTCCCCCCCACCCCGTGCCAGTCTCCCATCTTCTACTGGAACTTGAGTGATGATGTGTCCACCCCCTGCTCTTTCTTTTTGCTGCCAAACCACCCTTTCGTTACAGTCGCTGGAAAGATTTGAAGGTTTGGATTCATGGGGAGGGTTTTTTGGAGCAGGAGGGAGGAGGTGGAACAGGGAGGACTCTTAGGAAGGGCTCAGTGCCATATGAAGAGCATGGCATCAAGCCACGCTGAGCCCGTGCTAAAAATTGATTGGCATTTTTATGCAGGGGCCGCAGTCGATGATCCCGGGCACAGAAACACTTGGAATATATAAATACCCCCACTCAGGCCTGGCAGGGACAAAAGGGTTAAAATCGTTGCCTTTACAGGATTAATTTCTGATGCTCATTTTAATAACTTAGCAGAGGAATGGCTGTGTGCCTTTACAAAGGTGGCATTTTTTTAAGGGAGGGCAGGATAAGATGATTATAGTAAAATAAAGACCCATTCAAGGTTGCAAATATGTGCCCACCTTTGTGGGTTTTTTATATGTAGATATATGAATATATCCAAAATTATATATGAAAATATATAAAACCATATATAAAATCAGTTATATATATAAATAAATTGTAGCTATAAAAAATAGGTTGCGTCTATGAGATAAAGAACCATTCAGGATTGAGAATGTTGCAGAACTGTGCCCTGCCTTTTGTGGGTTTATTTAGATTTAACATATAAATACATATTCAAATGTAATTAAATTTATATATTATATATTTTAATATATAAATGCATGTTTATGATGTTGTTTCCCAGTGATGGACCAGTCAGTTTATCCTGGTTTAGGGGAATGATGTCCATTTATGTCCTTGGAGAATATGGTGAGATGCATTTTTAGTGCTTTAGAAAAAAGTAGCTGGAAGCCCCTCACATTTTTCTAACAGTGCACAGCCTTTTGTACCAGAAACTGCTGACCTGACGTTCACCATGGCTTCCAGCCCATCCCTCTCCATGACTTTCTCCTTTCCAGGGCCTCCCATATTGGTTTTCCCCTCTCTTATTTCCCAGAAAAGAAGTTAGTAAGTCTGTCCAGGTAGAACTTCATTCAGGAGTGATGTGAGCCTTTTAGCAGCAGAGGATTTCATTGAAAAAGAGAAGCCACGAGCTCCAAAGAGATCCAAATTCCAGTAAATGTTCATTTTCCTCCCACTGTTTTTCTTTCCTGAAGCACACGAGGAGCCTTCCGCAGCTTCTTTGGTAGGATGGACCCTGTGGGAAGAAGAGGTTTTTCAAAGTTTGCAAGTTTCTGAGCATGAGATTGAGTTTTTTGTTTTATTGATTAGGGAAACCCACCCAAAAAACATTAAAAAGAAAGGAAAGTGCCTAGAGGGATGTGAGTTTTACTACATTTGTGAGGCTGGGGCTGGAGCTCCCCGTGAGAGAGCAATTCTGGTCAAGCCTGTAACCAATTCCTGCAGCTCATCTGCAGCTCCCGTTGTCTGTGGTGGTTCTTATGAGGGCTGAGGAGCTTCTGGAAATCTGGAAGGCTCTGGTTATTTTTGTAATTTAATTAATTTTGTGAATTAATGCAGTTCAGCCCTTGAAGCTTCTGTTGGGAAGGCTTTTGAGGGGGATGATGATGACATGAGATGGTGGCTCTTGGCTCCCTCTGAGCCCTTGAAAAGTGACCAGAACATCCAGAATGACCCATGTGACAGCACAGTCTGTCACTGGGGCTGTGTTTTCTCCATCAATGATCACGAGCCAGTTTGCTGCCTTTGGCATTAATCCACAGCAATCTTCTTGGCTCCAAAGGAATTATTCCAAAGATTCCCATGAGTCAGTGAGAACAGAAACAGGGCCAGACACAGAGGACACAAAATCAGCTCCATGAGTCAGAGGCAGTGTGACAGAGATGACAGTGCATTTTGGGGTGCCAGCAGAAGAAATGGATATTCTGGTGTTCCCTGGCATTCCAAAATCCTGCTGGTCTGAGAGGCACCAGGCTGGCTCGTGCACCTGGATCTTGCTCTGCTGCAAACCACCTCGTTCTTCTTGTGTCTTCTCATTGCATCTTTAATCCTCTTCCCAGATTCTGTCACTGAAATCTCCCAGGATTTCTGACCCTCTGTCTGAAAGGTTTTCAGTGTGAGACTCGGTGTTAAAAAATCTGCTGCTTTCTTCCATCTCACATCCCCCCAGGAAATCTTCCTGGTCCTGGCTGAAACTGCAGGCCTGAAATATATTCTGTAGAATTTGACAAAATTCAGATGAAATCCAAAAGGCATCTGGGCAGATCTTACTTATTCACAGCCTGTTTGAAGTGAGAAAGCCACTCAAGAAACACAGGGTAGCTGTAGTTTCTGTCATTGACCTTCCTTGGGGGCATCTGAGCAGCAGGATTTGATCAGCAGAAACTCAGCCCAGCATGAAGGGGTGAGGTGCTGCTTCTGGCCCCTCCCCATTCTCCAGCTCCTCTCCTGTTCCTCTTACTCCAACATCTTTTTCTGGAGAAATGCATCTTTTTACTTGCCTGCTAATGAGAGCTCTTGCTCTCTGCCTGGTTTTTCCATTGCTGGTTCTTGGGTTGGTTGCAGTGGTGGCTTTGGGCTGCACTGCTCAGAGGAGTTGCTAACAGACCACAGGACCATCATGGAATGGTTTGGGTTGAAGTGACCTCAAAGCTCATCTCATCCCACCCCTGCCATGGGCAGGGACAGCTTCCACCATGCCAGGCTGCTCCAAGCCCCATTGTCCCACCTGGCCTTGGGCACTGCCAGGGATGCCAGGTGCCACAGCTGCTCTGGGCACCCTCCCAGGGACAGAGTTTTTTTTCTAATATCCAATCTAAACCTGTTCTGTCAGTGTGAAGCCATGTCCCCTTTTCCTGTCACTCCGGGCTCTTGTAAACAGTTTCTCTCCAACTTTCTTGTAGGTCACCCTGAAACCTTCTCTTTTCCAGGGACAAATTCCAGTCCCAGTTTCCTCCCAGCAGAGCTGCTCCATCTCTCTGCTCACCTTTTCACCTTCTCTAAATTTGCTCCAGCAGCTCCAGGTCCTTCCTATGCTGGGTCCCAGGGCTGAGGCAACTCTGCAGGTGGGGAATCACCTGAGCAGGGCAGAGGGGCAGAACCCTCCCTCCCCTGCTGCCCATGATGCTGGGGAGGCAGCCCAGGACATTTTTGGGTACTGGGGCATGTCCTGCTCTCACCCACCATCCCTCCCAACCCCTTCTCCCTGGGGTGCTCCATCATTTCATCCCCAGCCTGGACTGACCCCAGGGTTTCCCCTACCCCAGCACTTTGCCTGAGCTCCCTGTGCACGCACCCAATCCAAGGATCTTGGACCCCCTGAGGTGCTGGCAGGAAGGTCAGGACCTCTGCTGTGCTGGAGGGCAGTGAGCAGACTCCCATATTCCTCAGTGGACACTTTGATTTGTGTTGTTGCACATCCAGCCTTGGGTATTACTCCCCACACACAGAGGGGTCATGTTTAATCAGGCTGAGACTGCAGGAAGTTCTCAGAGATTCCTCTCCTACCCCATCCTTTCCTGCTGTACTTTATCCACTTCCAGACAGCCTCTTGAGAGTGGTTCAATTTTATTTCAATATGCTGGAAATCAGCTGAAATGAATGCACGCTGACAATTGGGTTTGATTTTTTTTAATTTTTTTTTTTTTTTTCTGGGAGATGATCTATTTATTCCAGGCAATTTTTTTCCCCTTCTTCCTTTTGCTGTGTCTATTATGGCTGACTTCCACTTCTTCCCTTCTCTTGAGCCTCAGCAGGAAGGACAACAATTGTTGGACTGGGAACTATAAACCCCAAAGCCAGTGAGCTGTGTTTGCACATCTGGAATTGGGGGCTGATTCTGTGCTGGGTAGAGGGGACAGCACTGATGGGGTGACAAATATTTGGCCTTGTGTTGGGACTGCCCAAGGAGGAGTTAAAATTGCCTGGAAATATGGAAAGAGTGGAGGGGAATCCCTTTGTTCAGCCTTGGGCCAGGTTTTAGACGAAGATTTGATATTGGGAACAAGATTTAGACAGTTCAGGGATTTCCAATGCTCCTGTAAAAACATGGGAAGGAAATGCTTTCCCATGTCATGCTTCACCTCCAACAGATCCTTGGGATCTGATATTAAATAACTCTTTTGTTGCCATGAGCTACAGCAGCTCAGGAAAACCTTGAGGTATCCAAAGTTCTGTTGCAGGAATATCTTCTAAAATAACATATTTAGGGCCAGTAGGGTTGGGTGCTTCAATGCAGGAGCTTCCTGATTCTAAACTGTGGATTTTTGAAGATATTTTTAGCCAGGTTTTTGTGTGGCAGCCGCACTTACTATGCCTTGGCTGGTACCTCAAGAAATTTCAGGTCTGCACATGAAAATATATGGAAAATTATTACTCTCTTAGAGTGCAGTAATAAGCAAGAAAGTGAAGTGAACGTTACTCTATTCAGGTCTGTATAGTCAACAAGGTTTCTGGTTCTGAGATTGCAAAACCATCTCGAATTTGCTCCTTTGAATTCTTTGCTGGCCACGAGTTTGTGACAAAATTGATCTGCCAAAACTCTTGAGTCTGTTGTGCTGAGAGCATCGCTTGGCCAGGGGAAGGGGAAGTTGTCAGGAGAGAAAATGAGATTGAATTTCTAATCCCACCTGGCAGAGGTGGGATTTGGAATTACAGGAGGGATTCAGCTCTGTGAGTCAGAGGCCTGAGCTGTAGGGTGGGAGCTATAGGATGAATTTGAAGTAGAATGTGGGTGCTGTTGGGAGAGTTCTGAGAGCTGCTGTCCAACCCTGTGGATCTGGGAAACCTCTGGCCAGGTGGGAGGCAAGAACAGAGTCCAGACTTCAGCACCGATGGTCTTGGACCTCATCCCTGATTTCTTTCCCCAAGTTTTAACAACAATCAAAATATTACACAATGCCTTGTGCTGCTCCTCCCTGCTATTCTAACATAGTAACTAAATAATTCATTATTAATGTCCAACAGACTTTAAATAGACCAGGGACAGCGTTTTCCTTGTAAATTCTTTTCCCAATCAACTTCTTTTAACAATTTCTTTAGGTTTGTAATTTTTAATGCAAAAATGAAAGTAGCCTATTAACACCCCATGTAAAACTAATGTTCTGGCCCAGGAGCATCAACAACCTCACCCTTGCTTTGTGGACAATTTCCTACATTGCTTAAGTTAAGCTTTAATACTTTTTCCCCCCTTCATTGCTACAGGGGATTTTTTTGGACAGCAAAATTTCTGCATGTGACAGAAACCTTTCACTCTCTAAAACCATAGCCCAGGACTACAACTGCTACTTTTGGAATAGTGACTTTTAGTGAAAAAAAAAGAATTGGATCCATTTTCATTTGTCCTTCAGTCTTTAAAAATGTTAGGTTTGCACTCTACAAGTTGAGTGGGCTCAGGAAAAAAATAGAAATGTTTTAAGATGATTGGTTGCTTTAGAAGATACCAAAGATTTATTTCAGCTCGGCTCCTATAAGGAGGAAAACGTAGAATTACAGAGATAACGGCCTTGGTGAATTGAAAACCAGTGAAGTGAAAGAAAGACAATATTTTAGATATTTAGTGAGAAAATACTTTCCTTCGTCTCCCTCCTCCAATAGCTGATTTTTTGGCAAAAATAGCACCCGACATGTTTTGACTGAAATGGAAATATTTCAGTCTGGAGAGAAGTTATTGCGATACCTCCTGGGAATTGCTGTTTGGAAACTTGGTGACTCCAACCTGTTCCCTCTCCTTGCAGCTCCTGCTGCATCCCCCAGAGCACCACAGTCCTCTCTTCTGGCCCTGGAGATTGTCCCATTCCCTGGGAAATGCAATCTGGAAGGAATTTGGAACCCACCAGCCCTGTGCTCTGGCACTTGGGGTTAAAGTATAGCTGTTGCAGACAAGCAGCTCCTTCTTGGAGCAGGAAAGGAGCTGAGCTTCCCTTTGGCCACCAGGAGGAATTCCTTCCCTCGAAGGGTGGTCAGGATTGGAATGGACTGTCCATGGAGGTGGTGGAGTCCCCATCCCTGGAGGTGTCCAAGGAATGACTGGGCACGGCTCTGGTTTAGCTGACAATGATCAAAGATTGGACTCAACCTTGGAGGTCTTTGTCGGAGTTCTTCACTCCCACATCTCTCCACTCATAGGGGAGGCCTTTTCAAAAGTCCTTCTTCAGAAAAAAAGCAAACTGGACTCTTGGTTGTTCTCGCTCTCCAGGTTGTTTATTATTTTCTGATCAGCAATTTCTTCATGCCAGGCTTTACACCAGCTTGGCCTGAGGGAGAAAAGGCACCAAAAAGCCCCAAACACACAGAATCAAGGTTCTCTTAAACACAATTCACCAAATTCTCACCAAGTATGGACATTATTTCTATTTTTATTCCAATAACCAACTAAATCTCTATTCATGTGACACTGTGGCAAATTGTGCCCAATGGTCCTGTGTCCCCAACACTGCAGAATGTGGAGGAGATGAAGGAGGAAGAAGCCTGAAACTCACAAGGATCTTCCAGCTTGTCTTCATCTCCTTACCATGCTAACAAACCCAAAAATCTAAATTTCTCCCCCTGTGATACATTCCATGTTATGCTACTATCTAACTAACATTCTTGAAAGTTTTGTTTCATCCCCGAGCCTGGGAAGCCCTTTCCATGGATGAAGGTTAAAAGCAGTGTTTGTCAGAGGATTTGGATCCCTTAAAACATGCAGAGGAATATTCTCTGCATTCTGGGTTCCAACAGTCTCTTCTGACATTCATGACTTTAGGAAAAAGTGTTTCTTCAAGAAATAAAATCCCTAATCAGGCTGTTCATTTTTCCTGCTCTCAGCTGTCCATTGGAAGAGAGAAAGGTGTTGGTTTGGGTGAGAAGTGTCTGGGGTGGGGATGGCTCCTCAGGATTTGTGTGGGGCTTGGCACAGCAAGGGGTTGACTTTTATGGGGTCCCACTGAGAATTTAAGGTAAGAAACCCTCACGGAGATCCCATTCCAAAGAGATATCCTTTGAAAAGGGTCATAGAATCACTGAGGCTGGAAAACACCTCCAGGATTTCTTCCAAGATTTACCCACTGTGTCCAAATCTACAAGTAAAGAGTCTTTCTTAAGAGTCACATGAGAAGTCCCTCTTTCTCCTCCACCCAAGCTCTCAGGTACCCACCGGGAAACAAAACAAGGCTCTGTCATTTTTGGGGAGTTGGGTGAGGTTAAGAGAGATGAACCCAGCCAATCCATGCAGCCTGTCCTTGGGAAGGAAAGCTAAGGGCACATCCAGGAGTCACCTCCTTGCAGATGATCTGGGAAGACAAACGAGGTGGGGCTGCAGCTTAAGGGTGTTGTGTTGGTACAATTTTCACCTTGGAGCACAGCAGGAAGGTGGAACAGGCAGCTTAAAACTATGAGCTGGGAGGGCTAGGAGGTCCCTTAGAACCCGGGAGATCTGAGGGTCATCCCTGAGGTTTGGTGGCCACAGCTCTTGACCTTCCCCAGAAGCCACCAAAGCTGCCCTCCAGCTAAATCTCCTGGTGAACTAACTGCTGGGTGTCCACTGGCAGATCCTCTGAATCCCACCACGTATCCTGGCAGCCTCTGCTGCCCTGAATACCCGAGGGATAAATCTTTCCTTCCTCCTGGTCCAGCCCTCTTTTGTTCCTCATGCACAGCCCGGATTTTCGTCCTGAGAAAATGCTGCTTCCAGGGGCTGAAACCCCACCTTTGGAACAGGCTTTCCTTGGCAAGGCCCCAGTTCCTAGGGTTGGGAAAGCTTTCATGGTCCAACCAGTGCCACATTTCTTTGGGTTTGAGCTCCTGGGTGAATTTCCCTTCCTTTCCAGCTTGGTTGCTGATGTTTCTGGCAGCCACCACAGCAGTGGTTTGGATGAAAGCTCCCTGCTGGGGTAGGTTTATATGATTGCTGTTGTTAAATTTTGTAAATAAGTTCAGAGTTCTACGGTGATAGGTCCTCCCTGAGGGGTGTCAGTGGAGGTTCAGGACTCCTCCTCTGCATGGAAAGGGCCAGGTGAGCCTGTGGATGGCATTTAAGGAGCAGCGTGATGATTTTGGACAGGTGACCAAAGGCAGCTTGGTCCAATGGTTACAGACTCAGAGGAGAAAATTTGTGTTGCAATCAGCCCTTTGTGGTTCTCTGAGCCTGGTGACACTTTGGGGTGCTGTACTACCTGATCTTTATGCATTTTAGCAAGTCTTTGGGTTCAGGAGGGGACTTTCATCTCACCTAAAGGGTCTGAGACCCCCTATTCAGTTTCAGCGATCCCTGCAGAGCAGGAGTCACCTTTGGGATTGCCACATTGAAAACGTGTTTGGGGAAACATCTCCAAAAAACACCACAGGGTCTTTGAGGAGAGGGGATTTACAGACAGTGCTGGCAAAGCATCCCAATTTCAAACCAGATCTGGGGGCAAGGGAGCAATCCAGGCTTTCCCTCCCATCCTGGCTCTGCTGAGGCTCTGGTGTGCATCAAATCTTGGTGATTTATTTATTTCTCTTTTCTGAGCTTGGTCTGTTGTGGCAGGGATCCCCCATCCACAACAACCAGGCTGACAGACTCCAGGCAAAAAGAATGGGGACAACTACTATAAGGGGAAAAAAAGTAGACCTAAATATTTAATTAATTTCCAAGTCAGCTTGGCAGAAATGCTGTTTTTATTTAAATGCAAATGCATATTGCAAATACATTAAAAACAGTATATGAAGCAGCTCATAAATGCTACAATATGTAAATAGAAATCTTATTTATTTTGCTAAAACTGCATTTAGCTATTTTATGTGTGAGTATAAAACAGTGGTGGTGGAAAAGGCATGAATTTAAGGGGACTAAAAGGAAAGGGAATAACGAGTTCTGCATGGATAAAGCATGACGGGGCTGCAGCCTCCTGGGAGGGATATCTCCATTTCCCTGCAAGCCTAAACAAACTCCACGACACTAATGTGCTGCCTTCATTTATTACTCCTCTGATCTATTTATTAATTGATTGCTTGCCTGACTCGTTTCTCTTTTGTTTCTTTGCTTGTAGTAAAGAGTACCCGGTCGTTCCCAGGAGCACAGTGAGACAAAAAGTGTCCTCGAATCACAGCCCCTTCAGCGGCGAGACCAGGGTCCTTTCTGCCTCCTCCAACCTGAGCTCCCAGTACCAGTGTGAGAACGGGGTGTCCAGCACCTCCCAGGACCTGCTGCCTCCTGCCAACCCCTACCCCATCTCCCAGGAGCACGGCCAGATCTACCACTGCACCAAGAGAAAAGGTCAGAGCTTGGCTGCTCCCTGCTTCGTGGTTCCCCCCTCCTAACCTGACTGTCAGCATTGTTTCCTGATGTTTCCCCTTGGACAGCTCCAAGGATAACGGCCTTTGTGGATAGAAAAACATCGAAGTGAAAGGAAGAGAATATTTTAGATATTCAGTGAGAAAATACTTTACTTTGTCTCCCTCCTCTAATAGCTGATTTTGGGGCAAAAACAGCAAGCAACAAGTGATGCTGGAGGATGAGGGCTGTGGGCAGCTCCCCCAGGCTAGGCTGGGAAACTCTAAAATCCAATTTCTGCTGGGTTGGGAATGAGCTGTTTGGAGGGCTGGCAGTGCCTTTCACCCACCGTGAATCCACGTTTGGAAAGATAGCTGGTGTTGGAGATAAAGGTGACTTATCTGCAGCCCCTCAGACAGGGTTAATCTCCAAGTGGAGATACCTTGACAGTTTGCATTTTGCCCAGTTTTCAACTCAGGGCTGTCTCACACTTGGGAGACAGTTTTCTGTCTGAAGAAATGCTCAGGCTAATGGAGGGTGCCTGGGATTGAAACCCATGATATCCATGTTCCTTCCCTTCTGCTGCCACTGACCTGCTTTGACAGAGCTTTAGGGATCAAACTGAGAGGGTTTTCCATGGTCTGCTCGGCTCGTCCTGGCGTGAAGAGCCCCCTGATAGCAATGGGATAATTGTTCTGGGCAGGAGTGAGGGGTTTGTGCTCTCTGCCCTCCTCTCCCAAAGCAATGGCAATGCTTCAGTGCAGCACCACTTGTAGGACTGAGATAGCAAAGCTTTAGATCTGTTTTACTTGGAAAAAAATAGGGGATTTCCAGGGCTGGATACAAACAGGGGTGGGCATCTGCCAATTCCATTGCCTTCCTCGGTATTTACTCTATGGAAAAGCTACCAGAAGGCAGCAAGCACCACGGCATTGAGGGCACCAGGAATTTCTCTCCCCGGCAGATCCCTTCCTGCTGCCCTGCACGACCCTATCAGTCAGACACATGTCATTATTTTTAGCAACATAACCCCTGGAGCACTGTGATGTGCAGACACCCAGTCTAAGGTAGGGAAGTGCTGGCACAGCAGGCAGAAGGGCAGTGCAAATCTCTCCCACGTCCTTGGTGAATCCCTGGATATTGGAGGAGCACGTGGGTTGTGTACAGGCAATACAA
>CM031871.1:10565404-10595141 GCA_018697195.1 Certhia americana
ATCCCTGGATATTGGAGGAGCACGTGGGTTGTGTACAGGCAATACAAAGTAAAAAAAACCCTGAGAAATCCTACTGTTTTCCTGAGATTGAGGTAAACAGTGGAAAACAAGGTGGTATTTTCTATCCCCTCCAGCTGACCAGGTGACTGTGCTCACATAGACTGTCAGAGCAGGGATTGGAAATCGGATTCTGGCGTTGAGCTGGCTGTAAGGCAGGGAATAAGGAGATGCAGTGGCCACCCCAAGTGTCCCCAGGTCAGAGGTGGGGTGTGAGGCCTGTTTCACCCCTGTGCTGCTGTGGGTGTGAGCTGCTGTGGGGCTGGAAATCCCACTGCTGGCGATGGAAGGTGCCAGCCTGTGATCCTTCCTCAGCGCTGGGACCTCCAGCTCCTGGGAGTCCTTTCTCAGCACCTCCGTCCTGGGAGCTGAGCTCTCACCTCTCCTCTTCCCCCTTTTCCCAAACTAACCAAAACAAGCTGGCCCAAATGGCACCCAGCCCTCTGGGACAAACCCTGGCTGCTGCGTGTCCCTGCCCCGCGGGGCAATTCATCATTCTCCTCGGCATTGTGACACGCGATAAGGAATCAACAGAGGTTTCCTTCCAGTTTTGGGATTCCCGCTAAGTGGTGTCTCCATGGGTGGTTTCCCTCAATCCCCCAATTATCTCACTTCCTCTTATTGTCACAAAAGGCCCAGCTATCTGGGCTGGAATAAAGCTCCCCGGGCCTGCGCGGCCCTCGCCACAGCGCGGGGACAGGCCCAGGGAGGCCTGGGCTGCAGGGCTCATGGCCCCTCCTTATCTCTGCCATGGCTGGAGTGGCACAAGCAGTTAAGGGCCTTTTATCAAAGCCGCCAAACGCTTTAATCAAAGAGGAGCAGAGTCCTGGCCGATACCGCCGGCTTCTTCCGCGACGTTGTGTGTTTCGGGAGCCTGAGCCTCCGTTCTCCTCCCCGCGCCGCCTTCTCTCCCGCCCCGCGCCTTCGGTAAATCGAAAACAGCCACCAGGGCTTAGGGGAAAGAAACACCAAGTTAATGGGAACCAGAGAGCTGGCCTGAGCTGCCAAACAGCTCTTTGCAAAGTGAAATTAATTAAAAGAAAAAAAAATTAAAAATTCGCTAGAGATGAGCAATACAGGTCGGATAAATCAGAGTGTGGTCCAAGGTTTCATGTCACTGAGCATGGAACTTCTTCCAGCACCAGCAAGGACCTTTGCTGGACATGGGAAAATAATCCCGTGTATGATATTCCTCTTTTTCTTGCTGTTCCAGCTTCTCCTTGCTGAGTGTTCCCTCATAGTTCTCCTGCTCTCCCACATTTCTGCTTAACAGTTGTCAAACCTCACCACCACAGAAAACTAAAAAGCAGGAGTTTGTTTGCTCCTACTGTTCCTCTGTCCATTTTCTGGACTGGAAATCTTATTGACTGTGTTGGATTATCCACTCCTCATGCACTGACTCCTCCTCAGGTAGTTTAGGATTTATCAAAAGAGGATTATTTCCTCTCCCAATGCTGTGGTTATGGATAAGTGCTCTCAAGGGCAGAGGGCAGTTCAGCTGGGTTTGAGACAAGTTCCTGGCTGCTTCTTCTGGGGTGAATTCCACCACTGTTTTCCAAGCCAGTCTCCTTCCAGCTTTGACATCTCCTGATGTTTTTCTGCAGCCTTTTCAATCAGAGCCAAGCCTTGGGTTAGGCTCAGTTAGGGGCAGGTCTGTGTTCACCCAGCTCCTTGTTCAACTTCTGCTTTCCTGGTGACCTAAGACAAGGATTATTCTCTGTGGTTGGCAGTGTTGTTCTTAGCTGTCAAGGCAAGATGGATTCACTGTGGAGATCTGATATGGAATTACATTAGGGGAGAGCAGCAGGGCTGCCAGGGGGTGTTATCTCTGAAGGCTCCCCTGCTTCAGGGAGGTGATGCTCTCCTGGCTGAGGAAGGAAGGAAGGAAGGACACATCCCAGAACTCCTAATCTGGTAACTCCTGGTGTGCAGGTGGGAGGGCAGGGTCACAGCATTGGGAATGACCCCGGTGTGCTGTGATGGGGTCGCTCTTCCAGGCATGGGGAATGGCAAGGATCATCCTGCCCTGTACCCCAGCTCCACACTGGGATTGCTGATGGCATGTGACAAAGTCACTGGTCTTGAGAGGATGGCCTACCTCCAGCCCTGGATCTCATCAAGGAGTGGCCTCAACTCTTGATGTGGATTCTTAGGCTGACACAAAGAGCAGTTGGAGCTTTGTCTTTTTTTCGGGTTGTTCTCCACCTCTCCCTCTCCCATTGTTGTGTTTGGAGAAGCCCAAAAGGCCTCACCAGCAGGCAGTTTGCCTTGTGTCTTTCATTTATCCCTGCATCCCAGTTAGGATACTGGGCCTTGTTTTCCCTTGTATTATCGTCTCTCTCAGACATCCTGTGGACTAAACAGTCATCCCTCTAAACCTCTGCTCCCTCCCAGCCTTACACAATCCCAACCACTTGGCAGATTTCTGGGATGCTTGCGATGCTGAACAGGAGGCAACTGGAACAGCCTCTCCCTGGGGAGGCTATAAAAGTTGTCAAGTTGGCACTCTGAGGGAGAAGAGGGACGTGGCAGAATCCACTGGCTCCAACCAGAGAGGATTGTGTCCTTTAGCCCCCAAACTTGGACATAACCCTGGGGAAGGATTTCTTGTTCACCTCCTTCCTGCTCTGATGAGGTTGGTGCTGGTACAGCAATGCCTTTCCACCTTCTCCTCAAGAGCAGGCACTGTCAGTGTGGACAGACCTCTCTGTTGACTGAACCAACTTCTGCCACATCCCACCCGGCTTTGTTTTTTCACTCAAAGAATCTGTAGGACAAAATTCAGGCCTGGGATGTCTCCTTGGATGACAGGCTGCTCACCCTGCTGGTGTTTGGAGATGTGATGGCTTGGCCAAGGCTCAGGCTGTGCTGCAGGTGGAGAGATGCAGTGGAGCCCAGAGCAGGGGGGCTGTGGGACACTGAGGGTGAGGAAGGGGCTCCCTGCATGGGGAGGAGATGTTCAGGGAGCCAGGGTGCACCCAGCTCTTGCTGTGCAGCCACACTCCTGGTGCACTGTAGTTTCATATCCCTAATGAGGAAAGGCTGAGGGAGCTGGGCCAGTCTTGACTAAGAGGGGAGTCCATCCACATCTGTCAGTGTCTGCAGGGAGGTGCCAGAGGATGGACCAGGCTCTGCTCCGTGGTGTCCAGCAGCAGGACAACAGGCAGGAGCTGGTGCCTCCTGGGAGGTTCCACCTGAACATGAGGAAGGACTTCTTTCCAGTGGCCAAGCATCAGGCTGCCCAGGAGGGTGTGGAGGCTCCTCACTGGAGATATTGCAGAATTTTCTGGAGACAATCCTGTGCCGTGTGCTCTGGGATGACCCTGCTGGAGCAGGGAGATTGGACCACTCTGGTTCCTTCCAACCTGACCCATCCTCTGATGCCCCTCTCCTGTCAGAGGTGCCTCCTGTGCCTCTGCAGGGAGTGCTGGCTGCCTGTGGAGAAGATTCCAGCTTTTGGGGGTTGGATTGTCCCTGTCCCACAACACTGTCATCTCCAATCCAGCACAGCCAGATCACAAACAGGGCAATAGCTGGAGTGGCATGTCCATATCCTAGGATTTAGGACTTATTTGCCCTTTAGAGATGTTCATTTTGATTGAATCTGCCTTGTTCTTTTCTTCTTGAACAACCTTTGTCACTCTGGTATTGGCTCTTCAGGCTGGTGCCAGATCCATGCTGGAATCCAGACTGGATAAAACAACAGAGTTAGTGATAATCACCCATTGTGTCTCACTCACAAAGTCGGGATGAGTCTCCTGTAATGCCCAGAAAGTGTGGGTGAGCTCTGAAAACCAAATGAGTCGTGTCCCATTCTTCATTGTCTTCCATCCTGGGGAGCTGAGTGTCACACACGGGGAAGGAGCTCTCCTGATTTCCACCCAGGGGGAGAGGAAGGCCCAGTGCACCCTGAAGCCCAAAGGCTTTCCATGTTTGCATTTCATTCGACGTGGCCCGAATCTCGGAATTGGGAAAATTCCATTTAAAAAGCCATTTGCGTGGTATTTACAACCCAGCTGGAAGTAGTAAATACCGGAAATCTTGGAAGCGCTCATGCTCTCGCTCAAGCTCCTTCATTAGATAGATCATCAAATTCCTTGTGAGGGAGCCAGTTTCCACCCCATTCTTCAGGCTCCGCTTTCCTTGGATTCACTTCAGAGCAGCTTCTCCCTGGCGCTGGCAGCTCCTCCTGCTTGGCAGCACCTCCTGCTTTTTGAGGTTTGTGCAACATCGAGGGGCAGCTCCCTAGAGCTGATCACCACCCTTGGCTTCCAAGAATAGCACCAGCACTGGGGGATTGTCAGGATATCTCCCAGGATAGCCAACATCTCCTCTGAGGGCTCAGTGGCACCTGGAGAAGGACAAGGAGCTGCTGTCAGGGAACCAACATCAGGAATCAAACCCTGGGCAGACAGTTGCATCTCTTTATGTCCTTCTTCCATGGATAGGAGGAGGGAAGGGAACCTTCAGGGACAGGATTATGGCCTTGAGCTGCACTACCCAGGCTCCAGAGCCCACAAGGATGAATTGAAACTGCCTTTGGCATTAAAGAGACTTGTGCTCCTTTTGGCATTGAAGGTGTCCCCTTTGTACCCTAAAGCTGCTCCACACACCCTGGGGGTGCCCTCCAGCTGCTCTGTGCTGAATCTGATCTCCTCTGGGAGGAGTGGTGAGACAAGACCAGAAATCCTGGACTGCTGTAAATCCCTCTGGCAGCACCAGCTGAGGCTCTTTGGTCTGCACCATCCCACCTCAGGATGCACATGGACCATTCTCTTCCCTCTCTAGCACTTGGTGGCTCCGTGAGTGGGAAAATCTCTGGGAACAGGAGCAGAAGGACAGGCAGAACCTGTTAGGGCAGGCTGAAATCCTTTGTTAGTGCCTAGGTCCTGTTTGGAGATAGGAACAAGGTCCTTACACACCTTTCCACATAAACCATCAGCAAACCTGGCTCTAGAGGGACCAGCAGGGTGATCCTGAGAGCTTACAGAAGCACAGAGGGCGCTTACAGAGTTTCTATTAAATCCTGCTTGGCTCTGTTTTTCCCTCTTCACCTGTGATGGATTCTGGACGTGGATCCGTGACACTGCAGCTCTGCCCAGCTGGGCTGTGGTGGGCAGGGAAATGTCTGGGCTAAATGGAAAAATCAGCAAGCTCAGGTTGTAAGTCAGGCAGTTTTACACCATGGAAAAACAGAGTTTGACTGGTTTGTGTTGTATATTTAAAAAAATCAAAATAAAATAAACAGTCAAACCCCAAGCCAATGATTTCTGGTGCCAGCAGAGTGATGCGGTTTAATGCTGAAAACTTTATTAGCAGAACAATGCTGCATTTTACAAGACATTGTTTTTCCACCCCAGTGTTCTTATTACTCAGCGGTGGGTCAGGAATCCAAACTTTTTACACTGTCCATAAAAGCTCCAGCTCAAGCTGTCCTTCCAGATGTACCTCTTGTCATGGAGCTGAGCTCAGGAGAGAGGTTAGACCTGTGCCTCCATCCTTTCTCCTACTCCTACACAAACAGGACCTGAGCTGGATTAAGGAGGATGACACTTTCCTGCATCTCCCTGCTCATTGTTTCAGCTGGTTTTAAAAATGGAATGGAACTGCTCATTTATCTCGTCCTGCTTCCCACCCAAATATACAGGGAAAGGGAAGAGAAATTTAATTATCAGGGCTCTGCATTGCTGAGGTGAAGGAGCCAGGCTTGGATGTTGTCAGGAAGAAAGGGATGGGGCTGTGGCTCTCCAGCTGAATTTATGCTATTACAGAGCCACTGTGGGAAATGTCCCCACGGTGTCCCTCAGTACCTGCTCTTTGTGGGATTGTTGGACCAAGAGGAACAGCAACAGCAGCTGTTCCAGCTGGACTTGGGAGACCCCTGGGTGGGAATAATGGGTTATTTTACATGCAGAGAGGGTGTAGCTTCCAGGAGAGCCCTCCTGGCTGTTTAGAGCAATAAGGGTTACGTTCATGTGTTAGAGGAAACAAAAGATGCCTGCATTGCCCACCTGCCCCTCCTGAAGGTGTGACATGAGCATTCCCCTAGGGGCAGCCCGGCAGCAACACCTCTGTGCCTCTTGTGGGGCAGATTCTCTCAGTCCTCCTTTCTGTGCAATTCTTTGGGGTTTGTTTACCCTCTGTATTTTGGGGGTGGAAAGAATTACAGCTCAAAACACACTGGTTGAGGAAAATTGTAAAGGGTAACTTGTTCCAAATTTCTCTCAAATCTCACCCCTGTTCAAAGGGTGCAGCCAGGAGAGCTCTAACCAAGTGGGATGTTTTCCTGCCTGCACCAGAAATCTTGTTTTTGAAGCAGCAGCAAAGTTAATCCATGTCAGAACAGTTCCCCTTCCCTTGCCACGCTGTCCTTAAAATCTCTTGGTGAAGCGCTCATCCCTGGGAATTTTGCCATCCATTCCAGCAGAGCTGGATTTCATTTGATGACCCTGTGAATGAATAAATAAGTGCACATTCATTTATTCATTTGGCCTCACGCTGGAGATTTCACCTAAATTGTTTATCTCCTTCCCTCTGCTGGCCTGGGATGCTGCAGGAAACAAAGGACTCTGCAAGATGTGCCTTGTTGTTTCTAGCTGTGAAATTTACTTTTCTCCTTTGTTCCCCTTGGCTCCAGCACACGGCCCTGTGTGGATTTATGTGCCCACAGCCCTGTGTGGATTTATGTGCCCAGCTGCCTTGGCACAGCTGAAGGCTGGGGCTGTCAAACTCCAAATCTGATTGTCCCAACCGTGCCATCGCTGGTGCTCTCTCGGGAGGATTTTTATTGTGATCTCCTTTTTTGTCTGTTTTTATCATGGAAGTGTTTTTGTTGTAAAGGATTTGAGTTGACAGCATCAGCTCTGAGCCTCCTGGGGAGGACTGGGGAGCCTGGTAGGTGCAGAGGTCACAGACAGATGTAATTCCTCAGGTAAAAGTGGCAGCAGGAAGGAGATGGGCAGCGTGGGGGGGGATCACCAAGCAAGATAAACCTCAGGATCCCTCCAGCGTCTTCATTTTCCTCCCAGAGCTCCTGGCTAATCCCTTCCCCACCCCAGCAGAGAGGACACAGGATAGATTGAGATCAGTTCCAGGGAGATGATGGGGATTGTCACCGAGGGAGACAGTCAGACTGTCCTGGGTAAAACCAGACCTGCAGGGAGGGATGCTCAGCTGCGGGCACGTTATCCTTGGTGGCTACCAGGACTTTTCTCTCCCAACAGATGAGGAATGTTCCACCACCGAGCATCCCTACAAGAAGCCCTACATGGAAACCTCTCCAGCAGACGAGGACCCTTTCTACAGGTCCAGTTACCCGCAGCAGCAGGGACTGAACACGTCGTACAGGACTGAGTCGGCACAGCGCCAGGCCTGCATGTACGCCAGCTCGGCGCCGCCCACGGAGCCCGTGCCCAGCCTGGAGGACATCAGCTGTAACACATGGCCCAGCGTGCCCTCGTACAGCAGTTGCACAGTGTCTGCCATGCAGCCCATGGACAGGTTACCCTACCAACATTTCTCTGCCCATTTCACCTCGGGGCCGCTGATGCCTCGCCTGGGCAGCGTGGCCAACCACACGTCTCCCCAAATCGCAGACACCCACAGCATGTTCCAGCACCAAAGCTCTCACCAGCCCATCGTGAGGCAGTGTGGACCTCAAACGGGCATCCAGTCCCCTCCCAGCAGCCTCCAGCCGGCGGAATTCCTGTATTCCCACGGCGTGCCCCGAACCCTGTCACCCCACCAGTACCACTCGGTGCACGGCGTGGGGATGGTGCCAGAGTGGAGCGAGAACAGCTAACCAGGGGGGCAGGGAAGTGCCAGAGCCACGGGAAACTGCGAGCAAACGGCAGAAGGAAAAGGAAAAGAATCCCCCTGTTGATAACAAAGCGTTTTGCAAGACTCCTTGAAGTGAATGTTCATCGCTAGCACTCGAGAGGGACGGACGCTGACTGAACCCACGGCTGGAAGTCGTCGGCCTCGCTGTGACTTGCCCTGACCCCCCACCTTTTGTTTTCTTTTGTTTCAAAAGAAAAGCCAACAACCCAGCACACTTCTGTCCCTCCACGGTCCCACCCAGTTTGTTTTGCTGCCACCACCCTCGTCCCCGTCCCTCCCCCTGCCCCTCTGCTCTTTTTGTTCTCCAAGGGACACCAAACTCCTGCTGCCTTTCTCACCACGGTCAGAATGCTTGAACGAGAACAATTAGGATGTTACTTTTTTTTTCCTTTTTTTCTTGGTGGGGTTTTTGACTTGTTTTTTTTTTTTTTTTATATTTATTTTAAATCAGTGTTATCTTTACTTTTCAACAGAAAGAGGTACTGAGAACCCCCAAAGAAATAAATCCAGTACCTACCTCACCCAGTCATTGTACCAAGAGTGAAATTACTCCCACAGGGAGCTGTGTTTCCTTACAGATTCCCCAAAATTCTCTCCAGGAACCGTTCCATAAACCATCCCCTCATCTCCTTTCCCACTCGCAATTCTCTCATTCCTCTTCTCTTCCCATCTCCTGATCTTTCCTGGTCCCTCAGCCATCTCTGATGGAAGTGTGGGGTTATTTCCAAGCTTGCAAACATGCCCAGCTTGAGTCCTGCTGGATTTTTAGCAGCGTGTGGAAAGCCAGGCTCTGAGCCAGCAGCCACGGGGGGAGAGGAGGGAGAGGATGCAGCCACTGAGAGGAAAAAGTTTGCTCACCAAAATGATGATGACGCTTGTTTGCAATCCCAGGCTTTCGTTTTCTCCCGTGTTCCTTTGCTTCCTCTCCAAAAGAAAAAGGAAAAAAAAAAAAAAAAAAAAAAAAGGGATACAAATCTGGGTGTGTGAAATGAGATATTAAATAAATGTGTTTAAAAGGGGCAGAAAGAGATCATGAGAGGCTGGGAGTGGTGGAAGCAAAAAGAGAAGGAAAAGCAAGTATGTGCAAGGAAAAATGTCTGCTGCAGAATATTTCAGGTGTAAAATTTCCTGGTCCTATTTATTTATAAGTGGGAGTTCCAATTACTCCAAGGATGTCACAAAAGCAGTTGATTCCAAGAGGTTCAAATTTTTATTGAAATGGAAGTTTGCTTTCTTTTCTTCTTTTTTTTTTTTTTCCTCTCCAAGCTGTGCACACTCTATATAATTTACATATATTTTTAATTAAAAGTAATTCTAATTGACTAAAGAGATATATCTGCGTGTCAGCCACTGGGAAGGGGGGTGGGAATGTGTGGGGATTCTGATGTGGGAGGGAATACAGACATGTCTCCAAAGCCATGGAGCTAAGGAGAAAAAAAAAATTCCCCACCTAGCTCTGATCTCCCATTTTTGTGTGCCAATTTATGGCTAATAATACCACACACTCTCAACAGCAAGGGAATGCCCACCTATTTTTAATGTATTTTGGGGTTTGGGGTGGTTTTTACTTGATATTTTTGTTTTTACTTGGTGCCTGTAGTTGAATTTTTCTTCATTTCTGCTGTAGTATAGGAGGTGCAACATCACAGGGGGGAAGGTAGGGATGGGCTGAGCTTGAGCTGAGTTTGGGGCTGTGGCCTGGTCTGCTCCACAGCTGCCTGGGTCCCCCAGGGCTGTGCTCTCCTGGGGTCACTTTCCCATCAAGGCTGATTTAAAAGCTACCTTGGTGGGTGCTGGGGTGGCTTTGGGTAGCCCCAGTCAGGTGGAACTCCACCCTGCTGCTAGGGAAGGAAATGTTTGGCTCAGGGGAAGTGTGGGGTTCGTGTCCCAGCCTCGGTGAAGGAGGAGAGATGCTTTGGGAACTGGAAACCAGGTGGGAAAATCAGCTCCAGAGCAATTTGGAGAGTGCAGTGGGGAAGTCCAACAGAAAGGTTGGCTCTGTGGGGCTGCTGGGCCAGGATCACCTCAGGGAGAGCATGGAAGGAGCTGAGGAAGTGTCCCCATCTGGGTCAGGAACACCTCAGAGGAGCATGGAAGGAGCCAAGGAGGTGTCCCCAGCCTGGGTCAGGATCGCTCCAGGAAGAGCATGGAAGGAGCTCAGGAAGGTCCCCATCTGGGCCAGGATCACCTCAGAAGAGCATGGAAGGAGCTGAGGAGGTGTCCCCAGCCTGTCCCACACAGCAGGGACACTGAGGGACATCCCACAAAGGCCCAGAAAGGCAGCAGGATCAGTCAGGCCACTGCCCAGAGATATTCCCACCTTGCTGTCCCCAGGATGTGGGGCACAGCCTCTTCTGGGCCTCTCCCAGCACTGCCTCCAATAAAACTTTCTTCTGTCAGATGTCTGCTTTTACTGTCTCATGCTTGCAAACCATTTCATGATGGTTGGGTTAGACACAGCCAAAATGTGATGCTGGAGCTCACCCTGGGTATCAACAACATTTTTGAGCAGGAGGAGATGCAGGCATCACTTGTAGGGCACGGCTGGGACCTCAATTCTTGCAAAGCTTTTTGTCTGCATGGAGCAACCCTCAGGGAATCACCCAAACGTTGCATTAAATCACACAGAACATGCAGTGCTCCCAGCCTGATGAGTAAATTGCATTTTGAGTCGAGGAACACCACAATTCCACTGTATTTAGCTGTCATCTACATTGTGCTTTCCCAGCTTCATTATCCCACTGCTGATCATGTAATCATCTAATCCCCATCAGTGATTGCCATGTAATTAAATGGGCAGTGGTTACCCTGTCAGTAAAGAGGTCTCCCCAGAAATGCCTGCCAGGCATCTCAAAGAGGATTAAGGAAAACGAAACTCCCATGGAAAATGACTTCTTAAGCGTTGGGAGGAAAGCCTCAAGCTTCCAACCCCACTCGTTTCCTCAGAGCTCCTCAGGTTTGGTTTTCAGCTCTTTGGGGTTGTGCTGAGATTCTGTGATGGGTTTTGGGGCTGGAAAGCCAGACAGATCCCTGAGGATACAGCCTTGTGGAGACACATTGGTATGAGGAGCAGGGAGGCCACCAGTGGCAGAATCATCACTTGTGACAGCAGTGAAAGCTGGGATGAAGGCAAAGAAAAGGTGGAGGGAGGATCCCATACAGCCTTTTCCTCCTCGTTTGAAGGAGTTTGTCAGCGTGGCATTTCTATATGGCAATTTCATTTCCATGGGTAGGACTGGAAGGAGTCAGGATGGGAAAGGAAAAGGTGATCCCAGCCTGGATGTGGATGTGCCTGTTTTACCTCAACCTTCTACTTTCCCACAGGTGGTCTAAAACAACACCAGGAGCTGTCAAGAAGAAGTTTGTTCACTCCCTCTGATTGTGATTTTATGTTCCAAAGAGCCTGATGTGATTTCTTTGATTTCTTTTCTTATGGATTCATTTCTTAGCCATGAATAATAACAGTGACAATAACAATAAACAGCAAAATTAGGGGAAAAATTACATTTGTCAGTGGAGGAATTGGCCAAAAGAGGTTGCAAAAATTCACTAAAACTGGCAATTTGTCCCTGTGAGGGTGGGCAGGCCCTGGCACAGGGTGCCCAGAGAAGCTGTGGCTGCCCCTGCATCCCTGGAAGCATTCAAGGCCAGGCTGGACCGGGGTTTGGAGCATCCTGGGATGGTGGAAGCTGTCCCTGCCCATGGCAGGGGTGGCACTGGATGGGCTTTGATGTCCCTCCCAACCCAAAGCATTCCATGATTCTCAGAATTTGGGAGGCCTGAGTCTGTATTTGTGGGTGTTGGAGGTGATCTGGAACAAATGGCTCCCCGCTGCCAGAGGGCAGGGACAGATGGGATATTGGGAAGGAATTGTTCCCTGTGAGGGTGAGCAGGCCCTGGCACAGGGTGCCCAGAGAAACTCCTGGATCCCTGGAAATGTCCAAGGCCAGGCTGGATGGGGCTTGGAGCAACATGGGATGGTGGAAGGTGTCCCTGCCCATGGCAGGGGTGGGATGAATGGGCTTTGAGGGCCCTCCCAACCCAAACCATTCCATGACTCTTTAATAAGGAGCCTTGAAACTTGAGGAAAACCATCCCCAATTTCCATAAACCCCACCGAGGGTGCTGGAGCTGGGCTGTTCCTGCCCCAGGCCGGGGGACGGGGATGGTGGAAGGAGAGTCCAGGAGAGCTGTACTCCAGGGTGAGGAGACACCTGGGCTCCAAAGCGAGCTCCAGAGGAGGAGAAGGGCTGCTGAGGTGCAGGCAGAAGGCAGTGGAGGCCATGGTGGAGGGAATTTGGTGAGGAAAGGAGCTGTGGAACATCACCAGGCTGAAGGCAAAGAGGCCTTTGGGGTTGAAGCAGAATAAACAAGAGCAGGCTGAGCAATTCCTTGGAGCACGAAACCCAACCTGTGCTGAGAACCCCTTCGAAAGAGCGAGCAGCAATTCCCAGGCTGTGGTCACAGGGCTGTTTTTCCAGCTGCCTCCCTGGGCTGAAACACTCCCTGCACTCCTTGCCTGGTACCTGGGGAGGATTTTGATCCCTCCCTGAGAGGCACAGAGAGCTCTTTGTCTGCCCCATCAATCACTCCACATGGCAAGTTTCACCAGCCAAGAGGCTGGGTGGGTTTGGGAGATGATTTTTTCCCCCCCAGCAGCCCCCAAACCTGCACTGGTGAAGCTTCTCCTAAA
Source organism: Certhia americana (assembly GCA_018697195.1). NCBI lineage: Eukaryota > Metazoa > Chordata > Aves > Passeriformes > Certhiidae > Certhia > Certhia americana. The sequence continues at coordinate 10,577,994 of CM031871.1, forward strand.
CACAGAGCTGCTTGGAAGGGGCAAAGTCACCCCTCTGCTGCTCAGGCTGCTCCCACGGCACAGCCAACTTCCCAAAAATTGCTGTTGCTCCTCGAGGGCTGAGGGAAAAAAATATCCCAAAGCTTCAGGAGTCTTGTCCATAAATCCAGCCCACAATATCATAGATTTTACAGTGCTGCCAACTCTGACAATTTTATGATGGGTCTCATGTGATTTGCAAAAGTGTGGTTTAGTTTTTTGCTCTTAAAATTTCCAATTCCTAGAGACCAGTGAATATATGAGGTTCTCAAAGGATTCTGAGTCTTTCCCCCTCTGCGCTGTTTTTGATTTTTTGGTTTGATTGTAGAACATACTGTAAAGTTGGAAATTTTACTGGAGAGAAAAGTGAGGCAGAGAAAACATGACTTGGGGAGGGGGGGCTAGAACTCTTCACAGGCCAAAAAATATTTAGTTTTTTCCTCAGCCCTGTACTGCTAGGAGTCAGGAATTTGTTTGCTGCCCCTGGGTCTTCCCATTCTCCTGAAAAAGCAATGAGATGGAATGCCAGTTCCTCTTTTGCTGCTCTTGGGGTGTGCAATTCCAACAGCTCTTTTAAAATCCCATCCCTGGGTTTTTGTTGCTCCAGCCGAGGGTGCAGCTGATCTTTGTTCACCAGGACCCCGGGTTCTGTTCTGCAGAGCTTCTTTCCAGTCCCAGTCTGGGCCAGTTTATGGGATTGGCCATGCCTGGAACCTTGGGGAGTGATCCAGTTTTTTTGGGATCCGTCTCAGCAGCAGCTCTGCCTTCCAGTGTGTTGCTCCCTGAACTGGGTGTGCTGTCCCATCATCCCAGTTTTTAATAAATGAAGTTATTCCAAACCATTGGAGCCAACACTGGTTGTTGAGGGATTCTGCTTGTAGCCAGCCACCACCTGGAATTTGGGCTGCTACAGATCCATCTTGGCATCTGATAGCCCAGCCAGCTTTCATCAACTCTCTTTTCTGTTCACCATCATCAGTCTGGACTTGGGAGATCAATGTTAAAGGCACTTTCAGGCCCTGATGTTCATCAGAAACTCAGGCTGGGGAGTGTCCCAGCATTTCCCATCTCTGGATCACTGCACACCTGAAATGTCTGAGTGCAACTTCTTCATCAGAGTGTTGAATTAGAAAAGGAGTGGCCCACAAACACCCAGGATGAGTTTGAGGGGCACAACCTGGAGAAAGCAAACCCAGCTGAAGCCTGGGTGCAAAGATGAGGAGAATGATGAATTTGGGGCTGTTCTGGTAATGTTGGCTCCCCTGCCTGAGCTTGGTGCTGCCTGGGCAGGGAAGGAGAGGTAAATCCAGACTTGGAGAGCTTTCAGTTGAAGGCAGGTGATCCTGTGGCTGCTCTGTGCTGCAGGGACAGTCTGGAGCTGCTCAGGGAGTCAGGAGAGAGAGTGGCTCAGCACAGACAGGGAGTGACAGGCACCAATATTGATATTGGGGAGGTGCCAGTGGAGGTGATGATGACAAACCCAGGCTGGCAGCCTTTGCCTACGTGGGGAGCAAATAATAAAACTCTGTTTTGGGACATTTCCAAGTGTCCTGTTCTGGGGTTATGAGGCAGCACCACCTCGTAGCTCCAGGTTGAGACAACCTTGTGCTGCTGGGTGACCTTCAAAGCCTCCAAAAACACTTGGCAAAGGAGAGGAAATGCCACTGTTGGACCTGTGTGGGTATCTGAGCTTTTTGGGTGTGTTTAACCAGCACCAAAACACTGCTTTTAGGCTTGCATGACATCATTTCTTTGCTTACAAAGTAGCAGTTGTAAATTCCCTCCATTTTTAAGCCAGTCACCTGAAACAATAAATTGGTTTCCTCTTCCTAGAAGAAGAAGCATCAGAGCTGCTTGGGTTTTGGGATAAATATTGCTGCTGCCCACCCCAGCATCCCAACTTGTTGCTCAAGTGTAAAGAGCATTCAAAGAAGGAATAAAAACAGGGAAGTGAGGAACCAAAAAAGGTCAGCTCATTCTTAGCTGTGTTTTAATATTAAATAATAAAAAAGAAATCTCAAGTATTTCCCCACTGTCTTTCAGACACTAAGGTTCAGTCTATGCCATTACTTGAAGGTTTGTACCCATAAGGAAGGGAGCTCTGGCTCTGAGCAGGATTATCACCATCCCAGGGCATTCCTGAGCCTGATATGGGATTGTTTTTAAGGTTGGTTTCCTTGGATTTTTGTTCATTTGACACAGCTGTTAATAAAGTACAGCAAAGTGAGATGTCTTTTCTCACCTACTCGTGACAGCTTTTAGGGATTTTTAACAACTTGAGCAGTTATTGATGGATTGCTTGATCCAAGAAGCCACTTGGATCATTAGCTGAGTCCTGCTCCTGCCCTTTCCAGGAGGACAGAATTCCAGGAGAACTTCAGGGCAGGTAAATCTTTGAGAGGTGCAGCAGTCTGGGATGGGACAGTAGCTAAATATAACCTAAATTAGGGCTTCAACTGGAGCCAAAACTGGAGAGTTTGGGGGCCAGGAAAAATTGAACAGGCACTATTTAAAGAATTAATTGATTGGAGAAACTCTCCAAGCTCAATAGCATTTCACTAAGGACCCTCAACCTGAAATTCTTCTGGGTTTTTGTTGAAGGTGGTTGAATTTTGCTTATGGAAGTCCCAAAAGACAACTGCAGTGGCCTGTTCCTTTAGGAAATTAAGCTGCTCCTAACTCTCTGCACCAACTATTCCTTAAACAGAAGGTTTTATCCATCAGTCTCATCCATAGCAGAGCTGATAACTGAGAATTCCAGCAGGAATATTCCTTTAGACAGGTTATAGATGGGCCCTTGCAGAGTAAGGCTGGAAAAAAAAAAAGTCATGTGGGGTTTTTTGAATTTATTTTTTTGCTTTATCCATCCTGATGAAGTTCAGCGTAGCAGAAATGTGTTAATTGAATGCTGTGCTGTGAGGATCTGTTCTCCTTCAGGACAGAAGGGTGGGATAACAGGGAATTTGTACATTAAGGATAACAGAAAGCACAGCCCATTGTCCAGACCTGGCTTGTGCAACTCACTTGGGATTCCATCAGGGACACGATCCTTGCCTGGAGGAGAGGGATTAAATGGTCAGATCAAAGGAATAAAATGGCAAAGCCAGGAACCCCCCCCGCCCCAGACTGCAGTAAAAGACAGGCAAAAGCTGCTCTCTCCTCACACGTCGGAGTGACCCCGGCAGGGAGCTGCTCCCTCGAATCCCAACCTTTCCAAAGCACTCGTGGCAAGGAGCAGCTCCGTGGTGCCACGACCCTGAGCTGTCCCCTGCTCCCATGGCTCGTGCTGGTGCTGAAGGGGCTCTTTCTCAGTGTCACTGATGGCCGTGACCTTTATGTTCAGTCTGTGCTGGAGTTCACCCAGCTCCCCCTCACCAGGGAGGAATCAGCCCAGGAGACCTGGCACTGCTTCCTCCCCATCCACCTCCTGGCTTTCCATGGGATGGAGGAATCCTCAAGCTACCTGCCTGCCTTCCTTGAAGCCAAGGGGACGAGGGGAAATGGCAGAAAATCCCTTACATCCCTGTGATTTTTGGAGACATAAAAGCTTCTCTTTGAGAGCAAATACTTTTTTTTTTTTTCCTTCCACCTCCCTTTTCTCCTTCTCATGGCATTAGGGCTCAAGAAATTCCTTGGAAAATAATTTGTCAAGGCCCTGCCTGATCAAAGACATATATAAAAGGACCCTTTTTTTTTTCAAGGGGAAAAACTCCCCCTCCGAGCTCAGAATGAATTGGCAATTCATTTACCAACTGTCAGATAAAGTAGCTCAATCCCTATCACGTCTTTAGCTGGAGCTGTGGCCAGAAGGAAGCAATTCCCGGCCCACTGTGCGTCCATGTTTGGGGTATGTTAGTGATTAGAGTATTCCTGCCTGGGGGATGCAGAAAGATATGACTCAGATTCACAAAAGAGCCATAAATCTCCCTCCTTTTATTCAAAATGTGTGTTTTATAGCCATTTCCTGGCCAATTTCTGCCTCGGATAAATATGTAACATATCTCTGTGTGTATAGATTTTTAGGGCTGAGTGTTGGGCTTCCTCTCAAGAGCCAACCGTCTGCTCAGAACAGCAGAGAGCCACACTCAAACTTTTCCTTTCATTCCCAGAAAATTGCCTCGTTGAGCCTCAATTGCCTGTCCCGGTGGCACCTGCTCCTGTTCTCCTTGAGCTGTGGTCTCTGGAAAAGGCCTGGGTGGGAGATTGGATCTGGAGAACCCCAAAAAGGTCAACCAGACCCCAAGACAGGATCAACCAGATTGGAAGGACAATGTAGAGCTGAAGGAAGAGGCAAGGAGGAGTTGGCCAGCACAGAGAGTCAAGGTTTAGAGCTCTAGTTTAGATCCTCCCACCCCAGGCTGCACAAGCAGAAGTGCCCAATATCTTCAGTTTTGTCACCTTTTGGCACCGACGGGCTGCAACCCTCTGCTGAAATCAGCTGAAGTAGCTGAGAAATGCTCCCATTTGCTCTTCATATTTAGCCAGAGGATGAGTTCCAGGAAGAAGGAAGAACAACAGGAACAACTGTGCTCGTGGAGAGTAACAGCACTCAGCCTTCCATCGCTGTCCTGCTCTTCCAAGTCACGCAGAAAGCTGATTCCCCTTGCTAAAACAACAGGAAAACCCATCCTCTTTGCAGGAAAGCAGTAAATTTGGGGGTCTGGCATTGCTGGTACTTTATTTTTAGCTCTTCCTTCTAATCCTTTAAGCCTCTAGTTCCTTTCTGTTTCCTTTTCCCCTAAACCAGGAGCTGCAATCGCTTGGCCCTGGTTCAAAGTCTCAAAGCCAAGGGCAAAGCTTCCAGATCCCAGAGCAGTCTGTGAGGGGCCTAAGGGTTATCTCCTGGAGGGTTTGAGCTCCAAGATGCTGGAGTTGGTGGGAATCTCACCCCCAACCCTCAAGAGTTTTTTTTTACTGTGCCCTCAAACATACCCAGCCTATCTGGCAGCACCCTGGGTGCACGTGGTGTTTAAAAATAACACGTGTGGCTGCAAGAAACAGCCTCAAAACGTTTCCTAAACTTTGGCCCGAGGCTAGAATTGATCTCAGATACCCAGTGTGATGCCTCGAGTGAAAGCTACAGCAAGAAAAATATGGATTGATGACTGGGGATGATAGGAATTTCTCCTAAAGGCAGGTGGCAAAGTATCACTCCCTGGAGTGAGATTTTTGTGATAGCTGTGCTTTGGGAGCTCTTCAGGCTGCTCCTTTCCTGCTCTTTGCTGCTTTTCAGTGATTTTTTGGGGTTTCACATTGCAGGTTTTTTCTCCTTCCATGAGCCATTCCCATCAGGTGAATAATCCCATGGCTCTCAGTGCCAGGAGATGGCGATTCTCTGGAATTATCTCCCTCTGCAGGTCCTGGTCCTGGGGTCATTTATCAGCAGGGGAAAGAATTTCTGGAGATCCCCCAAAGGCTGGCTTTAGTCATTTTCTACCTGAGGTGACCCTTTGATTTCAAACAAGGAACCAGCAGATCTGAAACCTTCCACAAGAGTGTCTTTCAGCTCTGTCTTTCAGCTGAATTTATTTTTTTTTCTCCTCGGGGTATCTCCATTTCAGGCCCCCTCATGTAAACATTTCCAAGCACATGCTGGTTTTAACAATGATTCATCCTATTAAAGTCCAAGTGGCTCCTCACAGGATGCTTTCCAGAACTAGGCAATAGATATAAAAAGGGCAGGGACCACGACTTCCCTGGGCTATCTCAAGTGCCTGATACTTCAGACACAACAGGCTCAGCTGCAGAGGAGCTGGGCTCTCTATTAAAGCTGCTTGGAAATAAGATTTATAGGGTTTTTGGGTTCTTTTTTTTTTCCTTTAGGAAATCCTCTTTGTTCAAACATCCTAAACAGGCTCAGATTGTTGGGGTTTCAGGCAGCTCCAGGGATCTGCTGCGAGAGGGGTGGGATGTGACTTTGTGCACAGCAGGGTTTTATTATCAGCCAGAAAACAAACCAGCCAAGTTGGGAAATGCCAATTTGCCAACTTTGGACCCCAACATTTGGTCTTCAATAGATACAACACAGAAAAGAGCTTTTCTCCTCTGATTTGTGCCACTTGCCATGTTTTACACGGCTGTGGAGGGACGTGGCACAGGAATTTGGGAATCTCCTGGCTCTGCAGCCCTGCAGAAGGTCCCTGACTGTGCTCAAACACTTCAAATGTCACTGGGAAGTGCCCTCTGTGCCCAGAGGGCTCTGTGACCCCGGCTGGGACAGCTCAGGGGCTGCCACAGGGATGTCCCAGCACATCCCAGAGCTCTCCAGGAACCTCTGGGGACAGGGAAAAGCCAGACAGGACGGCCAAGGAGCATCCTTGGATTATATCTTGACTTGTTTTTGTGAAAGACTATCAAAGCCCTCTCAGGAATGTTGTTTTGTTTTGTTTTGTTTTTTCATATCACCTTGTGAGTTTAGGCAGAGCTGCTCAGGGAATTTTGGGGGATGTCTCTGGGAAGTTTTCCAAGCATCCACGACCTTCACTGCCTGTCCCCTCCGCTGGCTGGAGCTCAGCCAGCCCTGCATGGCTTTGTCAGGCTGCTGCTAAGCTGAGCTCTTCCCAAAAATAGAAATTAAAAATGCTTTCATTGATTTCTTTGAAAGCGATTTTTTTTTTTTTTTTTACAAGCTGAAATGGAGCAGGCGTTTTACAAACAGTGTGTTTTTCATGAGACACTTAAAAGCCAAAAGAAGAAAAAAAAAATTGTCCAGGAATGAAGCTATGACAAAATTAATCATTTTCTGTACAAGATGATTCAATGCAGAGAAGTGTTTTACTTCTTTAGTGATTTATCATCTGTCTTCAAATAGACCAGGTAATTCAAGTTAAAAAATTATCATTCTGTTGAAAAATCGCTTTTTTTTCCTGGAGAATAAAAAGCTATTTCAAGAAGAAAAGCTTTCTCTGGGTACCAGGAAAGTGCTCCTGGAGATGATGTGGAGACGGAAAAGAAGTGAAGTGAGCTTTTATATTTATATAAAGTATTTTAAAATATTTTAAATAGAAAATACTTTTTAATCTGCTTGAGTGGTGGGCAACCAAACACAGAGGTAGAGATACCAATGTGATATTTTTGGGGAGAGTTTCTAACTCATCAGACTTTTGTAGAAGGTGTCTAGGGACTCTTGAGACTTCTGCAAAAAGCAAATTGATAGCAGGAGGTTACCAGGGAGAGAAGAGAAAATCCCAAAGCCCTGAGCATGGCTGGGCAGTTGCTTTAGGAAAAGAAAAAATAATAAAAAAAATAGAATTTCCAGGAAAAGCCTCAAGATGCTCGCGGTGAGGTTGAGTAAAGGAACACCTGGGGAAGATTGATTAAGAGACAGCCAATGTGTGCCTGTGATTTATGAGGAGTGGGCCTGGCTTTAGTAGGAGTTTTGGGGAGATATTGCTGCTATGGTGCAGACAAGAAATGCTCTGGATGCAATCGAGTTCCCAGACTGTCCAAAACATCACTTGATAAAGGTTCCATGAAGAGATTATTCACTCAGAGAGGGGGAATGGAGTAAGAGGTCAAAGAAAGCATGTGGGCAGAACCTGCTTGGATGAATTTCACTTTGGTAACACTCCAACTCAATATAAACAGTGTGTTAAAAAATATCAATAGATAGATAGATAGATAGATAGATAGATTAGATATATAGATCGATCTCCATGATAGATAGATAGATAGATAGATAGATAGATAGATAGATAGATAGATCTCCATCTGTCTGTCCATCTAATTATTTGCCTAAACCAGTGACTCCTGCTCCTCCTCCCTGGAGCTTTTCACACAGGAGCAATTCCCTGTGCTTGAATCCTGCCCGCTTCAGCTGGGACAGGATTATTTTAGGGATTCACTCCCAGGAACTTGAGTTTTGGGTTATTTTTTTTGCTGCCCTGTGTGTTGGATGGTGGGGCTGGGCTCAGGGGGTGCTATTTGAAGATGCAGAGATCCATCCCTGTTCTTTTCAGTGCTTACACTGTGGCCAAGGCACCGAATTCTCCTTTTTAAGATGTGATGAATAACCAGGCCGTGCCTGAAGATGGTTAAATGAGTGCACAGCGTTTTCCAGCTGGATGGAGACAGGGAGCAGATAAGAGAAGTTGATAACTTTGGCTTTTGGGAGTGATCAATGGCCTCAAGACATGCCTTATATAAATGTTGGCAAAACGAGCATTTTGAGCATCCCTGGAGCTTGCAATGCCTGAGAGTCTGGAATATGCAGCCCTATATCCACTGCCTTTCAAATGGATCCGTGGAGTTTTCTGTAATTTAATCTCTGCCTTGATTTGGTTTGGGGCCATTTGGAATTCTCTGGGGAATCAGAGCAGTTAGCCTGCGTTCCCTGTCCTTTGATAAGGTTGTATCTTTTGGAATTTCACTGGTGGAGGTGGAGGATTGAGAGATGTGTCCAGAAGGGAGTGAGGCAGACTGGCAGCTTTAGGGACTCTGCTTCTGCTCTTGCTCCACACCAGGTACCTGCTGCTTCTCACTGCTCTGCTCCCCAGAGTCTCAACAATGTCAGCTCTTTAATTCCTGATCCATAATTGCTCCTTTTGGCACAAAAATGGCACTTTTGGCAAGTTTTGGCACTTCTGGAGTCATCCAGTGAGACATCAGAATGGGGTTTAGGTCATATTGTAAAGCCAGACTGTTAGGACAAAAGAGAAAGGTCTAAGGCCTAAAGAGGCCTCATAAATCCCCAAAATCTTTTGATGCCTTCAGCTCTAAAGCTACAATGGGATAAAAACCACAGCTAGCAGAAAAATATGGGACATTGCTTCCCTGGAGCAAGGAATCAGCTGGGAACTTAGGCCTGATACAGTTATGGCATCACCTTGGCATGCAAAAAACAAAAAAAGCTTGAGCCTGCCTTGGTTTGTGGTTGTGAGGGAGGATCTCACTGCCCTATGAGCTGGGGTAAATTCACTTCCAAAATGTTCTCTTTGATGGGGGTACCTAAACCCCTAAATTGAAGTTTTTCTATTTAGGAAGAGACTCCACGTAGTCAATAGTCCATACTCATACTGGGAAGGTCCAAAGTCAGTGGGAGCATTAGAAAAAAAAGGGAATTCCAGACAAAATTCTTCCCTGGCAGCACATTCAGATGGTGCAGGCAGCTGCCAAGAAGGCCACAAAAGTCTCACGTGCTTTGAAAATGCTTTTGGACATTTTAATAGGAAAAGAACTGCATGTGGGAATCTCACAGGGAAAGGAGGGGAATGAGATGCAGTAAGTGGCCACAGGGATGTGTTTTGGGGCTCACAGCTCTTTCTGGGAACTGGCACTTCCATTCCAACCTGAAAGGGGCTTTTCCAGCAAGTTCCCACTCTGGCTTGGGTCACATGAAGCTGCCTTGAATCAGTTCCTAGGAAGAGAAGACCCAAATGGAGCAGAGGCCATGAGCTTTGCTGGGGGAATGTCCCTGGGAGCTGCATCCTGTACTTTCATCCAGCCCTCGCATTTTCCTACAGGCACCATAGTCATCAACCTGTAGGAAAAGATCCCAAACCCTCAAAATAAACCTGGATAAACCTGGGAGACTTTACTTTGTGTATCCCAGGATTTACTGTGTTCTGCCAGGGCAGAACGGGATGGCTGCAGTGTGACCCCATCCCCACAGATGTTTTCCTTGAAAATTCACTTTATCTGAGCCAAAAGCATCCCAGGGAAAGAACTCTGCCTCTGAGAGAGATCTGGGGTTCTTGCACTCAGGCCTGTGGGAGTCCTTGGCATTAAATTTTAGCAATTTAAAATTTAGGCCTCAATTTTAAGCTACTCATCCAGGCTTTTTTTAAAAAATAAACATGTGTCCTTCAGCTCCTGGAGGCTCCACAGGTCAGCAGAAACTACAGAGGGAGCATGTGGTGCTTGTAGGGATGCCCCAGCAGTGCAGAACAATGCTCTGGCTCTGGGTGAGGACAGGGAGCTGGCACACACTCAGAGTTCTGCTCGGAGCCTCTCGTAGGCCGAGACAGGAAGATAAACAGAAATGGGAAACAGTGGCTGGAGCGACACAAGCGCAGCTTCTCCTCTGATATTTGCTCTCGGGGTGGTTGCATTCCTTCGAAGCAGCGAGCAAGTCAACAAGCAGACAATAATAATCAGAGCAGCAATAAAGAGCGTGGGCACTCGGGCTGTTCCCTGCAGCCTGCTCTGGCAGGGGCTCTGTGCTGCCTGTCCCGGCCATGCTGGGAAGCGATAAGGGGACACAAGCTCCTGCACTTGAAAGTGCACTCGAAATAGAAAGAGAGATAGAGCAAGAGGAACCCGAGCAGCTCTGCAAGAGGAACCCGAGCAGCTCCAGGCTTCCCCCAGAGCCTGCCTGGGGGCTCCAGAGTTACTGTGTTAGGGTTAGTCAGGTCTGGACAGAAGACACCAGGCAGGGTGGTTCTCGTTTGGACTCAGTTGTTTATTATCTCTTACCTATGGTACAGTCTCACACAATGAGAGCTCTGCTTTACAAGGACAGAAAATGTCTGCTTCTACTTTGTTTCAAGGACCTTTTAAATAATAAGCAAAACCAATTAAAACCCGACCCCTAAGTTATTTTTATTTATAACCCAATTAAAGATCACTCAATGTCCGCAGTGTGACTTTTACTGACCAATTAGAAAAGCTCCCCTAAACCTGAGAAGAAAGAAGAAGAAAGTGAAGAAGGATTCAGACAACACCCAAATCTCTCCATGTTGTCTCTTATATATATTTTATTATTCTATATCCTAAAAACCTCAAAACCTTAAATATTTCACCCTGAGACAGTACACACTTCGATGTAACCCCCCCCCCCCCCCCCCCTCAGTGCTCTCACTCAGTTGTGGAAGCTGTTCCCACAGCCTCAGGTCAGAGGCAGTGTCCATCTGAGGATCACTGCCTGTCAAAGCAGAAAGCCTTTCAGCATTCAAGGTTCCAACATTCCAACAGTCCTTGGAGCAAATGGAGAGCAAATTCTCTGTTGTCTTTGATGGACAGAGGGTCCATGTGCTCCTCAAGAGCTCTGCTTTCTCCAAACTGGCTGGGAGCACAGGCACCATCAGCACAGCCAGGCTTTGGAGCCTTTAGGGCCAGACCTGCCTTTCATTTCAGCTCTGGGGCTTTCATTTAATTTCATTTTTTCATTTCATTTCATTTCAGCTCTGGGGCAAACAGTATTGGAGAAATGATGGATATTATACAGAATATACAGAAGGGATTGTTCCCTGGGAGGGTGGGCAGGCCCTGGCACAGAGCAGCTGTGGCTGGACACTGGGGACAGACACAGTGAGAGGTGTCCCTGCCTGGGAGGGGATGGCACGTATGGCTTTAAGGTTCTTGCCAACCCAAATCAGTCTTTAGCAGAAAGTCCCCCAGACCATGCAGGTGTGATGATAAAGACAAACTCCTCTTTCTGTTCCGAAAGCAGGAGCTGTGGGTGGCTTTTGGGTTATCACATGTAGCCCCTCTCGGGCTCTGTTTCTTTGTCTTGCTGTTCATTTCAGGTGACAAACCCCTTCCAAAGCACCATCTAGAGAGATTGGCAAGCCAGCTGCATGATGGAGCAGGGAACTTTCCCAGCTTTCCAGACTCTTTGCTTTCCCTGTACTGGGTGAGCTACTCAGGAGAGGGAAAGAGCCTCTGTGAAGCCCAAACCTTTGCCCACAGACCAACTAAAATCCATAATACCTTTGTTTTTATTTTATAATATTTTCTCTTTTATATATTTTTTAGTAATTTTATTTTATATGTTTTATAATAATTTGTTTATATATTTATAATCCATAAAACATTTGTTTTGACCTCAAGGGAACATCCAGATCTGGCCATGAGATAGGATGAGATTGTGGTGTTTGTCTGCAACAAATTTCAAACCATCTCTGCTGTTGGGCATGTGCTGAGCATCAAATTTAGCTCGATGTTCTGAGAGATGCCTTCCCCAGAACTGCTTCTGTGCTGAGTGTAGCTCCTGCTCCCTCTGCTTTTTCTTTTTCCAGCAGTGAATTGAGTTCTGCACCTGCTCAGCTGTTTGCCAGAGGTGAATCCAGGAGCTCAGCAGCTACATAAGGATATCTAATTCCCTTTTTCCAGCCTGCTCCCACGTGTGCTCCAGCCCTCCAAAGCAAACAGCAGCAGGAGCACTGCTTTCCATGAATTGTTTTGCTCTGTTTTCGAAGAAGAGACCTGGGAAAATCTGTGGAAACTTTCTCGCTGGCCCAAGTGAGTCGAGAGAAAGAAAAACATTGCTCCAGAGTCAAAACTGAAATGGTTTTGGTTTTTCTTGTGTTCAAAGATGAACAGGAAAGGCAATTCATGAGGGAAAAGGGAATGGCTGCTGTAGAAACCACAAAAAAGCTTTCTAGGACCTGGCTCCAATCCTGCTGTGCTTGGAGGAGCTGCTGGTTCACAAGCTGGATGTCCCCAGGAGTCAGGCACGATCAGCTACTCTGCAAAACAGAAAATTGGGGGACATGGAAGGGGTTCTCTAGGTAAAGTTCCCTGCTGGATGGGGCAGCAAGGAGGCAGCTGCTGTTTGATCAGAATTACTTCAGCCTGCAGCTGAGCTTCCTAAATCTCAACTACAATCCAAGCCTTGTTCTTCCTCTTGCAACCTACCCAGGATCAAAGACAGGCGAATAAAATAAAAGGAAGTGGTTGAAATGGTCCTGAAAGAAGAGCTTCTTGTCTAATTCCCGGCCTGGAAAAGCCATTGGCAGTGTTGAATCTAGAACTAAAGCCTTCCTCCCCTCTGGCCCCAGAGAGGGAGAAAAAAGAGGAGTGTTTTTGTGCATGGGCAGGGTGGCTGGTTCCATGGGAGGAAGCCTGTCCTGGCTGTTTGGGAGGCAGGATGTCAGCCTCAGAAGGCTGAGAGTTTATTTTGGAAAAGCAAGCTTCAAGTGTCTCATCTGCAGCACATGGATGTGCTTCACCTCTTCCTCCTCCTCCAGCCTCCTCCTCTTTCTGCTTTTCCTGCCAGGCTGCTCCCAGCCCTGCTGGTGGCCCTGTCCCCAACCCTGGGGCACAGTGTCACTGCATCCCTGATGGCAGCAAACCTCCTGGCACAGAAGGGTGGAGCTGGGAGCTGCTTTCCTCTTCCCAACCTCACTGTGGAGCTTCCCTGCTGGAAAACCTTGGCTTCTCCAGTTTCCCACACTTCTGCCCAGCCACCCCTTCCCTGAGTTTCCCCAGTGCTTTGTGGGAAGCCAAAACACCTGCTCTGTGAACTGGGATCCCGGAGGAAAGTTGGCAGAGATGTCCTTCCTGGACTGGAATGATGATTTTGTTTTGAAACTGCAAGACGATCGGATTCCTTCTGTCTCTCCTGACACTCCTGGCACTCTGCTTCAGGAATTATCTCGGCTGTGCCAGCTTGTGCCCTCTGTCCTGGCTCCCTGAACGTGCCAGGTCCCAGCCAGCATTCCCAGCTTGCTTCCAGGAGGTGCCAGTGTCACTCCTAGAGCTCTGCTCTTCCTGCTGGATGAAGAACGGCATCACTGGGCTCTGCCAGCTCCTATTCCTGCTTCATCCAGCTGTGTGAAGTCAGGCCAGGAGTCTGAGCTGGAATTAGGCAATGACAGCGAGGACTTAATCTGGTGTACAATTAGCGGTCAAGACTCATCTCCTGAGACACAAGGGAAAGGAGGCAGCTCCTGCTATTTTCCTTTTCAGCAACAGCCCAATAATTCCCTAAATCCAAACTTTGGATCACTTTGCTATCCTTTTGGAAAGGGGAACAAAAATAACCTCACTAAGCCTGCTGCAGCCCCTTGAAGTGGACTCAAATGGAAATAAAAGCCCTTTGCAGAGAGAGCTTTGGATGGATTTTTCACTGAGCGTCCAAAAATTCCTTGGAAAGACCATGTCGGCCAAAGGCCAGGGTCTGGGCTGTGTACCTGTGCTCTGTCCAGATGGAGGAGAAATACACCAGATGCACCAGGATGAAGAGAAGGTTTCAGAGTGTTTTCAGAGCTTCCTGTTCGCTGAGAGGGCTGGAAAGTGATTTAGGAAACAAATCCTTTGAACATGAGGAAAAAATTGTCTTGGACAGTGCTACCAGTGCCCTTCCAGGCTTCCAGAGGTGGGGAAATGACTTTTTCCTGCAAGGAACTCAACCCAAACCCTCCCTTGGGTCAGCTGCCTCTGTGAGAGAGGCTGGAGTGGGAGGAGACAAACACATGGGAAGCTGAATAAGGCTCTTAAAAATATTTGGCCTTCCTCTAACAGAGGTCAAAGTTGGCAAAGCTTTGGTGGTTTTTTTTTCCCTCTGACTTTGCCCAAACGTCCGAGGAGATCTGGGACTGCACTGCACTCTCAGGTTCAGGAGTGAGGGGCAAAAAGAAGGAAAATTCTTTGGCAAATACAGCTGGATAAAGGAAAACCCAGCACTTCCTGTCCCACCTTACTCAAGGGAAGGAAACCAGCACCTCTCTGGCCCCAGCATCAGTGGGGATTCAGTTCCTGAAAAGTGGCTGCTGTGGGCTCTGGATCTGAAAATCAGACTCCATCCCTCTTCTCAATTTTTTCGACATCATTGTCTTTCCACTGCAAAGAGAGAAATTTGAAAAACAGGGATTCAGGGTAGTTTTTTTTTCTACTCCATTAAGTGTGGGCACAGAAAAAGGAAAACCAGACATGCAAACGAGTATCAGCACTGATTTCCATGGAAACCTGGGGGTTTTAAAAACTCTGGAGACTGATGGTGATGTATGTTCACTGAGGGTGCAGTGCTGGCAGCTGGAGCTAGTGCTGAAACCACTGGATCCAACATGGAAATCAACATGGGACTAACATTGGGCCTGATGGAAAAACATGGGGCTCACAATGAAATACTCGCAGGCCAGACAAGCAAATCAGGTAATTTAATAATAATAATAATTATAATGAAGAAACTTGAATAACCAGGCTCAGATCTATGGACACCAGAGCCTGCTTTCTTATAATATTGCTTTACAAGCTCCTGGCAGCATTTCTGAGCCTAAGAGTGATGTTCAGCTCCCTTCCTGCTGAAGATCTGTGTATTCCACCACTGTGGGCTGGTTTGGGATAGCAGGGAACTGGGCTGGACCTGGCCAGGAACCACACAGGATGAGAAAAGCAGAACTGACAAGTGTAAAACTCTGGATTTGCAGAGTGCAGTGATGTATCTGAGCTGCAGCAAGTTGTCAAATGCACCAAGGACTGAATTGATCCAGCCCCAGGCCTTTGCTGTGGAAGATGTGGAAGTTCCTCACTTCCATGAAGGAGACCCTGAGGAAGAGACACTGAGGTTTAAGATCTTGCATCGTATTTAGTCTCTCATTTTTGCTGTGATTCTTCTCTGTGGATTTAGGGACTTTATCCTTCATTTTCAGCTCACTTTGATCGTGTAAATTGGTGTTCAGCTGAACTTGTGAAAAGAAGTGGACGCATCTGTCACCATCAATATTATCCAAGGGTTTCTAGGCTTGGATGCCTGCTGAGGAAAGATCTGTTAAACACAAAGATCAGTGAAACAGAAAAAGGAGCTGCTGCCATGGAGAGAAGGCACAGGGAAGAGCAGGACAGATCTTGCTCCTGTTCACCAGGACAGAGCTGTGGATGTGTAAATCAGGACTTGGTGCAGCCATTCCTGCTCTGTGCCCTGGGGCTGGGGTTGGCTGCAGCATCTCCTGAAGTGTCTTGGAACATCATCTTGGCAGTGGAAAGAAGCTGCCTTCTGATGTTGTTACTGGTTTGTGGATGTGTTACTGGATTGAGGAAGCTGGAGCTGCAATTCAACCCTGTCTCACCTTCTCCTGGACTTTGCAGGCCAGCAGTGAGCCTGAGGACTGCCCTTCCATCCCTGTGGATCCATCCTGGCTTGGATGGACTCACCCCACTTACCACAGCTGGGCTGACTGGTGGCCTGTGCTAAAGAAAAAGTCTGGAACAAATGCTGAGTGTGATGTGACTTCACAGGGAACAGAGAGAAAACCCCTCAGAAGATACAGAGAAGTGGGAGATCCCCACATGGAAGTTCTGCTCCTGAAAAATTGTCTGTCTTCAGCTGTCATCCACTTCAATAAATGCAGGATGGAGAGGGAATAGCTTTCCTTACCCTCACACAGCAAAACTCGGTGAGAAGAGGGAGAGAAAGCTGTCTCTTCAGAGAGACAGGCAGACAGACAGACAGACAGACAGCGAGCCAGCTGCTCCTCTGTTCTGTGCACAGAGCTCCAAAACTATTAAAGGAACGATTTGTAACCAGGAACAGAATCACACCGCTGGCTGAGCTCCCCGTAAGAAATTCCCACTTCAATCCTGGCTGGCATTTGAACAAGAGCAGCTCCTCCTCAGCAATGTCAGGGTTAAACACTCCCAGCATGTGTGCAATTGCAGAAATGCCCCGAGAAGAACCAAGGAAATATTTCCATCTTAAACTCCGATAAGGAGTGAAAATGTGCAACTCGTTCCATATGGTGGCTGCGAGGCCCGAGCCAAGCGGAAAAGCCGCGGAGTCTGCCAATCCCTAAGAACTTGCAAGCCTGATAAATGAGTGCCTCGCTTTGGGAAAGCCAGAGACAAAGTCACACTGGAAAGGAGAAAACAGAAGAAAAGTGAGGAGTCTTTAAAAAAAAAAAAAATAAAGCCAAGTCTTCCCCATTTGTCTTGTCGGCTGGCAGCAAGAATTTCTGGAAATGTTTTACATGTCAAAGATTTAACCAAGCTGGGATGTTTGTGGACAAGCCGTTATAGGCAATGAATAAATAAATCAGGAGGAGAGTCGATCTCCTGGCCTGAGACAGCTGCATTCTTCTGGGACACTCTGTGCAGGCCAGGCCGGGAATGCTCAAAGCCGGAGCGATCTCGGATTTCTCCAGCATTGACGTGGAAGGCAGTGCCGTGCTTGGGCAGGCAGCAGGAGGGAAGAGCTGGAGGGACAGCTCTGGCCAGAGGAGCACTCACTGCCCTCCAGCAGCAGGATGCAGATTCCCAGATTCCCAGCAGCAGGATGCAGATTCCCAGATTCCCACAGTGGGATGCAGATTCCCAGATTCCCAGCAGCAGGATGCAGATTCCCAGATTCCCACAGTGGGATGCAGATTCCCAGATTCCCACAGTGGGATGCAGATTCCCACATTCTCAGGTGCTCCCCAGGACCGTGAGCACTCCCAGCAGCAGCAGTGGGTGCTCAGGCAAACAGCAGTGGCA
>CM031871.1:10595181-10653940 GCA_018697195.1 Certhia americana
GCTCAGGGCTCAGGCTCAAGGGCTCAGGCTCAGGTTCAGGCTCAGGCTCAGGCCTCAGGCGCTCAGGCTCAGGCTCAGGCTCAGGGCTCAGGCTCAGGCTCAGGCTCGGGCTCAGGGCTCAGGCTCAGGCTCAGGCTCAGGCTCAGGGCTCAGGGCTCAGGGCTCAGGGCTCAGGGCTCAGGGCTCAGGCTCAGGCTCAGGCTCAGGGCTCAGGCTCAGGCTCAGGCTCGGGCTCAGGGCTCAGGCTCAGGCTCAGGGCTCAGGCTCAGGGTTCAGGCTCAGGCTCAGGCTCAGGCTCAGGGCTGAGGAGAGCCCAGCAGAGCTGGGGGGGAGCAGAGGGTCAGAGATTTGACAGGGCTGCATTCCTGCCTGAAGGGATCTGGCTGTGCCAGGCTTTTCTGGAGAGGAGTGGGCAAATCCACAGCTTGGCTGCCTGCAAGGAAGGCTGGGCCTTTGGAAAAGTCTTTTGGCCTCTTCCAGCCAAACACGCTCCCGTGTTAAATCAGAAATAGAGGAGGAAATCAAGCACGCAAAAAAAACCCCTCCCATTTCTTCTCCAAATAGGGATTTTTCTAATCCAGGAGCTGCTTTGGAGTTGGGTCTGTACAAGCTCTGAAATCCCCCGCTGTAGGAAATCTTAGCTGACTCATTTGCCTAAGCAAATTTGTTGTAATGAGTTTTTTCTGCGACATCAGGGCTTCAGCAGCGTCACCTGTGCCAGCTTGCTGACTTCTCCCTAGCCAAGAGTGTTTTGTTGGGCTAAAAAGAGCACCAAAAAGAGCAAACCCTGCAGGTTGTAAATTGCTGGGCAAGGTGATAAATGCTACATGAACTGGCCACTATAATCTGTCTGGAAAGTTGAAAGGAATACCGCCTTCTCGGGAGCCTAAAATATTTCTTTTACTAGAATTCCTTATTTTCCAGCTGTGTGCCACGTTAGTCACTTGCCCAAATATTTGTTCTCTGGTCTTGCAGCTGCTGACAAAACTGGACGCTCAGAATTTCCCTGGCAAAAGGCAAATAAGAATTTCCTGTATTTTGTGTGGGGTTCTAGCTGGGTTATTACAGTGGTGCCTGGGGACATGCAGGATTTATAAATAAGGGGGATTTATTTGCTGGAGAAGGCTCAGACAGAAGGAGCACAAGATGCTTCCCTTTGGCTGTTGCCCACCCTGCAGTCCAGTCTCCCCCGTCACCCTGCTGTGACATTTCCAGGACTGTCACCTCCCCTCTGTGTTGCCCAATGTGCTGCTCACTGTCCCAGGCTCATGGCAGGGAGGTGCTGTGCAATCCCACCCTTCTGGGCCCTCAAGCCTGGCATTTATTATTTGCTGAGGCTTTCTTGAGCCAGCCCAAGACATCGGAGGGAAGTCCTCTCCAGACCTGGGCTGGCCAAAAATGCAGTGGGTGGGAAAACTTCATAGATGAAATGTTAAGATTTCTCAGACGATGGTCCCTTTGATTTCCACTTAAAAACAAGTTAAAGAGCGAGCTTTGGTTATGACATCTCTGTCCTTGCAAAACACCCTCCCACTGAAAGGTCTGTGCATGAATTATAGGGCCAGATTTTCCTTTGGGTTTTATTTTTTGCCATCATTTACAGCTTGGAAAAATTCCTGTAAATACGCTCAGTTTCACACCCTGCTTTCCCACGGAGCCTCTGCGTGGACGAATAGATTCTGTCAAAGATTTCACAAACATAAATAATAAACCCTGTTTGCTTCCCTTCAGCCCATTTTTAATACACGAGAGGGGATCTGGAGCATGTGAAGAAGACCCAGAGCTAAGGTTTGGGAAACTCCAAATGTGTTCACCAGTTGAATGTTCACTACTTTTTGGGTTTGTGCCATGCCAGGGAGCCAGCAAGAAAACTCATCTGCAGGGGGTGATGTCCATGCTCTCCCTGGATATTTTTGTTTTTAGAGTGCTGCCAACTTGGCAGCAATCATAAATCCATCCCAAACAGTGCAACATTTGTTTATCAAGGTTTTCCACCCTAGAAAATCCCTGTAATGAAAAGACTCTTTTGAGGGACTTCTGGAGGTTGAAACCTGGAAGATATCCCAAACTCCTGACCTGAGGTTCTGGCTCCATCTCCCAGATGGAGAAGACACAGCTTTTAAGACAGGTCTGTATCTTGCAGCCCTAAACCACAATATTTTGGAAAGAGTAAATCTGTTAAAGGTCATATTTTGGAGACTTTGGAATGGCTCAGATCAAAGACACATCTCTTCCCAAATCCTGTCTCTAATGGTGCCAGCAGCAAACGTTCAGGGCAGAACCATGGGATTCTTCCTGTGGTCCTTCCAACTCTTGGAAATTTGCTGGACTTCCTGAGCTAGGGGTCATATCCACATCCCTGTATGGAATTAATTGCCCAGGTTGGATCTTTCAATGTTTTAAATTGTTATTTGAACCCATTTATGCTCTTGGCTTCCACAATCTCCTCTGACAACGAGTTCTACCGCTGAATTAAGTGCTGTTTAATAAACAGCACCATAAATCAGAGTAGCCCTCAATTTTAACAAAAGCCTTGAATTTGGATGAGATTGCCAGCATGGATAAAGTTCTTTAATCACATCCATGTCTTTTGCCCCCAGCAACGGGAGACTCAGATGGAAGCAGGGAGAATACAGAAAATGTTTATGTTTAAGAGTTTATGGCAAGATCTTGGAAATCCTGGTAATTCAGGAGCCTTCAGCTCCCAGCTGCCTCATGGCCTGTGCCTTGCCAGGGGCTGCTCAGCCTGGAAGGGTTTCCTTGGGAGAACTTTGGGCTGATTGTTCGTGGCCGTGAAGGAAAGCCTGGCTCTGCTGAGAAATGAATTTCTGGAGAATTGCAAGGGAAGGGAGGCCCAGCCTCACTCCCCAGCCATTTGTGTCTGAGCAGAGCTGGACTAACAAGTGCTGCTGGAGGAGGAATCCTCCAGCCTGGGGGAAGCTGGGATGATCCCAGATTTGTTCAGCTGAGGCATGGCAGATGAGATGTTCATCTGCTTTCTCACCCCTTAGAGAGCTCCCAGAACCCTTTCCCATCTATCAGAGCAAAACTTGTCTTTCATTTGGAAGCAGGACATGTCCCTAAAACAGCTCTGAGAGCAAGAGCTGATCTTCCTGACCTTTTACCTTCCTGATTTTTGCCTTCTTTTCCCCAAGACTGACTTTTTGGGAGGGTGAGAGTGGCAAACCACACACAATTCTAAAATGTTTTCTGGTTGGGAAAACCCCAAACTTCTGTTATTCCTCAGTGCTGGTCACCTTGGCCCCACCAGCTCCTCAGAATTTCTCATTTCAGAGAATGAATTTAAACATTCAACACTTACGGCTTTTGGATGCATCAGGAAAGCATCTGAAAATGTGGGGCTTTTGGTTCTTTTTGCTGATGTTTTGTAGGTTCACGTTGTTCCAGCCTCCCCAAACAGCTTTGTGGGAATCATTTCCCATTCCTGATGCTTCTTTTTTATTTGAAGTTGGATTGTGTTGTAATTTTACAACTCCAGGAGCTGGGGCTTGAGGAAAAGCAAAAAAACTTTGCTGCCACCAGGTTCAAGAAAGGCACAGGGTTTTTTTTTCTAGGATGTACTTGGCTCTGGAGGAGTCTCTCTTCCTTTTCTTCAAAATTCTGTTGAATTCTGCCATCCTTGGGGCAGAATTCTGTACAAGCTCTCCACTTACCCCACCTGGAGACCATCATTTCTTTTTAGCCAAGGTGGAAAATATCTCCAGAGCAAGGGGAGTGACCCAGGGGCAGCTCCACACCTTTCCAAGGTGACCAACGACCCAGTAACCAATTGCTTCCTTCGAGATGAGTAATCCTAGTTTATCACATCATCCTCAAAGACCCAGGAAATGCTCCAGCTGTTCCTCCTCCCTCTGAGAGCAGCATCTTCCTCTCCAAAGCTCAGTGGCAGGATGCAGATTCCCAGATTCCCAGCAGTGGGATGCAGATTTCTACATTGCCAGGGTTGGGATGCAGATTCCCAGATTCCCAGCAGCTCCTGTTTTCTTGCTCCCCAGCTCCTGCTGCTTTTTGATGCACAAAGGGTAAGGATTTGAGCCCTTCTTCCCTTCACGGGGGGCCCAGCACTCAGAATTCATCCCTGCCTGCTCCAAAAGAGCCTTGCAGCAAAAAGTGACAGGAGAGCTGTGTCACACAACAGCTCCTGCCTGGGATTTGGGGATGAACAGCCAGGATTTCTGTCTTGGGAAGAGTGGGACACCACTGAGCTGAGCTGAGCTAAAACTAGGCTTGGTTTTATATCTTTTGCATATATAGTGCAGATAAAAATACCTCCATCTATGCAGAGTCACTCTGCGTTGTCACGGCGCTGCAATAATGCTGTATCTATCTATTGCCAAAATTGGAAGGTTTTGCATATAAATAATAATAATTCCAAGGGGTTTCTTGCCTTGCTCAGAGCTCAGTGGTTCCCCAGCCATTCCACTTTGGCTTCTTCCCACTCAGCTCATCCTGGCTGCCATGAAGATCTTGGCTTTGTGCTCTGCTCCCTGAGAAAGTCCCAGGTCCTTTTAGGGCCCCAGCTCCTTAGGATCTTTGCAAATCCTAGAGAATATCATCTGTAAAAACACCAGCAGGTGTTTTGCCTGAACAGAGCTGGATTTAACCTGTTGCTGCCTTCACCTGCTGCTCTGAGATGAAAATGGGGTTGAAACAGAGTCAGGTGTTTGGCAAATATCCCTTTCCTCTCCAAATTCCAGCTCCAGCATCGCTGGATTTCTGTCTGTTGCTTCAGCCTGTGTTTGCTGTGTGAATGTTTTCACACCACTATTAATTGCAGAGCAAATGAACCTCCTTCAGGCCATATGCTGCTGCTGTAATTTATGCAAATATCTTGTTGGTGACTATAAAAAAATGAAGATAAACCATAGCTGGACCGCTGTTACTACCAAGAGATTAAATACTGATGTTTAAAAACTCGGCAGCGTTTCCTCAGCAGGACTTTTGTCATCTAAAGCTGGATCTGCTGGGATTATCCTTTTAAAAAATTGGCAGTGGCATCAGAAAGCACAACCTCTAGCTTTTTTTTTAACTTTTATCTCTATTTTTGGCAGCTCTTGAAGAAATCCCTTTGCCATTTCCAGCCTTTCTGCTTTCACCCAGCGAAACCCCGGCTCTGCAAGCGCTGGCTTCCTCCACTCAGCATCTCTGGGACACTCATCGATCAGTGACAGGGAACTGGAGTGAGAGGAGGAAAAGAAACTCTTCAGATGCAGGGAACATCCGCTGCTGGCCCATCTCCACCAGTTTTGGTGGAGTTGTGCCAGGGTGGAGCTTGGCCCTGGCGTTTTTCAGGTTATTATTCTTCTATTGATTATTTAGTGTATTAAAAGCCTGACTTTTCCATCTGCTTCCTCATGGATTTTCTTGCCTTCTGCGATGAACACACTTTGTTGTTGTGCTTGGCTTTCACTTTGCAAACGCTGGGTTAATGATAATCAGGGTTTTTTGGGGAATCGTGGGCCACGTGCACAGGTATACACAGGGTTTGTTAGTCCAGATGCAGGCCAGCAGCACGGTATTTTTATGTAGCTGGAAAAAATAATATCAAAGGCAGAAAAACTAGTTCTGAAGGCAAACCAGCGTGTTTGAAATACTGAACTTTTATTTCTCCAGTTTATTAAAGTTTTAATAAATAGTCCCATCTTAAAAAGCAGAAATCGGTTGTAAAGACAGGGGCGTTTTAAGCGCAGCCTAACCTGCCTGTAGTTTAGATGACAATTTAGATAATGACCACTTAAATAGAAGCAATCGATGGTAATTAGAACAATTAAGTTAATTATAAAAGGTGATTGTAAACAAGTCGATTGTTTAGATAGCAATTCTTTATCTCGCTGCCCTCCCTAAGGCCCCATTTCCCAAGTTCAGCCTCGGTGACCTGAGCAGGGCTCCCTCTGCCAAGTTCACCCTTTCTGTGGGAGGCTGTGAGACTGGGAGAGCTCAGCAGTCGTTTTTAAAACCCCGAGCTCAAGGACAGCTGCTGAAAGGTAAATAATTTAATAATTTAAAAGCCTATAAAGTTGCATGTTAAAAATGAATAAAAAAATTAACTGCTTATCAACATTTCAAATACTAAAATTATAGCTGGGTATTCACCTGCTGCCAGTTTACCAAAAGCAGAAGGTGGAGCTGGGATGTAAAATGTTCCTTGCTCAGGTGAGATGCCAAAGAAATCCCAAATGAAGCAGACATTTGGGTTTCAGCCCTGTTTGGGTTTTAGGATGCGCAAAGAAGAACCCAGTCAAGCTCCTGCAACAGAAGGAGACTCCGGAAAATTCTCCAGCAGAAAATGGAGCTGGAGTGCAGCAAGAGAGGTCTGGTTGTGGGATTGCCCAGCATGGAGTTTGAAGAGAGGGGACAAAACCCATCCTGTCAGCACCTACATCTCAAAGATGCAGACTCCCAGCTCATGGAAATTTTGGCAAGGTGCTTGCCAAGGGCTGGCTTCTGGAAAAGCAGCATCCCAATACCTTGCTGTGATGCCTTAGGTTTTAGCTATTTATACTTTTAGACTCTGGGCTGTTTTGGTGGGTAGTTTTAGGTTTCATTTTCAGTGTTACTGAGCTCTCTTCATAGAGTGGATAGACAAAACAATTCCTTCTCTAGTTTGATACCAAGGACAACTTTCAGGCCCAAAAACGAAAACAACAGTGAAGTGAGAAGGAAAAACAAGGAGGATGGAGCTTCATAACCTGAAGCTGTAATTGGACAATTAATTCTAATATGCTAATAGACAAGAACTTATAAAAATGTGAGACCTCGTGACTGAGTATCCATTTTGTGCCCATTTTGGTGCATCTTGGGTGTGGTCCAGCTGGACTCTTGCATAGCCCAAGAGCACCCATTGAGACCTTTTAATAAATCCCTGCTTTATCCTTTTGCCCTGTCTAGTCTCTGTTCCAGGTCAGCCTCCAGAAGGCATCAGCTGGGAAAGCTGCCCCGATGGATGCTCCCGAGGAGCCCTTGGTGGGCAGCAAAGAAGGGGCTCCAAAGCCCCCTGATCCTCTGATAACAACTGTGGCTTGTAAGCACGGCTAGGGAGGGCTTATCCCTCCTTTGCACCACCACTGTGCCTTGGGCTGTAAATTTCTTCCAGCTGGAAACTCCGGGAAAACACTGATAAGCCCTGGCTGTCCCCCCAGCTGGGAATGATGGATTTTCCAGAGGTAACTCAATGTACCCAGCTCCCTTCTCCTCCACACTGGGAGCATATGGAATATATTGTGGTCTGAGGGAAATGCATCCCAAGAATTCCTCCTGCATCTCTTTGGGAGCGTCCTGGGGTGGATTCCAGCAGGTGTCATGGAACTGCCCACTCAGAGCACCCAAAATCTCTGCAGAGCTTCGCAGCCAAAAGTTTTGCTGCTCCTTGGGTTTGGGGGAGACTTGCAATGGAAGCTCTGAAAAGCCTTTCCAAGGAGCGGGGACAACAAGGAAATACCCGAGATCTGCCTGGAAAAATCCTGCTCCTGCCAAGGGGCTGATAAGCAGTTTCCCTAATGTGTTTTTTCTCCTCTGCTGCCTGAGGAATCTGGTCTAACACCCTTGATACTCCTCTGCAGGGATTGCCTGAGAGAGGTCCATGGATTACTGAGGTGTTCCAGTTCTCCAGGTGTCCTCTGTTGAAATTTTTCTTTGAAAGAAATAGAAATTTAAGTTTTAGGGTTTGTTTTTTCAGCCAAAAGCAATCAGCCAAATCCCATGGTTTTCCAGCACCAGAGAGGACAGAGTCATTCCCACGGGATAAATCCACTCTGTTTTTCACTTGTGGGTTGATCTTGCTGTGGGTAAAACATGGGATCAAGCTGAAAGCCCTGCACAGGCACATCCATTACAGTCAGAGCTGATGGGATAAAAATCACGAGGCTGAATTGTCCTCTAGATGGAAAACCACTGCCTGAGTCCTCTTCCAGGAAAAGGCACAGCATGCTGGAAATGTAGAGAGGCTTGGGAAGAGAACTGGGAAAGTCAGAGCATTTCTCCCACTGCAAGGGCTGGGTTCTCCTGCTGTGGCTCTTTCCCAAGTGCTTTTATGTGTGTGGAGTTTTCCTTGGTGAAATTTCCCCCACAGCACCGAGTGGGCCCTGAATTAGTGCCCTTGGAGCATCCAGGACACCGGAATTGTGTTTGGTTTTGTGTCAATCCTGGATATAAACACAGGCCTTAACTTAGGCCAGACCTGTGCCAGTCAGGCTTTTCTGCTGCCTCAGTCTCTCCCTGCTGACCTGCAGGATTTTTTATATTTTTGCCCCAATCCAGGAACATTCCTTGCTGCTCCAGGGAGTGTAGGAAGCTGGACACCTGGCAATCTGCTATCACTGGGCTATTCCCTCTATCCTTCCTTTTGTTTCTCCCGTGCTTTGCCAACAACATTCTTGCTCAGCATCCTGGAACCCAGAGCACCTGGGTCAGACAAGAGAAAACAGCTCCAAAAAGGTGTCTGGATAAATCAATCCCCGTTTTTCCCTGAAAAGGACCTTCCTGGGAGGCTTAGCTCTGTGAGGAAAAGCTGTGTCATGAGCCTCTTGTGCGTTCCAATAAATTTTGGGAGCGTGTCCGGAGTCCCCCACTGAGGGATGGGAGGTGGGGGAGAGGGATTCTCCTCAAGGAACTCTCCACAGCTCCATCCCAGATTTCCAGTTGTCCAGACTCCATCCACAGCCCGTGGAAGGGGATGAGCATCCCAAGGGAGCATTTTTCAAAGCAGCTGCTCTTTTTTGGGGGGGAGGAAAGAGGTGTCAGTCCCTTCCCATATTCCAGAAATGAATTTTGGGGGTTAGTTGGGGTAAATGACTCCCAAGGAACATCACCTTTAGGAAGATGCCCCAGACTGGGAGAAGTTCCTACAAACTGGGTTAGGAACAAATCCTTCTCACTTGGAGCTTTATGGGAATTTGCTGCTAAACCAAGGGAATTTAAAAGCTGAGGAGGTGTCCAACACCTCCAGGCACTGGAGATGCCCCAGGATGTAACAAAGTGCCACTGGAATATCTGACACCTTGCCAGTGAGCCGTGTTTAATGGGTCAGGCAGCAGAGGTGTCACAAAATCAATAATGTTGGAGTGGAGATCTTTGCAGGTCCAACAGCTGCGTGGTTTAGGTTTGCTTTGGGTTCAATTTTTGCGGGTCAGGGTTGCTGCTGGGTTTTTTTCCCCTCACTTCCATCAAAGTTTTCAGTTCCCTTGTGAATTTTGGGTGGTCTTCCCCTCAATTCCATCAAAGTTTTCATTTCTCTCAAGAGTTTTTGGTGTTTTTTTCCCCTCACTTCCATCAACATTTTCAGTTCCCTTGTGAGTTTGGGTTTTTTTCCCCTCACTTCCATCAACATTTTCAGTTCCCTCGTGAGTTTTTGGGTTGTTTTTCCCCTCAATTCTATCAAAGTCTTCAGATCCCTTGTGACTTTTGGGGTTTGTCCCCTCACTTCTATCCAAGTTTTCAGTTCCCTCATGAGTTTTTGTTTTTTTTCTCCTCATTTCCATCAAAGGTTTCAGATCCCTCATGACTTTTGGAGATTTTCCCCTCAATTCCATCAAAGAGTTCAGCTCCCTCATGAGTTTTGGGTTTTTTCTCCTCATTTCCATCAAATTTTTCAGTTCCCTTATGAGTTTTGGGGGGTTTCCCCTCATTTCCATCCAAGTTTTCAGTTCCCTCATGAGTTTTTGGGTTTTATCTCCTCACTTCCATCCAAGTTTTCAGTTCCCTTGTGCCTTTTTCAGGTTTAACCCTCAGCCAGACCGAGATTTGAAGGATAGCTGCCAGAGAATTGAGCTCTTTTAGGACACACAGAACACTTGGCAGGATTTGTGCTGAGAAATATCTGGGCGAGTAGCAAACAAGAGCCGTGTCCAACCCTCTGGGGAAGGAGCTGAGCTTTGCAGACAGAGCTCGGGGCTCCAGCCCCTGCCAATTGAGACAGACAAATCCAGTGGCTGCTGGATTACAGCACTGAGGAGGAACGTGTGTTCTGTGCTGATCAAAAGTCCCAAGCCCAGCCTGCTCTGCCTCTGATCTGCAAATACATCACTGGTTTTTATCACTCGGTTTGGCTTTATCGCTGCGGGGCTGGGCTCAAGCGCTACAACCTGATTATCTGGCAGGAGGCTGCCAAAAGCTTGTCAGGGATGGTTAGAGGGGAAGAATAAAGGAAGCAGGAGGAATCAAGTGGTTGGAGGAGGAAATCAGAGGGAATTCCTGGCTGGGGTTGCCAGGCTGGTGAAGGTTGAGGCAGCAGTGAGAGGAGGGGACAGCTCAGGATTCTGAAGCCATCTCAAATTAGTGATGCTGGGTTGGATTTGCCAAACCTCAGTAAAAAAATATTCACGCGCGTGCCTGAAATCTAAGAGGAAAAAACAGCATTTAAGGCTGAATTTCAAACCTCCCACCACAAGTTTAGCCGGTGGCTTTGCGTTTGTTAAAGCTCAGAAAGAAATGGTGTCAGCTCAGTTTGTAGGAGAATGAACAGCAGCACAGCTACATTTTATTTTGATGAATTAGATAACAAGCAGCAATATTCTCGTGCCCTAACCCCCCTTCTAGTCCATTTGAGAAGAACATCATTTTGTGTTCATGAAAGCTTGAGGATTAATTTTGAAGTAAACAGCTATTTTTAGCTTGAAGTGGTCTGTTATTAAACCCTTTGCTTTAAAATAATCAAAAAAAGCGTTGGAGTGTCCTCCCTCCTTGAGCTTTGCCAAATTATATGTGTTTAAAAATGTATCATGGAGCAGTTTGATTGGATTTCTGCTTATTTCACTTCAAAATATAACTGTGGCCAACAAAATGTCCTTTAGCTCTAATCAAGGCCCAATTAATTGACTCTTGTTTGTAGCAACCACAGGAGCAAAGGGGATTTTCCCCAGCAGAGAAAGGGGCTTGGATGTGAACTCAAGGTCTTGTAACAATGTTCACAGGAAAACCAGAACAAAACCAAATCTGGCCAAGAGTCGAAACTAAAACCAAACTGTCTTCAAGACAGTTAGAGATATTTAAAGTTTTTTGCTCTTCAGTGTTTTTCTTCCTACACCCCTCCCTAGAGCTGGATGGAAATTCTCTTTGCTTTTTAGTGTCTCTGTTTTATCAACAGTGTTGGCATTTCCTCACAATCCCAATCCTCTTTGCATCAGGAAGACTCCAGAACTCCCTGCCTTATAAAATGCTTTTCCTTGCATTTAAAAGTTGAAGTTGAGCCATGAGGCTCAGGGATTATGGAGCTTTGTTTCCCGTGGCTCCGTGTCTCAGGGCTGGCTTAGCAGGTGTCAAATACAGTGTGAGCTCTGCTTGAAACATTTCCTGAGCTGGGAGCCTTTGGAAAAGCTCTGTCCTATGTGCCTTTCCCAGCATCTGCCAGCCTTGCTGAGCTCCTGCTCCCAGGAATTCAGGGTTCCCCCTCTCTCCAGCTGCCTTCAGCCACCAAACTGAGCCTACTCCTAATTCTGTTGAGGCTTTTTCCCTTTGAGTTCACTGAGAGGGACCCATGGATTTCCCAAGTTATTCCTGGAGGGAGCCAGGAGACCCCCAAGGATGGTGCAATTCCTTGGGAAGGGCTGAAGAAAAGTTGCAGGCAGGGTCCAGCTGGGCTGGGCTCACGTCTTTATTGAGATAATTCAGGATGGGTTTGAGATGCAGAAAGTCTTTCTGCAAGACATGGAATGACAGGGCAGGGGAGGATGGGGTCAAACTGCCAGAGGACAGGGAGAGATGGGATTTGGGAAGGAATCAGAATTACTGAGTTTTAACCTCTTCTGTTTATGGGATAACTAAGAGGGGGAAACTCATTAATATTTGGCAGCTTAACCAGTCTGAAAATCCCAGACCAAATTTGTCTGTAAGGGTTTTTGTGCAGACAGAGGTGAGGTTGCAGGTTTTAATTAGGTGATTCCAAGCCACAGCTTTGGGAACAGTGATTCCAAAGTGAGGGAAATGAGAGTCTGAGTGCTCCATCCTGACCCCATCCTGGAGCAGGCTGGGAATCACCCTGAGGGCACCAACAAACCCAACCTGAGGGATGTCCCACCCCTGCAAGTGTCCAAGGCCAGGTTGGACAGGACGTGGAGCAACTTGATGTAGTAAAAGATGTCCCTGCCCATGGCAGGGGGGTGGAACAAGATGAGCTTTAAGGTCCCTTCCAATCCAAACCCTTCCATGGTTCTGTGATCATACAGCTGCAACCCCATGAGGAAACTCTCCCTCAGGTGCTGCAGTTGGGTTGCCAAGCCAAATAAACCAAATAAAATCCATTCTAGGATTGAGGAGGAGTTTGAGTTTGCATGTGTCACCTCCAGGCTGGGATAAATAATAATAATAATAATAATAATAATAATAATAATAATGAGGAGGAGGACAATGAGTGATTGAGAGGATTTTCCCAGCATAATTAATACTGATTTATGGTGCAGGGTAGCTGAGAGAGACAGGCTGTGATAGAATGAGTAGGTGAAGTTTCTGAATGGCAGAGGGAAGGGGATGACAGTGGGGAGTGAAAAATGAAATGTGCTTTGCTAAAAAAAGCAAGTGAAGCTGGCTGGAGCCCTGTGTGGAGCAAAGCAGGTGACATAAATAATGCCAGAGGATCTGCTATTGCCATAGCTGGGATGGCTGTAATTAGATGGAATTCTTGGGATCTTCAGTGCTGTGAGTCAGAACAGGAGTTCTTCTTTCTGTGGAGCCCATTAAGCGGCAGTGAGGGAGGAAATCAGTCTGGGTAAAAAAAGTGACACTTTGAGGGTGGCCTTCATAGAATTTGAATGAAATCACCCAACTCTTCCTGGACAGTTTGTTCTTCAGCCCTTCCCCAGCCACTGCTGGAATCTCCAGGACTCCCTTGCTGGTGTCCCAAAGGAGTCAGAGCCCCCTCACTGCTGCTCGCCCCCCATCCTGAGCCCAGCACCCTCCTCACAGCCAAGCACAAAAACAGCACAAAGAGAGGGCTGGGATTCTCCAGGCTCATCCTGCCCTGGTGTAGCCATGGGATCTTGGCCAGGGACTGCATTATCTCCAATTAATTAACAGTGCACTCGAAGCAGCACTGCTCAGACCAGCAGTGCCACCAGGAGAAGCAGAGGAGAAGCAGAGCTGTGTCCCTGCTGCCAGGGCTGGCAAGGAAAAGGCAATCCTCCCTTTGCCATGGTGCCAGGGACTGCTCCTCAGCAGCTGCAGCACATCTGAAAGCAACATTTGGGGGGTTTTTAATCTATATGAAATGTGAATTTTGGCCACATTCTGGCCACAGCAGGTCGGATCAATGCAGGATCGATCCCAAACCCCCTCTGTTGGGAAGGGGGGCAGAGGGAAATCAGGGGGCAGCTGCTTGGCCTGTGCAGCTGGAATAATCTCTGGGATGGGCTGTCCCCATTTCCCTGATGGATTGCAGCCTGGCTTTGGGGAGCTGGATGTTCAGGGAGTGCTCTGCTGCTCTCCCAGGACGTGCCACCCTCTGGCTCTCTTTATCTCTTCCCACATCTCCAGCCAGGAGCTTTCCCTGCCTCCTCTAGCAGTGCTGCCACCCAAACAAGAGCTCCAGAGGCTTCCTGCTGCCAGCTGTGCATCCCCTGGGATGCCTGGACAGATGCTGCAATGAGAAAGGGGCTGGTCCTTCCTCCAGACATGGGGATGATCTTCCTCTGGATGCTTCCTACAGCACAGGAAGGACAGAGGGGCTTCTCTGACCCTCAGGGACTCACTTTGAAAAATTAATTGAACTAAAATTCTCTGAGTCCAGGGACACAGGCAGGACAAAGCTGCCAGGGAGGTGGCAGCCTGGAAGGACATCAGGTACAAGAAAAACAACAAACCAGCTTGGGACTGCTGAAATATTGATTGGATTCTTCCAGCAATGCTGAGCATGTCCCTGCTCCCACTGGGCCATCTACATCTGAGGGCTTGATCCTCCCCTGACCCTTTTCTGCTGGCACTAGGCAGGAAAAGGAACAAGAAGGAACAGTTATTTCCAAGTCTTTGCCCAGGAAAAGAGTGATTTTCCTTTTCTGCAGAGCTCACAGCTGCTGGTTCACAATGAATCTCGTCATTGTGCCTCCAAGAGCAGGGACTCCCCCTCCTCATCTTTCTTTTCCCTCAGATTGCCACATTTCCATCCTTTCTGCAGCCCAGGCAGGTGGCTGAGAGCACACTGGGCTCTCCATGCCTGCTCCCAGCCACTCCAGCATCCGTGGATTCTGTCAGAGCCGTGCTGGGGAGGTGGCCAGAGGGCCCCCAGCCACATGAGCCATGCTGGTCTCCTTCCCCCACACACGAGTCCAAAAGGACACCGTGACTCACTCCTTTTCCACAGGCAGCACTGCCAGCTCTCGAAATACTCTGTGTTTTTCTTAGAGCCCTGGCTCCTGAAGCCCTGTAATTACTTGAACTTTCATTTTCTTTAAATAAAGCCAATTTCTGTCACTCGCAGAGAATCGCCGGAAAATGTGACCTCCTACAAGCTCAGGAGCCACAGGGTGAAAACCCCACATTTAGTCCTTCTTTTTTTTGATATTTTTTTGATTTTTTTTTTTCTTTCCTGTCCCATTTTTTGCAAATTTTCTTGCAGATTGGGGTTATTGAAAGTTGTCCTTCTCTGCCTTGAATCTTGCAACGTTGCAAATGATCTGGAGTTTGTGCCTTGATGGTGTTGACATCTCAGGCCCACCGGCTTCAAGCATTTGGTTTTGAGTGTAAAAGTCATGAATAATTCTCTTCAACATGTCCTGGACTCTTTGCAGCTCTGGACAGCACAAATTTGGCTCTGGATTTTGTGATCCCAGAGTGGGATGTATTTAAATTGCTGTTTCAAGTTTAGAGGAAAAAGAGAAAAGCATTCCTGGGGGGATTCAATCCATCCCTGCCTCAGGATGAACAACATGGGACAAGAGCTGCCCTTTTCCCCCTTTATTTTGAGGAGGTTTGGTGTGTATCCTTCAGTTTTGATGTTCAGCACCAGGTGAGATGGAAAAGCTCATTTTCTGCTGGGAGAAGCTCTGGAGAAATGGGGCTGAGGATCCCACTCTCAGCTTCAGGGGGAGTGTGAAGGATGGAGATGCCACAAAATGATGTCATCCCAGGCCTCTGTCCAGTGGGACACCAGAGCCTGGGGACACAAAGGCACAGAAAACCAGGCAAAGGAACAAGTTGTGTTTTCCTTGTTCTGTTCAGGAGCTCTGAAAATCTGTCTCCTGTTCTCAAGCAGCACAAAAAGGCAGCCAACGTGCACAGACAGGGGGCCAGGGAATTGCCTTGGAGGTTCATTTTAACAACAAACCCCGGTGATCTCCAGAAGCTCCCTATGAAAAGTAATCCAGAGACATTCCAAAACACATTTTTTCCAGAGGAGTAGGAGGGGGCAGTGTGCTTTTTTAGCAACATCAATCAGCGCACTGGCCCAAGTCACACGTTCAAACCGAGGCCTAGAAAATATGGAAAAGTTGAAATAATCCTTGGAAGCAATCCAGGGACTGGTCATTGAGTCTGCAGGACCTTTTATGAATAACTCTGTAACACAAACCTAATGGAAGTACTAAGAGCCAGCCCATTGGTATTCCAGTCCCACTTTCCCATTCCAAGATGAATGGCCTGGATTTTTGGGAGGGAAAGGAGCAGGACTGGTTTGTCTCCTGCCTGGGAGAGTTTGGCTTTGAAGAGCTCAGCTTGCAGGAACAGGCAGGGCTGTGAACTTCCTCACCTCGGGGTTTCTCTTGGCCTGGATCACCTTTTTATTCCCTATTATTTCCACTTCGGTTACATGGTCAGACTGTTGCCTCCATTCCACGCCAGGACAAGCTCTCTCCCTCCACTGAGTGCCAGGGAGAAGCCAAAGCCTTGGAGATCCTGGAGACCTGCAGGTCTCTGTCTCTCACATTTTTCTCTCTCTTCATCACAGACATCTGAAGCTTTTCATTCTTGAGGCTGTGGGACAGAGGGAGAGGAGTAATTTGAAATTCCTGACAGGCCTGAAAGGCCCCCAGATGACCTCCCCTGAGCACAGGGGTCTTTTCCATAGCTGTGTGACCTCACTTGTCCAAAAGGAGCTGGCAGTGGCTAGCAGAAGAGAGAGGGACTCACCAAAGTGAGAGCTGCTCCTCTGTTCTTAATTAAAGCTGACTTAATTCAGATTTTCACAGGACAAACCTCTGGTTTTCCCTATTCCCCAGCAACAATCCTTAGCAGAATTCCCTTGCTAAAAGGGGATGAAGAAATAGATGTGGGAGGTTGTGCTTCCCACCCACCTCATGAGTTAAAATCTCTGGAAAGGATGGGTGTCATGGTTTGAACACCAGGTGTCTGCGAAGGAAAGCAGGAGCCTTCCTTGGAATGGAGAATTTAAACCCCCTCCCTCCCAGTTATTAACTTTGAAATTAAGGGGCTCTCAGGTAAAGATATGGGAATAGGAATAACAGTTCTTTATTAGGGGAATTAAAATAAACAATAAAACCAAAACACATGCAGTAAGACAAACAAACAAACCCCACTGCCAGAGTCAGGATCCAAGCTGTCCCCCTGTGGGTCAGGGTGTTGGTGGCAGTGCCACCCCATGGTGGCTGCAGTCCCAGGGGCAGATGTGGCTCTGGTGAAGTGATGATCCTGGAGAAAAGTGGAGTTTTCCTCTGAAGGTCCAGTGGTGAGAGATGGGCCTGGTCTGCCTTGGAGAATCCAGTGGAAAGGCTGCTTGGTGTTCCAACTCCCAGGTTTTTATCCAGGTAGGAATACTTGGCTCTTCCCTCTGGATGGAGCATTTCCCAATGGGATGATGGAATTTTATCAGTGACACTCACCGGCCCATGAGCAGAAGATCTCTCCCTGGGGGGAGGATGTGAGGAGATCAGAAAACTGCCCCAGCAGGTTTATTGACAGTTGGCCATTGACAGACAATTACACCATCCCCACACACCCCAGTTTGATCAGATGGTGATAGAATACACAGTTTGGGTTACATTTTGCACTGCAATCCATGACAGTAGGAGAGGATGAGTGGGAGCAGAGAGCACAGGGGGTTATTCCCATGTGTGTCCCAACCCCAGGCAGCCTTTGACCCCGCAGAGCCTCTCACAATCATTAAGGTTGGAGAAGCCTAGAGAGATCATCAAGTCCTTTTTGCAGCAAAGCATCTCCAAACTGGCAGCTGGCAGCTGCTCTTGCCAAGCCCAGACATCATCTGTGGGCACTTCTTCCACCCCCAGCCAGCCACCCCTGCAGGACATTCATGCATCTTCTTCCCTGATGTTAGGAATGAAACAAATGGCAGAGATTCCTTCTGACCTGCTATTCGTGCTGAAGCAGTCAAGCACCTTCCCCTCAGCCCTGTGGTTTTCAGTGTTTTTTAGAGGTATCTGTTTATTACAGCTCAATAAAGTTTTATTTTGTGAAAAAACCATGATTGATTTCCTCTGCTTGAAACAACAAGCAGGCACCCTCCTCAGCCAGCACCTCCTCCTCCATTCATAAAAATGTGTTAACAATTCGTTTAAAATTCATAGACAAGCCAAGCACAGTTTATTCCTGAAGTTACACAAATTAATACAAAGCAGCACACGGCCTAGGCCTGGCATAAAGTCAAAGCCTGCTCCAAAGGCCTCCCTCTGCTGTACAACACATCAATGTGCTCCTGGAAACCCCGGGAATCAGCAGAGAGTGCTTGCAGTTCTCTCCTCCCCTGCCTGCTTCCCTCTGCTCTCCTGGTGGATGTGAAATGATCCTTAAGGTCCCAAACCATTCTTTGGTTTGCAATTCCCTGGATGTGACACAAAGCATTGATTAAATCTAAGGCTGTACCAATCCGTGCCCCTTCAAAGTCTGGTCGTGCTCCAAAAGTTGTGCTAGAGAGTTAGCCTAAATTTTGGCTTATCCTAATTTTTTCTCCTTTCTGTTGTGTTAGGTGCCCAGAGCTGAGAGTTGTGAGCTGTGGAACAGAGGTGCTTTTGTGGCCAGGAGAGTCACCCGGCTTTGGGGGAGCATGGCTTGGGAAGGAGAGCTCCAAGGGAAGATTTTCATCTGGGAAAAGTGCAGGTGGAGCATCCTGCACCGTTCCCAGGTCCGTGTGGGATGGTGAGCAGTGACTTTTCACCTTGGTCACATCCGTCACTGCTCAGCACAGCCACCACAGCAGGTCCCTCTGCTGACTCCCCACAGCCTGTGGGCTGTGAGGTGAGCCCTACTGCCCTCCCAAGGGGTTTCCCCAGGTGGATTTTCCCCAGGAGGCTCTTCCCTGTCACAGCAGACAGCACAGCAAGAGCAGGTGCAATTAATTGGCCTTAGTTACCATGATGAGCCTCACCTAGGACCTCCAACTACAGCCCTGGAGCTCTTTTTAAGGGCAGCTCTGAGATTTTGCTGCAGGTAATTTGTCACCTGGCTCGCGTGCCATGGGCAGTTTGTCTCCAGCCTCCCTCCTGCTCGAATTTCAGCCCTGTGAGTGACTTGTCTCATGTCCTGGAGGGACAGAATTGCTCCTCTCCCTCCTTGCCCTGGCCCCAAACCTGTGCAGAGGGTGTCCTGCACCACAGTCAGCTGCCTTTCCCTGGAGGTGTTCAGCACAACATCCTGCCATCAGCTTTCCCCTCACAAGGACTGGCTTTGTGCAGATTGAACACCCCAGCTGTGGTGGTTTTTCACGAGCTCATGGTACAGTTAAATATTCTGACTGGTACTTAGTGCTGGGTTCTCTGTTAGCTCCAGCACTGCTCTGCTGGGCTACAGTTCAGAGGGAACCAGAGCAATGATTTGATCTGCTGAGTGTGTTTGTTTGTTTCATTACCTATTCCACTCCATCTACCTGCTTTTTTTGCTTTTTTTTATTCAAGAAAGTCAATACTGAAAGGCTCCTTTGAGCAGGAAGCCTGGGCTTTCTCCCCCTCCCTGCCCTGTCAGCACAGCCCCTGCTCTTGACCCTGAGCAAAGCTCTGCAGTTCTCATTTGTCAGCAAAGCAAGGGAGAGCTGGCACACATCGATTGTCCTTGCTGAAAGCACCTGGAAGAGGCAGGAAGGGAAGTGTGAGGCCAGGTGGGACTTTGGGAAGCATCCCTTGCTGCTCCCACCTGTGTCATGCGCAGCAGGCAGCGCTCAGGTGTTGGTTGATGTTATCAATAAATTGTCAGCCTGGATTTCTCTCTGTCAGGGTCACTGGCTGTGGGGTTGAGGGCACCTTCCCCTGGGAGGGTCCTGATGTGTAGCAGGGCCACCTGAGCTGAGAGCACGGCTGTCCTGCCTGCAGGGACAGTGCTGAGATGCTGCTGCTCTCTGAATTCCAGCCTTTCCCACAGGGACCGGGGAGATCTGTGATTGGCAGCATCAAATATCCCCCAGCCTTGCTCCTTTTTTCCCCTCTGCTGACCTCTTATCTAAAGTGCTTTCTCCTGCCCTCAGCAGCTGAGTTTCATCACACCAGGGAGGTCCAGCAGCCTGTAACCCCTTGGTAAATCCCACTGCTCCCAGGATATACCCAGGTGGCCACGAAATGTCACTTTTTTGCTCTGAGTTGTCTCCCCCAGATCTCAGTGTTGAGATATTATTTTGTGGTGTAATTCCTCCAGGGCTACCAAGATGGGAGGGAATGATCCTGGGTCTTGCCTGTGGTGAAATACAGTTGGAGTTTGGCCCTAGCCTGGAATCAGCTGCAAAGTTAAGGGATATCCTTGGCCCCAGCTTCAAAACCTCCTGTGCTTCTGGGCAAGGCAGGACCTGAGCATGGCTCAGAGCAGACCTGCTCTGGAAAGGCTCTGGGGGAATATTTAGGTAGTTTCTAGCAAGATAAATTTAGTGCACGTGGAGAGATGGGGGGATGAGGAGGCAGCTGCTTCATCAGCTTTGGCTGGGTAAAAAATCAAGGTTTAGCCTGGCTGTTCTCACTCTGTCTGAGCTGCTGATTCCCCCTGGAATTCCTCGTGAGACTTGCTCAGAGATTTTGAAGCTTCTGATTACAGACTTGCTTTCCTGGTTATCGCTCATGGATCCTCCATGGTTCTGGGAGGGTTTGACAACTGTGGACTGAGAACTTGGCTGTGCAGGGTGGCACAGGAAAGGCCACAGCTCAGCCTGTGCCACGATGCTCTGTGTCTGCTGCCAGGCACTTGGGGTCTAAAAAATCTCAGGCTGGGGAGGTTTTGTTGAGAGCAACCGATTTTCCAGGCTCATTCCAGAATTTATTCACTAACTGGGAGTTGGATTTGCTGAGCTCACCCAGGAGTGGATTTAAGACTTTTTCATTACAGCAAAGACACCGGGAAATATTGCAGTGACAGAGCCTCGCCTCAGCTCCCCAATTTCCAGGGCTGGTGCGAATCCAAAACTGCACTCCAAGGAAAGAAATGATGTGCCATGTATCTCAGCAAGCTGCAGCTCTCCAAAACAGATAGCCAAGTGCCCTCTGCAGCCCCTGGAGCGATGTGGTGGGGATCAATCCCCACAGATCCACCTCCTGTTGGCAGCGGGACGCGGCCACACAGTCGGCGTGGAGGAGACACTTCCCTGCAGATGGTTAAGCTTAAGCAAAATGCAGCTATATTACAGTCTCCTGAATTAAATTCCCAATTGCTTTGGGAACCTATTTCAGGGAGGAAAAAGTAGATCATGTTTCACCAGACAATGCCTGAACTGAACAACTGGAGCTGGTTTTATAGAAGGCCCAGTTGATTTTTCTCCCAACTGTTTTCTTTGTTGTTGTTGTTGTTTTTTTTTTTTTTTGTTTTTTTTTTTTTTTGGCAGGAGAGGGGGACAGAAATCCTGGTAGATGAATTCTTGTTGGAGAAAGGGAGTGTGGGTGGAGGCAGGATGGCAGAAGATGGTCACTTGTGACTGGCACTGAGGATTCCTGCTGCTGAGTGCCACTGGCTGGACCCTGGAAGAAATCCTGGGAATACAGAGATAAGCAGTGATCTCCAAGGTAAGCCCCACCCATCTGCTGGATTCCAGCTGCACCGAGTTGCTTTTGGTTTGTTTTTGGTTTTTTTTCTGAGGGGTCTGATGTTAACTCAGGCCTGGGAAAAGAAAACCTGGAATAAAGATAGTGCTAGAGCTGAAAATGCAGGGAACAGGATGAGCAAGAAAGGAAATTTGGGGGTGAGGATGGCAGCGGCCTGGCTGGGAGGAAGAATGAATCTTTAACTCAAGAGAAAAAAAAAAAAAAAAAAGGTTGTTTTATTTATTTCCTGAATTGGGAAAAGCCAATATCCCAGGTTGGATGGGGATTGGAGCAGCCTGTCCCTGCTCATGGCAGGGAGTGGGAATGAGATGATCTGTAAAGTCTCTTCCAACCAAAACCATTCCATGAAATCCTGCATATTCAATTCCAAAAGGGAAAAAGCCTCTTAGAGTAGTCAACAAATTCCATTTTGGTAGCAAGGCTGATTTGTTTTGAGCTGGATGTAGAAAATGAATGTCAAGGAAAAGTCATTTCCAAGCAAGAAAGCCCATCCTTTGCGTTGGGGAAAATGTCAAAAGGGCACGCTGACATTTACATTTTTTTTCTCTCTCCACTTTGTTCCTGAACAAAAATTTGCCAAAGCCAACAGGGTGTCACTTTGTGATGGAAATCTGTTTTGACAAAAAAATTTTCCAACCAGCTTTACTTGCTACACACAAACATTTCCGCTCTCGATTCCAATCCGGATTTGGCAGGGAGCAGGGTAAGGATGAAGAGGGGCTATTCCTTTCAGGCCCTGTCAGTGATGTATCACCCTGTCACAGGCCCCAAGATTGCTGAAAGCATCCTGATTCCAGGGAGATCTCAGCCCAAAGTTCCTCCTCTTTGCCTGCCTGGCTGACCTGGGCAGGGATTAAAATGTTCCCTTGCTATGAAATGCTCACCTGAGTGTTGAATTTGGGCTGGAGAGCTGCTCACATGGGTTGTTCTGCTGAGTTTCAGATCTTCCTGACAGATTTTTGTGAGGTTTTTCTTATTCATGATGCAGTTCCTTGTGTTGGCTTTTAATTTTTTTTTATGTACAGAGCACAAACAGGACAGAGCTGAAGGGAAGAGGAGTCTGGAGCTATTTTATTAAGTCTGAAGTCTCTTTACACAATTGAGACAGTAGGAAGATGACAAAAGCTCACATCTCTTGCAACGACTGAAGAGTTCTTTGTTACATTGCATTTTAAAAACTTTTAAGCCAAGGGTAGAAAGCAGAAGCTTTACAGGCAGTTCTTTTAAGCAGCTACAAAAACGTAGCAGCTACAAATACATGTGCCTGCTTAGAACTGATGCCTTAAGTTTTAGCTTTTATATTTTTCAGACTCTGGGCTGTTTTGGTGGGGAGTTTTAGGTGTCATATTCAGTGTTACTGAGCTCTCTTCACAAACCAGGGAGACAAAACAATTCCTGTTCTAGCTTGGGACCAAGGACAACTTTCATGTCCAAGAACAAAACCAATGGTGAAGTGAGATGAAAAACCAAGGAGGATGGAACTTCATAACCTGGAGCTGTAATTGGACAATTGATTCTAATCTGCTAATGGACCAGAACTTATAAAGGTGTGAGACCTCATGACTGAGTGTCCATTTTGTGCCCATTTTGGGTTCTGGTGTGGTCTGGCCAGGCTCTTGTGCAGCCCAGGTGTGTCCAGTGAGGCCTTTTAATAAATCCCTGCTTTATCTTTCTTCTCTGCCTGTTCTCTGTTCCAGGTCAGCCTCCAGAAGACATCAGAACAATGCCTGCTTGTAAGCATCTTAGTACAATCCACACTACTTCATTATTAAGCTTATATCATTCTAATATCTTGTTAGATATATTTGTCTGCAGTCTTCTAAAAAGAAAGACTTTTTTAGAAAGTCTTTTAAAAGATTAAAAATCTTTTACCTTTATTAATTCCCACATTCCTGGATCACTGTTTGGACAGAGACTTATTTATAAAGGCCTGCAGTGACAGGACAAGGGGAATGGCTTCAAACTGCCAGAGCTGGTTTAGATGGGATTTGAGCAGGAATTGTTTCCTGTGAGGGTGGGCAGGCCCTGGCACAGGGTGCCCAGAGAAGCTGTGGCTGCCACTGCATCCCTGGGAGTGTCCAAGGCCAGACTGGATAGGGCTGGAAGCACCCTGGGATAATGGAAGGTGCCCCATGGCAGGGTTGGAATGAGATTATCTTTAAGGTGCCTTCCAACCTAAATAATTCTATGATTTTATGATATGGAATAAAGGCAGGAGTCCAGTTATCTGCTTATTTTTTGGTATTTACAGACCCAAATTTCTATATTTTCACTGTAATTTATCTGTATGACATTGAAATGCAGTGCATGAGATGGAAGAGGTTTAGAAGCATCTCATTACCTTGTTGGGATCATATCCTGATGAGGATGAGGGCCTGAGCCATGCTGGCTCTCTCCTGGGAGTGGGACAGCCCAATTTGTCCTCCAGCTCTGAACACCAGGGGCTTGCCAAAAAAAAAAAAAAAAAAAAAAAAATCCAAAAAAATCTGAGCACAAGTGCTTGGATGTTACTGGCAGGGGAAAGAAAAAAAAGCCACAGCGGCAATAAAATTAATTTCCTTCTCTAATATATACAAGACTTTCTCCAAGAGAATTATGAGGCAAGCTGATCAAAGTCTGTAAGTGGTACTTATGCTATCAGTTTCACCCCCTTAATGCCCTGCTGTCAAAACAAAATCCCCTCGAAAGGCTTTGAGGAAAATCACATGAGCATAATGGCTTTGAGAAAAATGGCCCTAAGTACTCAGTAACATATACAGAGAGGACTATTAGATGGGCTGGTGTAATTGGACTTATTTTCAAATGTAAACACTCTTCTAGGAGCAAGTTACTGCTTAGCCACGGAGCAGAGCAGGGCTGGGTTATCGAGGGAGAGGCGAGCACTGGGAACTTTGCCCTGAGACACGATGGGGACTTCAGGCAGAATTAGATAAAAGGGAGCAGGAAAAAGCAGGAGGAGGCTGGGGTTTATTAAAGATTCCTTTTCAGTTGTATAAAGGCTGAAATTGAGGCGGGAAGAGCTGGGGCTGCTCTCAGGTGGGAGGTGGTGAGAGTGAACCCTCTGAGCCTTTATCTGCTGTGTTTGTCTGGAGGTGTTCCTGCTGGGGTCAGTGCTGCCCTGACAGCTCTGGGAACACGAGTCCTTCCTTGGAGCATTCCCAGCTCCAGGCACAGCTCCAGGCCTGGGGGGGACAATAAAGGTGACACCCCAAATCCCCAGTCTGCAGCACTGGGAGGGAACACAGCCAGCTCTGCTGTAATCCTGATTAATCTGCTTAATCCTCTGGAGGATTTGGTGGTGCACCTGTAGGGAAACCCTAACGTTCCTGTTTTGCTCCGAGACTCTTCCCCAGGGTATTCCATCACCTCTGGAGCTGTGACAGCGTTTGCTCCACGTGCAGCTCCCATGGGCACCTCCTGCTGCCAGCTCTGCCCTTTTCCATCATTTTTGGGGAGCTGGCAGCCCCTCAGGCCTCCTTTGCTGCCCCAGGGATGTGTAGAGCAGAGGCTGTGTCTGAAGAGATCCTGATGGAAAGGCAGGGAAATTGAGCATCCCTCAGGGTTTGGGTGCTTCTGGGTGGAAAAGCTGCTGCTGAGGGTTAATATTAGGGTTCATATAATTCTCCCTGTGCAAACAGTGTCCAGTGCAGCCTCCAGGGCCCATTTCTTCAGTCCTTGCTTCCCCTCTTCCCTTTTGCACCCCAGCCCTCTGTGTCTGATCCTTGGAGTCTCTTTCCCACACCACTGGACCTCTTTGCCACATGACCTTTCTCCCTGCAAACACCAGTTCAGTCCACCAAAAAGCAGGATTAGGGATTTTTTTTGACAAAATCCTGAAATATTTCAAAAGATTAAAAAAAATAATTCCAAACAACCCAGCAAAATCGTACCAATAAACCCACACACTCTCTAGTATCTGCTTTTTTTTCAGCTGCTGAATGTCAAGTCTTCCCTGAGCATCCTTTTGGGCTGGGGCACAGACAGAGTCAATGAAAAGATATTCCTAGACCAGGCTCATCCAGATTCCTGACATCTCTTAGAGCTATTTCCCTATCTGTCCCTCTTTCCTGGCCTTACTGTCTTGCTCTCCCTTTGGAGGAAATTCCTTTCCTGGTGATAACCATGTCTGTAGCTCATATTTCCTCTTTCTTGTTGACAGTTTTAAACCAATAGATTTATGAACTTTGAAGTAATAGAAATATTTCAGGCATACCTACCCTTGCCCTTATCTAGGCCAGGCAGGGATTTTTCTTTTTCTGGACACTGCACTTGTAACAGGAGACATTTGCCTTTCAACCCATCCTTTGGAAAGCCAAGCCTGGTTTGCTTAATGAGGGTTTTGGTAACCTCTGATTCTTCATGTGTGAGTCCCACAGCTGTTCTGCCAGTTTTTACCTCAGCTGGGACCAACAAGGTGAGTCTGCTCCTGAGGTGATGCCCTCTGATGGGGGTGTGAGGCTGGAGGGTGATGGATGGGTGCTCTCTGAAGAAATTCACAATTATTTCCCATCAAGGCTGGCTGGGACACCAGGGTGAGTGAACAAGTCTGTGCCCTGCTCCCTTTTTTAAAGTCCCTGGCCCAAATGTGCTGCTCCCTCTGAGAATCCCACGTGGCTTCTCAGACTTCATCTCCTCTGCAGTGTCACCCTTCAAAATGGGAATAACCTGGTTTAAAGTGCTGCAGGCAGGGTCAGGCCCAGCCACAGCAGTGACAGGGGACATCAGCTGCCCCCATGCCTGGACTAAGGCAGGCAGGGAGGATTTGGCACCTTCCAGCCCATTCCAGGGTGTCTGTCCTGGGGGGACACAGCTGGGACTGGACTGAGCACCCTAGAGCATTGCTGAGTGTAAATTC
Source organism: Certhia americana (assembly GCA_018697195.1). NCBI lineage: Eukaryota > Metazoa > Chordata > Aves > Passeriformes > Certhiidae > Certhia > Certhia americana. The sequence continues at coordinate 10,620,958 of CM031871.1, forward strand.
CTCCTCTGAGGACTTCACAGAGAGAAATGCTTCACTTTTTAACTCTGCAGGATCCTTAATTAATGAAAAAGGGTGGAGGGAGTAGATGCTTTCTCTAGGAAGTGTTTCTCTGTGTCAGAGATGCCAGGACAGCCCAGGTGCTGATTTACTGCAGCTCATCCCATGAGTGACACCAGTCAGACAATTCCAGAGGAAGCAGCAGCACCTTCCCACCTGAGTGTGAGTGCTGAGCCCTGGGGGGTGTAAAATGATTGGCACTAATTGCTGACACCTCCCTGAACTCCCCAGGAGCAGAGGAGAAATGCTGCAGGTGGGACAGTTTGGTGATAATTGAAATTTTGCATGGCTGTGACTTCCAGCGAAGGAAATTGGAAGAAATCCTGTGGAAAAAGCATCTCTAGGTAGGGCTGGATTTTAGGGGAGGCTGAGCTTTAATTCCAACAGTTCCAGACCCCAAAATGATGCTTTGGGTGAAGGAATGAGAGCCCTGCAAGGTGCTGCTGTCAGGCTGGAGGGTGACACCACAAAACCTCCTCCTTGGCAGAACTGCAGGATTTCCTGGTGGCATGGGGAGGGTGTGAAGGCACTGCAGGACCCCAGGGTGCACTGGGTGGGTGCACAACTGGGAGAGGAGAGATAGATCCACCCCAAGTCAGCACATTGCCCAGGAAAAAAGGATCAAAGGAGTGAGCCTGAAAGCCCTGGGACAGCTTTGAGAGGTAGAAAGTGGCTGCTGGTTGTGTGCTGAGGATGTGCCTTTGGAATAAGAGGCTGTTGATCCCCAGCCTGCTTGTGTTTATGCTGCATACAGGAAGGATTGGCTGGGTCTGTGCCTAAAGGTGTCCCAGAATGATGGAATGGTTTGATTGGAAGGGACCTGAAAGCTCATCCAGCCATGAGCAGGGACACCTTCCACCATCCCAGGCTGCTCCAAGCCCTGTCCAAATTGTCCTTGGACACTTCCAGGGATGTGTGTGGGCACAGATTTGCACACACAGTATTTACCACCAAGGTGAGCAGCAGGTTTTGTGGCTTTTTTTGATAGTTTTTTTTTTTTCCGTTCCTCACAGGATTCTGGTGGCTCTGATGCAGCACTCAAGGGAGCAGCAGTGCAGGGAGATCCCACACTTGTATTTCCCCAGCTGTATCAGCTGTGGGCTTAACAAAATAAATCATTTTCCAAGGCTATAAATCCCGAGCCTTTCAGCAGCTCCTACAGTAACTGCCATGTGCAGAACAACAGCAGGCTGTTTATCCAAACTCACCAAAGCATCTGTAGCTGAGTTAATGATTTCCTAGCCACTCACACCCCAGCTGAGGGCTGGAAGCTGCTGACCAGAGCATGAGAGAGGAAAGCAGAGGCTTCAAGGTGGGAGAAACTTAATTTCCCCTCCCAAACCCCAAGCTGGGACGTTGGTGAAAAGTATTTTCTTCCTGCTCTACTCTATGCTGGGATTTCTTTCGGGAGGCACAGAACTTGGTACTCTAAGGGTTAAGTTGATGTGCTGGGATGTTCCTCTCTCCTGTTGAGCCCCAGGTCTTGTCTCTGTTAAACATCTCCCCCTCTCTTTTCCTTCAGCTCCTCTTTTACAAGGCTGGGCTCGGGAATTTCGGCGCAGCCAAGAGCCATCTCCCCATCCATTAAAGCCCAGTGACAGCAGGTAAGGGGCTGACTTCAAAAGGACCACGATCCCAGTTCCCCCCTCCCACACCCAGCCCAGGCAGCAGCATTCAAGCACAGCAGAGGAAGCAGCAGCTGCCCCGTTGTCCTGGTTTAGGGAAAATTTGGGATAAAACCTCTGAATGGGGTTCCTCTAGAAAGCAAATCTAAATGGCCCCTCCCCAGCCAGTTCGGGGAAAGATTGCCACGGAGAAAAGTGAAAAAAAATTGTTTCTTTAACAGGCAAAGCACAACTCAACACAACAAATGAACAATACTAAACAACGAAAGCTCTCGCTGATGCTGAATTCAGAAAGTCTCTCCCGTGGGTGCAGCTCAGCTCACTCCATTGTTGTCAGTCCCTCCATGCTGGGAAATGCCGGGCCCAGGCCTGGTGGGGCATAGGTCTGAGCTCCTGGGGCTCTGCTGGGGTTTAGCCCAGAGCAGGTTCAAATAGTTCCCAGAAAAGAGGAAAAAACCCAGTTTGGAGAACTTCTCTGCCTCAGCTAGCCAAAAACTAACCAAAAGCAAAGGAGAGATCTCTGCTGCTGTCCACTGCAGACAGCACAGGCTGTGTGTGAGGAATGCTGAAAACTCTGATCTTTCTGTTCTGGAAACAACTCCCTCAGACACCGCTTCTCCTTCTCCCCCTTCACTCTCAGATCCAGTTTTGAAGGTGCAAAATTTATTTCTGAGCCAAACAGATGAATGGGGATACAATTCAGCATCAACCCAGGACACCTTTGCAAGACTCGCCCACACCCAAATGGGCCCATTTTGGGGGTCAAAAGCAGAGCTGAGCCCAATGGACACTGATATATTTTAGGGACTGCAAGGCTGTTTGCCCAGAGACCTCTCAGTGCAGCCTGAGCCATCCTACCCCCCAGAGGAGCTGGGGATGCTCTGTTTTATCAGCCTGCTGCTGACCTCTTACCCTGCCCCAGCCAGCCCAGAGCCCTGAGGGGTTGTTCCAGCCTGGCAGGCAGGAGCTCACTTTCTCAGCCTGCCTTCCCTTTTCCTTTATCTCTCTGCATTTTTCCTTGCCTCCTCTCTGCTGCCTCAGTCTGGCGTTCCTCACATGGTTACCGGCTGCCTTCCCTCACCCATTCCGTGCATCCTTCCTGTCCATCCTGCCAGGCAGGACAGGTTTGCTTCTGTGTGGTCCAGAGTGTTGCTGGCTCTGCTGCCCGGGCACCAAGGCAGAACAATAACAGTGGCAGGAGATCAAGCAGGAGGTGGAATGGTTAGCTTGGATGATGCTGGGAGGGCAGCCCAGGAGGTGCCAGTGCGTTACCTGGACAGGGAAAGAGGCAATTGCTTTCTTTCCAAAAATATATTCATTCTGCCAGACAAAAATCCAGAGAAATAAATAACCCTGCTGTTTTTTCAGTTACTGAGAAGTGTTAGAAAGAAATCTGGAAATACGAGGTATGAACGCACAAAAACTCCCAGGCTCTGCCTGCAAATTCTTTTAATTATCAGTTTCTCCCACAAATATTAATGTAAGACTCACTTCCTCATAATTCTTCTGCCAAACCAATTATTTACAGGACTGCCTTCAGTGGCTGCAAAGCCCCAACACAAACCCCTCACCTGAGTTCAACTCCAGCTTGTTTGGTAAAACTACCCCTGATTCCCAGTGAAATCTTGACCCAGGTGATGGCTGGAGGAGCTGCCTGCCCAGGAATGCCCAGTGAGCCTTGCCGGGACCAGGGGCTCTGGTTTAATTTGCATTAATGAGTTACAGGGTGATTGAGGCCGAGGAGTGTCAGGTCACCGTCGGGCGTTGACACGCTCAGGGCTGTGCCTCTGCTCCCTCTGCAATTCCAGAGCTCAGGTTTATGGCTTGTCCTTGTAAATCAGCACAAAACTAGCCCCAAATGTCCAGGGAAACATTCCTGAAGGGCAGCAAAGGCCAGGCTGGGGATGGAGAGGCACCTGTGGTTCAGTTCTCATCCCAACTCCTGCCAGCTGCACCTGCTGGGGAGCTCTTGGGGACATCTGTGGCTTCTGCTCCCTGACCCTTGGACCTGCTGAAGTCCCTCTATCCTGGAGGACCCTACTGCTGGGATTTTCTCCTTCAGGAATAGCTCCCGTGGAATTGCTCTGGCAGAATGGCTCTTAATGTGGGCATAATTACAGCTTTTTAAAGGCAGAAATAGATTTGGACCCATGCAAGGCCCTGGGGAGCTCTTCCAATCTCCCCCTAGGTCTGCTGATATCTTTTTTTCTGTGCTTTTAAGGGGAATTATCCAAAGGAAGCCACTTTCCTTTCAATTTATGGGATCAGCGTTTAAATATGGCTTGACTGATAATTCAATTAATTGATTCAGTTTGTGGCCAGTTTGAAAATGGCTCTTTCAAGGCTCTCCCCAAAGCTGGGATTTCTCCTCTGCACTGCCCCAGCACAGGTGGCTCTGAGCACCCCAAAACACAGGATCCTACAGCACCCCAGTAGCTGCAAGGCATGTGTGGGGTGACAGGAGAAAGGTGAGCAGCATTCCCTGCTCCAAATCCCTCCCCCAGCACTTGCTGGATCTTTTTCACCCTGGAATGTCAATGACAGCATCCTCCCTCACCCCCAAATCTTATTTTCAGGTGGGGAAACTGAGGCACTTGAAAACGAAATGAGCCTCCCTAATCACATCCAGGGCATTGCAGGCAAAGGCAGAATTCAGCCATTAAAATAACTCTGATTTCTCTCATCCAGTTTTTAGGATGTTGGAGGAGACACAGGTCCCTCCACAAAATGAAATAATTGCCAAGGATTTCCTTGTGCTGTCAACATTTCTGCCAGCTAAACAGCAAGAAATCCAAATTTTGGCAATTAACCCCTCCAAAAATTGAACATTAAGGAGACAAAAAGGCAAAATTGAGGTTTGGCTGTCAGAGTGCTGAGCCTACATTTTGCTGACCAGGGGCTGCTGCCACAGCAGCCATCCCGGACAATCCCTGTCTGTCTCCATCTGCCCAGAAGTGACAGAGATGGATGGTGGTGCTGCCAGGAACGTGCTCTCAGGCTGGGGCTGTCCTCCCAGGAGAAAGCGGGAGGCTTTAGGAGCCCCTGATGAAGATGTAAGAGCCGTGTTTGACACGCCAGCTCTTTTGTTGGGGCGCTGGTGGCTCGTGCCACCCGCCTGCCATGCAGGAGCCACCGTGTTCCTCCCCAAAAGGGTCACCGCGACTCGAGGCCCTTTTCCTCCCTACAAAAAAAACCTGGGGCAATAGGAAATCTGCCTAGAGAAAAGCTTCAAGAAGCATTTTTTTTTGGGGGGGAGGAGGGGATGGACATGGGGTCAAAAGACCAGAAAGCAACCAGGATATGTAACAGCAGGGAAAGACGCAGGGAGAAATTTTTGCTCACCCTGCCAAAGTGGGGAAGGATGAGCGAGGAGCAGACAAACCCCAAATGGGCAGAGCTGCTGCCCCTGAAGGAGTTAATTCCCCAAGGAGTGCACTAAGTGGTCAGCAGCCCAATAAATTATGGCCTGGAAAGACAAACCCCAATCATCATTAGTCACGGCTCATTGGCCTGTTAAGGCTCCTCAGCCGAGTTTATCTCTTCCCTCCTGTCCGGCCGCTGCCATATTTCATGCTCCCAAAACAGCTGACCCCGGGGGTCAGCCAAATGAAAGCCCCATTCAACAGGTCCTCCGAGGCCTGGCCACGGAAAAAAACAGCCGAGGTCAAAATAACAGGGAGCTGCAGGCGGCCCTGGGCCGCTGCCCGCCCGCTGCAGACGCACACCACACGCCCAAGGGCCCAGGACATGTTAATCCACTGTGGGATCACTCGGGGTCAGCCGGGGCTGGGAGGAACAGTGGCATAATTAGGTGAGGGTGACCTCCATAAAACAGTAATGGGCTTCCAGCGGCCAGCCTGCAGCAGCCCGTGGTGCTTTGCACTCCTGGCTCCCTGGGAGCTGGGAATGGCTGCCAGGGCTGGAGGGATCCCAAGTGTTGGCCTTGCTCTGCTGATGGGTGTCACAGCCCATCTGTCGCAGCCTTTCTGTGGGTTTTTTTCTTTTTTCTTCAACCTGCTCTGGACTAAAAACCCAGAAAAGCACTGGGAGTTCATGCCTGTGGCCCACCAGGCCTGGGCTGGGCCCGGCATTTCTCGGTGCTGGAGGGACAGACAACAACTTCACCCCACGAAAGATTTTTGCCCAGCATGTGGCACTTGGGGACAAGGATTAATGGTGGCCTTAAGGCCTAATAGTGCTGGTGATGCCTTAAGTTTTAGCTTTTAAATTTTTTAGATTCTGGGCTGTTTTGGTGCGTAGTTCTGGGTTTCATATTTAGTGCTACTGATCTCTCTTCACAGAGTAGGTAGACAAAACAATTCCTTCTCCAGCTTGGGACAACTTTCAGGCCCAAGAACAAAACCAGCGGTGAAGTGATGCCTTAAGTTTTTGCTTTTATATTTTTTTAGATTCTGGGCTGCTTTGGTGGGTAGTTTTAGAAAGAGACTTTCTGAATTTGACATCTCTTCAGAGCAGTGAGAGGTTTTGTTGTTTAGTACTGTTGTGCTGGGGAGTGCTTTTCCTGTTAAATAAACATTTTTCCACTTTCCTCCAAGAAAATCTTCTTTTGCAAACCAGTTAGGGGAAGGGCCGTTTGAATTTGCTTTCTAAAGAGACCCCATTCAGAAGCTTCTTCCCAAATTTGCCCTAAACCAAGGCAGCCACTCAGGGAAATTTTAGTGGGAAGCAGTTTAGAAGAAAGGAGTGGGAGGAATGTCTTAATTCCCAATAATTTCCATTTTAAAAAAACCCAAAACAACAGGAAAATATTTGGAGCACGTGCAGTCAGAAGCTGAAACAGGTGGTGGGGAAAGGCCTGGCCTGCACACAGCAGCAGGAAAAGGGTGGGGTAAGGAATAAGGCGGGGGTTGAAGAATGATTTTGTAGGATATAATTTTCCCAATACCATGTAAGTTCATGTATATAGGCATGAGAAACTACCTTGGAAGAGCTGGACAACTTGGATTGGGATGGAGGGAAGGAAACTTCAGGCCAGCATCCTCCACATATGGATGGTTATAAAAGTTTGGAGGGCACACAGTGGTGAGATCATGGTTTTCATTCTGAAGCCATATGGCCAACTGAAACCTCCAAAAATGCTCTTAAACTGAAGTTGAATGCCATGAAATGAAAATTCTGAAGATTAGCATCAAGTGAGAATACTCCTCACCAACACAGCAGGGCAGGGGTTTAATTTCAGAGGGGTTTAATTCTTTCCCTGGTGGGAAGAATAAGAAAGATGGTGAGGAAAATCTCTCAGATTTTTACATTTTGGTTATATTGGATATATTTTCAGGCAGAATGGTGTTCGGGTTTTGGCTACAAAAGGGTGTCTGACATTACAACACAAAGCTGTAAATATTTCAGAAATAAACTTAATTGAAATTGGTTGATTGAGGCTCAAAGATTTGACTGAGGAACAACAGAGATCAAATCAAACTCCTGTTTTACCAATCCCTTGGAAGTCAAACTCCTGTTTTAGCAGCCCTTTGGAAGTCAAATTCCTGCTTTCCAGCCCTTTGGCTGACAAAGCAGCATCACTTTTAGGAATTCAAAGCTGTGCCAATACCTGAGGCCAGGGAAACCTCGCAGCCTGTGCATCTCCAGGTGCTAACAGGTGTTTAGGCTCTGGCAGATGATGTGTTGTACCCTGGAATATCATTTTCCTGGAGCTGGAGGTCAAATCTGGGGCTGAGCCCACGTTGCCATCCATGTCAGTGTTAAAGAAGGGTTCCAAACCAGCTGCCCCAGTGACTGTGATCCTTGAGCACCATGAATCAGGAGGTGCTGGCTCAGGGCTTTCCCTTTTTTTCCAGGGAAGCAGAGGGAGGGGTGAGTATCAGGGAGAGCTCTGCTGAGATAATTCCTGCCCAAAGCAGCTTGTGGGGATCATGCTTGGACCCAGCTATTTGTCTGTCTGTTTATTGCAGCGTGTCATGGGATGTTTTAACACAAAGCAATAGAGATGATGTGATTTGGGACATCCAATCTCCCAGTTCCCTCCCTAATTACAGGGAGGATAATGATGGGAGGATGCCAGAGGCACGTGTGGAGCATCCCAGCCCTGGAGCTCTGCCACTGCTGCAGGAGAGCTCGGATGGGGGAAAGGGAGCTGAAAAGGGGAGAGAAGCACCATTTGCAGAGATGTGCAGGATTTGGGTAACCCAAAGCAGGAGTCTGAGCTCTAGAGCCAGCACAGGATGGTGAGGAGAGAGGGGAGGGAGAGGTGTCCCCCTCCTCTGGGAGGCTGGGGCTGGTTCTGGCTCCTCTGGCTCCCAGGGGTGCAGGATGGGGTTCCTGGGAGAGGGGAGTTCCTGGGGAGCCCTGCCTGTGGGATCTCAGTCAGCACAGGGAGGTATTGGGGAGCTGGGGAAGGAGTGCTTGTGCTGGAGTGGGGTCTCTGTCTTTGCCCCCTTTATCCACCCAGGGTCCCCCAGCCCTGAACCCCTCTGCTGTGTAACTGAACTGGGCAGTGTCATCCTCATCCCCCTTCCCTGGGTGGGTCCACCCGGAAAACTTCAAACAAGCAAGAAAATAATCTCTTCTAGATAAAAATCGTGGAGTTTTCCCCACAAGATTTTTTTTTTTCTCTAGTTGGAGATGAAAATCTTTGCTGCAATAACTCATTTTGGGAGAGTTTCCTGCAAACCCTGCAGCCTCTAATCCCAACAGAGGAGCCTTTTTACCCCATCCTGGATGCTGAGATGGCACTGAGCCTCCAGCTATGGAGCTGGGCTGTCACCCCATGGATGCCATCCCCACCCTGGAGCTGCTGGAGCAGGCCTGGCCCTCCCAGCCTGCAGCAGGAGTTTGTGGGAGCCCAGGAATTGTGCTGGGATATCCCAAACCCTGGCGGAGCACTCCAGAGCTCCCTCCCCGCTGGCCACCAGCGACTTCTGAGCACAAGGTGTGACCTGAGGTGGGATGGATTTGTTCCTGGACAAGGGAGGTGGAAGTGGACAGCAAAGGAAGAGCTTGGAGCGGCAGGTAAGGCTTGGAATTCACATCCCTGCATTCACAAGCTGGTGGAAAAGCAGCCCTGAGAGCGAGACAGAAGCTGGGACAGTGTGTGACACATCTGGCTCTTTATTCCCTGATACAGAATGAAGCCATTCGTTAAGTTGAAATAATTAGCTGCTTCTGGTGGTGTTTCCCATGCTGTTCCACGCCAGGGGGGAAGAGCTGCCAGGCTCTGTCCTCCTCTCTCTGTATCAAACATGCCTCCCTCCCTTTTTCTCCGGGAAAAGCAAAGGCTATCCTATTTCCCCTGCCTTTCCCTTCAGCCATCCCGCCCTTGCCAGACTATCCGTGGAATTAAAGCTCGTTAAATCAGCTCCTTTGAAACGCCTGGCTCAGCAAGGCACGGTGACAGCACAGTCCCAGCGGTGGGAGCAGGCAGAGCAGGGCAGGGATGCAGGAGAAATGCCTGAGCAGGACGACAGCCTCGGTGCTGGAGGAGGATTTACAACCTCAGGCTCGGGCTCGGGGCCCCCTTTTTATTACATTTGACACCGAGCAAGCGAGATTGATTTACCCCCCCCGTTCCCATCTGCTCCAGCAGGGCTCTCACAGCTCCAAAGACCACGGGGTTGGGAAGAGGAGCCACGGAGATGCTGGCTCTGGCCAATCCAGCAGATCCAGGCACAAAAAGCAGGCGATATTTCATCAGCTTAGGATGGGATTTAGCTGTCCTGCAGAGAAAGGAGCACAGCCAGCATTTCCCCAGGACTGGGGGAGTTAGCTGGATCTCCACTTGTCTCTCGTCCCCAGGTAACAGAGGCTTTTTTAAGCTGTGTTTGCTGGTTCCTCCATCGTCCTGCCTTTTACCAGCTTTGCCAGCATGGAATCATGGAATATCCTAAATGGGAAAAGACCCACGAGGATCTCTGAAATCTGACTGTGCACAGGACACCCCAACAATCCCCCCATGTGCCTGAGAGTGTTGTCCCAGCACTTCTTGGCCCCTGCCAGACATGGGGCTGTGACCATTCCCTGGGCAGCCTGGACAGGGAGATTCTAACAGCTGGCAACCAGAATCACTCTGGAGTTTGGAAAGAGGATTAATCCGGGCTCAGGGCTTGGTGTGGTGATGTAGAAATGAAGATGCAGAAGAGAGGGGATATCCATTCGGGCTCCTTGCAGGTGGATTTCCTCCTCCCAAGGCTCTCTGGGAGGATGAAATGGGGATGTTGGAAGCTGGCAGGACGAGCTGCCAAGTGCTGGACTGGAGATCTCCAGAGATCCCTCCCAGCCTACATGCTTCTCCAGATGCTGGAATTAAATGTCCTGAGAGATGCAGCTGCCTGCAGTCACCAAGACTGGTGTTGGGATGTTTCCTTTTGCTTGAATGATTTCACACCTGGCACTTCACCCCTGCCCTCTCTCCTGCTTTGTCCCCAACTTGGCCACTCTCCTTCCAAAGCAGAACTGCAGGAAGTTTTGTTCCTCCCAGGCTGCCTTCCCACCCCTTATCCTCTCTTCTAGGAAAAGCTTCCTCCTGTATCTCATCTCTTCTCCCCTCCCCACACTCGGGCTGCCACTCTCTGGCCTATTTCAGTCCCACTATTCCCTCCCTGAGCACACTCAGATGGGATCTTAGGAAATATTTCTTCCCTGAAAGGGTGGCCAGCCTGCCCAGGGCAGTGGTGGGGTCACCAGGGATTTAAAAGCTGTGCGAATGTGGCACTTGGGGACAAGGATTAGTAGTGGCCTTAGTGCTGGTGATGCCTTAAGTTTTAGCTTTTATATTTTTTAGACTCTGGGCTGGTTTGGTGGGCAGTTTTAGGTTTCATATTCAATGCTACTGAGCTCTCTTCACAGAGTAGGGAGACAAAACAATTCCTGTTCTAGCTTGGGACCAAGGACAACTTTCAGGCTCAAGAACAAAACCAAGGGTGAAGTGAGAAGCAAAACCAAGGAGGATGGAGCTTCATAACCTGGAGTTGTAATTGGAAAATTAACTCCAATATGCTAATGAACTTATAAAAGTGTGAGACCTCACGACTGAGTGTCCATTTTGTGCCCATTTTGTGTTCATCTTAGGTATGACCCAGCTGGGCTCTTGTGCAGCCCTGGTGTGCCCAGTGAGGCCTTTTAATAAATCCCTGCTTTATCCTTTTGCTCTGGCTGCTCTCTGCTCCAGGTCAGCCTCCAGAAGGCATCAGCTGGGGGATGGTTGGATTTGATGATCTCTGAGGGCTTTAGGATCACAAAAATCCTGTGATTCTGTGGGCCACGTGAGATGTTCCTCAGACCCTTTAAAAGCAGGATGGAATTTACAATCCTCAGCTGGGCTTTGTGGTGTCTCCAGGCCCACCCTGGCAGTGCTGACAGTGAGACCAGCCTGGAGCATCCCTTCCCAACCTCTCCAAAGATGATGCCCACCCAGGGAATTTCTCCTGGGTCTTGCCTACTCTGGCTGGGCTCTGCTGAGGAAATCCTGTGATCTGAGGGTGCTTATATCCCAGATGCCAATGTAAGAATCAGGCCATCCCCTCACCCATCTGCTCCCTCCCCAAGTCCTGGATTTAATCTCCAGCTCTCAGCTTTGAGTGGCAATATTTGTTTGGGCTCTGAGCCATCTCCTCTGCCCTCTCCACTGTGGGGAACGTGGAGGTGGCAGCTGGTTCAGCAGAGCTGCTGGGGCCCTTTCCTGCCCTGCATCCCATCATTGGTCAAGTTTAATGTGGCTTCTCCACTTGCAATTTGTCAGGCCTTTATCTGGACATCTGCATCCCGGCCTCTTATTAAGCCCTTAGAAAAATAGAAGTGTCTGATGCCTGAATAGCTTTAAATTTGGAAGCAGAGTGGGAGTAGATGGGAGAAAATACATTGCCCTTGATGTAATCATCAGAGGAGGACAGTTCTGAACAATGACCAGATCGTCCTCGCCCCGACGATGACAGCAATTTCTGACTTATCACCCCCCAGCACTATATTAAGGCACTGAGATTACAGTGTTATTCATTAGCACCACATCTGCTGGAAATCAGCGTGGGGAAGGCTGCTGAGGGTGCTAAAAAGCACTTTTAAAGTAAAAAGCACTTTGGGATGGCACGGAGAGAACACTCCCCCAAAAGGGAGGATAATGTCCCTGCCCTGCTGGGGGTTGCTCAGTGCTGATGAGCCATAAACCCACGGGGTTGGGTTGAGCTGGTGAGGACAGGGGACACTGAGAGCAGCAGGTCCCAGGCCTGCCCACCCATGGGGGCTTGACTGAGGCTCTTCCTTTTTCCCTGCCTGTTCCAAGTGGACTCTTCCTATCCTGGCACAGCTCTTTGCGTGGCACACCAGGTTTAACCCATGTCATTACTTCACTTTCACACCATGGGGCAAAGATCCTGTTTCCCACATTTTGAGGCTCTCAAAGATTCCCAGTCTCAGTGCAGACATTGAGAACAACTTTGATTCACAACAAATCCAGAGTGATAGAGGAACTTTGTGTCATTTGTCCTGCCTTTCACCGACACCTGCCCTGCCTTAGCTGCTCCAAAAATCCCTCACCTTTCTCATATTCCTCCGACAGGTGAACTAAACTTGTGGCTAACTTCAGGAGTGACTTCCTGATTTTGGTTCCTGCCTGGTCTGCTGAGTAGCCAAACTCCATGGCCCTCCTGCTTTGTTGGCTGGAGGGAAGCCTCCTTGCAGCAAAATTTGCTGATTCTGAGGTTCAGCAGTTGCAGCAAGATTTAAACCATTCTTTAGGACCACTCCTTGACTTTTCCAAGCAATTTCAGTCCCCCAGACAAAAAGGCATCAGGAACATCAGGGCTCCAGAGGTATTTCATGGCCTGGTGGCTAAAAATGCAGAGCAGGCTCTGAACTGTGAGGATCTCCTGGACCTGCCATGGTGCATTTTCTTCTATCCGAAGGCTGAAGGTGATTTCTGAGCCTCCCTGGCCACTGCAATCCGTGGCAGCCACACTTTGATTTCCCAAGGATGGTGTGGAGGACAAGGAGCGTTGCTGGCAGGCATTGTGCTGGTGTGTGGCTCTGCACGAGCATTCAGAAATCCCATCCAGCCTTCCTGGAGCTGCCCTGCTTCCCCCCAGGAGCCAGGGCTGCTGATCTGCAGAACCTCAGCTCGAGGAGCTTTCAAAGGACCCTTCCAGCAGCTGGTGTGAACCATCCATCAGTGCTCCTGTCTTCGCTCTAACCCACTCCATTCTGGGCTGCCTTAATTCAGTTATGATGAAATTTCGAGCAACTGCTCCTGACAAATGAGACTTCCTCTAGTGGGTTGCTTCTTTAAACTGTTAACACATGCTTAAATATTGTCAGAGCTCAGAAGGAGAACGTTTAAGTTCCCAAAGATCCTTCGTTATCAAAGGCAGCTGCTGGTGTGCAGTGGATCCCTGCTGCCCAACTGGGAGAGTATCCTGGCAGGGATCCTTCAGTTATAGGAATGAGGGCTACTGCCCTAGAAAAGGGCTGGAGGTTATAATAGCAGGGGTGGAGAATTGTTCAGAGGCAGAAGAGGAAAGTGGTGGGAATGCAGAGAGGACAATGCTGACATCCAGAACTTGAAGGGAGTCTAGAAAGGAAAGATGGGGGGGAACTTTTTACAAGAGCCAAGAGGGAACAGCTTCCCACTGCCAGAGGCCAGGGAGGGATGGGAAATTGGGAAGGAATTGTCCCCTGGGAGGGCAGGCAGGCCCTGGCACAGGGTGCCCAGAGAAGCTGTGGCTGCCCCTGGAAGTGTCCAAGGCCAGGTTGGACAGGGCTTGGAGCAACCTGGGAGAGTGGAAGGTGTTCCTGCCCATGGCAGGGGTGGGATGAGATGATCTTTTGTCACAATATGACACAAAATGAACTACACACACTTGCTGGAAGTTCAAGGCAAAAAGGAGGAATTTATTCCATGGCCTTGTTATATATAGAGCAGCCAGGGACTGGAGGGTGAAGTCGCCACTTCTCCAACCACACTGGTCAAACCAAGAGTCCATCAATTTTCTCTTCTAGAAAAGAATGCAAACCAATTATTATTTACATGAAAATCTGTGAAAAACTCCATTACAAAAATGTAAGCATCAGAAGGCTTAGAAAAATTTTAGAAAATCAGGGCAACAATCTTTAAGCTCCCTCCCATCCCAAACCGTTCTTGGACTGTGTGATTTCAGATTTCTCCCCATTCCACATGGACCACAAGGAGCTTTCTTTTTCAAGGCAAGGTCCTGCAATGAGAACAAAGGTTTTTTGCAGCCCCTCTCCCAGCTCAGCTGCCTCAGCCAGGCCCTCAGCCTGCCCTGCAAAGAAAGGAGCCCCCAGGAGATTTCCCCCTCCCAACCTTCCCCGCCCCAGTTTCCACCAGTGCTGCTGTGACAAGTCTCTCTGGAAGGCACCAGGAGCTCTGGTGGCAAATCCTCATTAATTGATTCACCAGGACCAAGGAAGAATCCAATCCAATTAGAGATAAATAATTGATGCCATCGAACGCCGAGATTGGGGCGTTATTGATCAAGGGCACGAGAGGGGCTGACAGCTGTTGCTGGTGTCAGCGTCACGGAGCCTGAACTGAGACAATGACCCTCAGCAGCCCCTGGGAGGGCCAGGGGACACCAGCCCGACAGGAACCATCTGAGGTCTCCACACAGCACAGAGGAAACCACTTCAGTCCCTTAATCCTTGCCCTCTGACCACACCGAGGGCCCTGAAAGCCACAGAGCTCCTGAAGATTTCAAAGAATGCCTGAGATAACAACAGGAGGCAACTTTTATCCCTGGAACCTCACCTAGATGTTTTAAACAGACACTGGTCGTCCTAATAACCCCATATCCTGGAGAGAAATGAAGTGTCCCCTCCAGAAGCACAAGTAGGACAGGATAAAAAATAATTCCGCTACAGCTTTGTGGTTTGGTGGCTCCAGACAACATGGAAAGGAGCCAGAGGGAAAATCCTGATGAGAACATGGCCCTAAAAGCACCCTACCATGGGAGGAAGAGGAGGAAGAGGTTGGAGGTTGAGGGGTGTGGGGTGAAGATTACTTTCCTGGGGATTGCTCCTCTTCCAAATGGAGCAGCATTTCAGGAACTGGGTCTGGAATGTGGGCAAGAATTTTTCTGGGGAGGATCAGAAAAGTCTGGACTCTGCCAACCCCATCCTTTTCAACAATTCAATGGCTGAGGATATGTTGAAAACCTGTGAACCAGAGGGAGATTTACCCCCAGCTCTGGTGGAATTTGGGTTAGGCCCAATGGAAATGGGTCCTCACAGAGCTCAGGGAGAAGCTGTAAGTGGTCCAGAGAATCAAGGATTGCTCCCTGATATCCCCTTGGAATGAGCACATGGGGATTCCAGGCAAAGGCAATCTGTTATTTCCACTCCAGGACATTCATTTGGGTCAGGCAAGGGAAATTTGATTTACTTGCCCAAGTCCCACCAGGCTGGTAAAATTGTAACTCCCACACATTATTCAGTGAGTACCCTGACTGGTGCATGGTGTGTTTATTACACTTGGTCACTCAGGGAGTTTTCTCTCTGCCCCCTCCCCTAAATTCCCCACAGAGTTTGCCCTGAGTGCTGCCAGCACCTGTCGGAGAGAGGCTGGAGACAGAGAGAGCCAGGTCCTTGCAGAGCTTCCATGAGCACAACCTGCAGAGGGGAAACACCTGAAGCTGTCTCCTCTGTTCAGGGACTCATTTCATGCCACGGATGGGAGCTGCTCACAGCATCCCAGAATGGTTTGGGTTGGAAGGGACCTTAAAGCCCACCCAGTCCTACCCCCTGCCATGGGCAGGGACACCTTCCATTGTCCCAGGGTGTTCCCAGCCCCATCCAAGCTGGCCTTGGACACTTCCAGGGATCCAGGGGCAGCCCCAGCTTCTCTGGGCACCCTGTCCCAGGGCCTGCCCACCCTCACAGGGAACAATTCCTTCCCAATATCCCATCTAAACCTATTTTGAAGCCATTCCTCCTTGTCCTGTCACTCCAATGCTTGATGAACAGTCCCTCTCTGGCTTCCTTGCAGCCTCTTGAGACCCTAGAATGCTGTTCTGAGGTCTCCACTCAGCCTTCTCTTCCCCAGCCCCAACTGTCAGCCTGTCATCATCCTGGGAGCTGTATAGAAGCAGGACATGGATTTCCCCCAGGCAGGGCTGAGTTTGCCCTGTGATGGCCCAGAAAAGTGGAGGGCAAAGAGGACGAAGATGCACTTCATTGACAGGAGGACAAATTCACATTTCTCAGGCTGGATGAAAACAGAGCCAGTGGATTGGAGCCTGTCACCCAGGCACTGCTGTCTGCTCCCTGTGACCAGTGACAGCACACAAAGGAATGGCTGCAGCTGTGTCAGGGCAGTTTGGGGATGGATATCAGGAAAGGTTCTTCCCTCAGAGGGTGCTCCCCAGGGAATGGGCACAGCCCCGAGGCTGCCAGAGCTCTGGGAGTGTTGGGACAGCACCCTCAGAGACAGAGTGGGATTGTTGGGGTGTCTGTGCAGGGTCAGGATCAGGATCAACAATCCTTGTGGATCCCTTCCAACTCAGGGTGTTCTATAGCCCAAATAGGGCTGCTTTCCAGCCCTACATTCCCAACTTGGGGGCACAGCCCTTCCCCCTTGGCTTCCCAAGCCCCAGAAGTGCCTTGTAAGCTACTCTGGACCTTCATTTGAAGCTGTGTTCCCCCCACCCTCAGTTAGCACTGATGGAGGGCTTGGCTCCTGGCTGTGTCACACCACGGTGCTGGCAGTTCAAGGCTCCTGCCTTATCCTGCCTGAACTCTGCTGCCTCTGCATATGAGGATTGGCCTGGCATTTTTTTTTTCCCCAGGCAGGAAAAAGGTTGTTCACCCCAAGAACAACCCCCAAGAGTGCTGCTGGGTTAAACCCACCAGCATGAGCGACTCTGAACATGCCAGCTCCTGCTCCTAAGGAAGGGGAGAACTTTCCTTTGTATTTATTCCCCAAAATGACCTGAAGCACCAGGCTGTTGCATGTGCATTCTGCCAGCACAGCAGCCCCATCCCCAGCATTCCAAGGGAAAAGTGGTGCCAGGATCCAACTAAAATCCCAGCTCCCGGCATCCCTCACCGGCCAGGGGCTGCGTGTGAGCTCTGGCTGCCAAATCCAAGCCCAAAGGCACTCCCTGGCCTGCCCCTGCTGCATTAACTCACGTTCAGGGCACTCTGCAAAGCATAAAAGCAGAGGGAAATCAGCTCCCAGCCTGACCTGGGGCTCGCAGGACCCCGTGGACCTGCTCCCTTTTCTGCTGCAGCGAAGGCAGGCGTGCACGCTTTCTCCAAGAACATCCAGCATCTTTCGGAGGAGCAGGTGCTGTGAAAAGACAGCAGCAGAGCCCACAAATAGAAAACTCCCTCACAGGCAGATGGGAAACGGGTCCTGCTCCGAGAAAAGAGACCTGAGGGAGGTTTGGTCCCACCAAGGAGGTGCTGGCTGCAGAGATTTGCATATTCAGTGACTTCATACTCATCCACTCACCCCACTTCCTTCCCCAACCTCGCAGGGATTGCTCGTTATTTGTTTTCACAGCTAATTAAAACCTCCCCGAGCTCAGCCCCCTGATTAGGGGGAGAAGGCTGAGCCCACAAGCAGCCACAGCGGAGGATGCCCCAGCCCACAGCCTGACCCCAGGCCGCTCTGCAGACCCCACGCTGCAGTCGGGACATTATTTACCCTGATATTGCAGTGTTCTCTTAAAATATATTGAAGGAGAGATTGGGAAAATGAAGTGTATAAGATTTATCCTGCACTAGAGGATTTCAGTATCCAAGAAAGCCAGAGAGTCCAGTCCCTCAGACTTAATAGAAACCTCCTGCTTTATTAATGTTGCCTGATTTTTTTTATTTTTTTCCCCCTTGTCCACAGGTCCTGGGCAGAAAGTCAAAGCTGTATTTGAGGAGCTTTCCTGGAGGTTTTCATTAATAACAGGGCCAGGGAATCCACTGTAAATGTAAAAATAATAGATTTGAGAGCCCTAAAAGGATGGAGATTTACTCACTGTGGAAATATTAGGGAGAAAGTGGGAGTGGGAGGTTCCCAGGGCTCGGCGCTTGCCTGGCTGTGAGCTCTGGAAGCTGCTGGGAATGGGACAGGAGGGAAGGTTGCCTCCGAGCGGCTCTGGGAGGCAGCTGCGACTGCTCTGCCGAGCACCGAACTGCCGGAGCCGCGGATATTCCCAAGAAAAGGAGAATTTCCTTCTCAGGGTAACGGGAAAAGGAGGCTGGAGAGCTTTCATCAGCCAGGGTGTTTACCCCTTGGAGCTGGAGGGGCAGGGTGATGCTGATGCGGAGCAGGTTGGGAGTGGGGGCAGGAGAGAGGGATTGCTGCTTCCTGCCGTGCAGCAGCATTTCCAAACCTAAATCCTGACACCTTCGGGTGGGTGGCAGGGCCCAGCTCCAGCTGAGCCCATGCACGGGAGCTCCTGCAGGGAAAGAACCTCGAGGACAAGTGGCTTGAAGGGTTTGCCCTCCTCACTCCACTGCAAATTAGAGGAAGTAATCTTCTGAAGCTTCTTGGGATGGGTTGGTTTTACTGGTGGAAAATGGGTTTAAAATGGGGCCAGGTTACTCTAGAAGGAGGAACACAGCCTTTAACTTTTTGCCATCCTCCAGGCAGATGTGAAAACCCCCAATCAGAACTTCCAGCCAGATGAGACCTCTACAGAAGCCTGGGAGAACCCTGGGAGATGGAGGGAGGGAAGGAGAAGTGAGTTTTCCTTCCATCAGGGCAAAAAGGGCAGTGAAGCCATGGAATCAGATGGACCTGTTGCCAAATCAGCCCTCCTAGGAATCCTGGCAAACCCAGCTTCCCTGGGAGGCAGCATCCAGCCTGTCCTGGAGCACTTCAGCTCCTCCACAGCTCCTCCCTCGGTGCTTTTCAGCAGCTCCGCAGCCCCCCGGCCCCAGCCGGCTGCGCTGGTGGCCCGGGGGGCTGCAGGCATTTTCCCAGCGCTCTAATCTAACAGCACCAGTGGGAATGTTTACAGCACGCTGCCACTTGAGGGCTTATCAGCCTCGCTGCCTATCTCCCACCGCCCCAGCCTGATAAAGGGAGGGGCTGCTGGCACCCGGGGGAAGAGCCCGGAGCAGGGGATGGAGCTGGGGACTGGCCGAGCAAAGCCAGCAGGGCTGCGGGCTTTTTCTCTGTGTCACCGAGGATGTGGTGGAGAGAAGGAGCAGAGCAGATCCTTTCCCAAAGGATCCCTCAGAGCAGTTTGGGAACAGCAGTGTCCAGGCTTAGGGCAGAGGGAACATCCCGAGGAGGGGTGAGGGGGCACGGAAATGCATCCCTGGGAAAATTAGAGGCATGCCATGGAATCACAGATAATTTATTGGGGATCATCAAGCTACCCTAGCATTGCCAAGGCCACCACGAACCCATGTCCCCAAGTGCCACAGCCACACAGCGTTTAAATCCCTCCGGGGATGGGCACTCCGCCACACTGCCTGGTCTTGACAAGCCTTGGTGAAGAAATTTCCTCTTTTATCCAATCTAAACCTCCTCTGGTGCGCTCTGAGGATGTTTCCCTCTGTCGTGTTACTTGGGGGAAGAGTCTGACCCCGCCGGCTCCAATATTTCCATCAAGGAAACCGACTGCTGACACCTGCCTGCCTTAGGAACGGCTTTGCCCTAAATCAGCTTCATCAGCTGGGGATAAAACGCAGCTCAGCTAGGGCTTCACCCTCTGCTTTGTGTCGGGGCTGAGCTGCAGCAATTTATGTCTGCATGAATCCCAAAGGTACATCCCCCTTGTCCACCTGCAGCGTTTAAACCGAGCAGAGGTAGAAAATACTCCATTTTTTTCTGTAACTTTAGGATACACAGGTGTCCTTGCGGCCACCGAGCAGCCCTTGTACCTCCCCGGCACATCCCTCGTTCTCGGGCCGCTCCGGGCGTGGGACACTCCACGATTGCCCTCTAGTGGCCCCCCGCCCGGGGAAGGGGCGCTCCCGGTCCCGGGGGCTGCGGGGTCCCGCTGCCGACACCCCGTGTCCCCCAAAAAGGGATGCCCGCCCGGCTCAGCACAGCCTCACCCGGCGCGGCAGTGCCCGGTCCCTGTCCCCCGGGCTGTGCCAGCATCGTACACCCGGTCCCTGTCCCCTGTGTGTGTCCCCTGGACTGTGGCAGGAGCAGAGCACCCCGTTCCTGTCCCCTGGGCTGTGCCAGCATCGTACACCCGGTCCCTGTCCCCTGTGTGTGTCCCCTGGGCTGTGGCAGGAGCAGAGCACCCGGTTCCTGTCCCCTGGGCTGTGCCAGCATCGTACACCCGGTCCCTGTCCCCTGGGCTGTAGCAGGAGCAGCCACTTTTGGGATCAGGTATTTCCCTGGGATTTGCTGTGCAGCACACCTGGCTGCAGCCCCCAGTGTCACTGTTGTGCCACCACCCTGCCCTTTGGGATGTTTCCCAGCCAGAGTGGTTCCCCCAAGAAGGGAATCTCTGAGGTTTTGGAGGGTGGTTGGAACAGGGAATTCAGTTTGGACTCCTCCTCAGCTTTATTTTAAATGTATTTCTGTGGAATCACAGAATCATGTAGGCTGGAAAAACCCTTTAGGATCACTGAGCCCAAGCATTCCCCCAGCACTGCCCAGGTCACCACAACCCTCCAGGGATGGTGACTCCACAGCTCCCCTGGCTTGATAATCCTTCTGGTGAAGAAATTTTCCTTAATATCCAACCTGAACCTCCCCTGGCACAACCTGAGGCTGCTCCCTCTCCTCCTGATGGCTGTTAGCTGGGAGAAGGGAGTGATATTTTAATTCATTTAAGATAAGAATGAGGCTGCTGCTCTTGACAGCATGGCCAAGAGGGATCCCCAATTCCCACATGGGATCCAATCCCACAAACAGAGGAAATGGAGAACTGAACTCAGGGAAGGAGGGAAGTTTGCAAAGGGAATGGACTTTGCGTAGCTCCTGGGATTGCTAACTTTGTGATTTCCTGGGAGGAAAGCAGAGAGAGAGAGGCTGGAGAATCACTGTGGATTTTCAAGAGTGCTGGAAGAGCACATTTTGCCCATATTCACCCTCCCCCTTTATCTTAATACATAAGGACCTTCTGGAGAGCAAAAATATCCTGCTCTTCCCAGAGTTCTGTTCCCAAAGTGTTGTTCTGAACTAATCCATCCTCTAGTGGAGCTGGATGTTGCTATTCTGGTCCCTGCAGTAACAGGAACCGTTTGCGTGACTTGTCAGGACCTGCTTCACCCCAGACATGAGATCACAGCCTCGTTCCTCATTTATAAATAAATACAGTCCTGGCAGGGCTGGAAACGGGAGGGAAGTCTAAAGGAACATTTCCTCCCTGGTGTGATCTCCACCTAGGGGGTTCCAAAGGACTGGGCAAGGGGAGAAGGTGCTGCAGGAGAGGGTGAAATGTGCTGTCATCCCATCCTCTGCAGATGTTTCTGGAGAGCTGGGAGGTTTGGGGCTCTTCCTCCAGCCCTGGTTTATGTAGGACAGGGATGGGCAGCACTGGGATTAACATCCTGGTGTGTCCCGCTGCCTGATATGGAAAAGGGAAAGGGCATTATGTGAGACTTTAAAGTGTGTGGAATTTTTTTAATATGAAGGCGCCACTAAGGAAAATCACAGATAATATTTTTTTTTCCTCCGAAAAACAAGGGAAGAGAAGATATGGGAGCATGCAAACCACAGCCCAGACTGTGACACTGCACAAACTGCAGCCACACGTGCCAGGTGAGGGCAAAATCAAATGTGGATTGCTGAGAAAAACACAAGGGCAGGGGAAAAAAACCCAGAAGGAGAGACTGAAAAAGAGATGTAGAAATTCAGAAGACCATGTGGGGGAAAAAAAGCCCCAACCCCAGAGCAATAATGGGGAAGAGGAAATAGTTGGGAGAAAGCAAAAGGAAGTGAAGGAGTTACAGAGGGTTTATTGTTCTCACCTGGTGTGTTTTATGCCCTCCATTACCTGAATCTCTCCCTGGGTGACTGTAGGGTTTCATTAACTCACTCTGTGACCCTCTCGAGACTTTTTTGGCTCAGGACAGACATCAGTGGCCATCACCATTCAGAGCCAGCGTTCCAGCCCACAGATGTCCCCAGGCCACAGCAGCACAGGGGCCCATCGTGTCTCTGCAGGCTGCAGAGCCGGGGCTCTTCAGATGTTGTTGCAGGGTCCTGGGTGATGTTTCCATTCCTCCCCTGGAAGCTGCTGCCCCTTCAGAGCAGAGCCAGAGCACAGGAACATCCCTTAAAGCTGATTTTGCCATGCAGGAATCTCTTGTGTCCCTTCCCCCAGGCAGAGGGGAGGCAATGAGGAGGAACTGAGGAGCTGGGACAGGGACATCTCCAGCTGAGTCCTGCCCACAGGACTGTGCCTGCACTGGAATTTTTCTCTCCCAGGGAGAACAGGGGTGAGGAAATCTCATTTCTGAAGCTGCAGGCTCTGATTTTTGTGCCTCAGTGAACCCAGTGACACTTGGTGCTGTACTTAGGGCCTTCCAAACTGAAATCTGGATAACCCAGCTCCCCCTTCCGAGGCTGATCTCTTATTTCCTGACCAGCACCATCCCCCCCTGGAGGCTTCCAGCCCCCAAACCCAGTTCTCCTGTGCTGCCCAGGGCTCTGCCCTGCAGATCGCTCCTCCTCTGCACTCCTGGGCTGGGTGAGGTGCCCTTCCCATGGACACCCAGCAGCAGCTGCTGCTCAAAGCCTGCTGTGATGCTGTGCCAGCCCTCCAAGCCTGGCTCAGGGCACCTCCCCTGCCCACCAGCCTGGGGGGGACCAGGAGCCAAGCCCTGGAGCACAAAAGGGGCTGTGTGGCTGCTGTTTGCCCTCCAAGAGCTGGAGGAAACTTGGCAGGGAGAAAAAAGCCTTTAGAAGCTCCTGGGATGGCCGGGATTTACGTTAAGCTGCTGTCAGGAATAAAGGGAATCTTGAGTGGGAACAGGTATGGCAGAAGGGATGTGGGCAAAGGGGATTTGTCTCCATATATCCAAGAGGAGCAATTCACTGTGCACAACCACAGCTTGTCCTCCTACATTGCCTTTGTCACCTGTGGGAGGCTGTTCCTGCTCAACTGAGAAAACCCCTTTGGTTTCTGAGGGGGTCTGGAAAAAACTACCTCAGCCACGTGTTTTTAACCTGAATGTTTTTATCTTTAGATCATGGAGAACAGCAAGAAGGATGAAAAATCCCAAAAATCTCCAGGAAAGAGGGCATGGTGCACATATCTCATTTGCAGAGCTGGAGAACAACAAGGTGGCTGTTTGGAAAGAGGGGCAGAAGTCAAGGGAGCTTAAGGCACAGAACATGGAAAACTCTCTCCTTGGAGACAGGAAGGCTCTATCCCTCATTGTCCCACGACTCAGCTAAGATGAACTTCCCTGGGGATGAAAAGCCTTGCTGTGAATTTATTCCATGCAAAGGACTTGGCCGTGGGTTCTTTTAGGCTTTGTGGTTAAGAACAAAATCAATCTCCACTCTGGCCTGACTGAGCGGGGCCTAAGCCTGCTGTGGGGCTGGGACACGGCCAGGAGGGTGGTGCTGTGTGCTGGCCAGGCTAGCACAGACCTGGCTTTGAGAGCCAGGAGCCTGCCAGGCAATCCCTGGATCTCAGCTCCCCTCTGGGGAATGCCTGTCCTGGTGGTCCAGCTCTCAGAGCCTCATTGTGAGCGTTCCCAGGCAGAGAAAGGCACTTGCAGTGGTGCAGAAAAGGCTGAGGAGGGTTTCCTACAGCATCTTGTAATTCCTCTGACATATTCCCTCTTGCTTAGGTTTTATACCTTTACATTTGAACCCCTTAGAGTGTTTTCTCTCCCAGTCCTGATCTCAACTCCTTCATTTTTTTTCCTTCTCCTCTGCCCACCTGTAGCAGGAAAGGGTAAATGAAGGACTCCCGTGGCGTTTGGCCAGTGGCACACCAGGACAGCCTCTCCTGATGAAGATCCCCTCTGTCCTGCTGTCTCTCCATAGTCCTCAGCTTCAGCCTGGTGGTTCTTCAAGGTGGTGGCTCAGGAACCCCTGGTCTGAAGAGCATTTGTGTGTTGGAGCTGTACAAAAGTTCTCTTCTTCTGCTCGTGCCCTACCTCGCCGAGTGCTGACGTTCTCCAGCTGTAACCTCAGCCCTGGGCTGGGAGGGTGAAGGAATCCCAGCCTGGCCATCCTGAGCCCTGTGAGTGATACAACTCTGGGAGCCAGAGCCAGCCCAGCAGCTGGGAGTGATGGGACCCCCATGAAAGGCCTCCTGTCTAAATCCCTGGGAGCTCCAGGGAAAAGCCTGGAACCACCAACTGTCCTGGCCAAGGTGGAGCAGCTCTGGTGAAATATCCTGTAGCGCTGGGGGTACTCTGTGGGGCTGCTCTGGATGTGGGTCCTGCCCATCTCCCAACCCCCTTGGCCAAGAACATTCCCTGGGGGTCACCAATTCCCTGTGGCTCTTCTGGCCCTTGGCTGCTGCCCAAATTCCCTTTGTCCCCAAATCCCGGAGTGTCCCTTTGCCCCCAAAATCCCAGTGTCCCTTTTCCCCCCCAAAACCCAGTGTCCCTTTTCCCCAAAAAACCCAGAGTGTCCCTTTTGCCCCCAAACCCAGAGTGCCCTTTTGCCCCCAAACCCAGTGTCCCTTTTCCCCCAAAAACCCAGACTGTCCCTTTTGCCCCCAAACCCAGTGTCCCTTTCCCCCCCTAACCCACAGTGTCCCTTTGTCCCCAAACCCAGTGTCCCTCTGTCCCTTGCTGTCAGACATTTGGCTCCCTGTGCCAGCTGCCCAGACTGCCTGGCACTGTACAATAAACCCAGGATGATTCCATTCCCTGCAGAAAGCAGCTCATGCCCCCTCTCCATGTTCTCCCTTCTCCCTCCTCCTCCTCACTGCTCTCCAGGAAATCTCGTGCCTGGTGATTTATGGGCAGGAAGAAGGAGAAGGAGCCTGACTTGGGACTTGCAAGGCCTCAAGGGAGTTCTGTGAGGCTCAGCTTGCCTGGAAGGTGTCCCTTGCTGGGGGGTGAGCCTTGCCAAGCTAAGAGGGGCAAGAGAGGATCGTGGAACCATGGAATTAGTTCAGGCACCTTCTGTGGGCAGGGAGAGCAAAACCAGCTCGTGAGAGCGCTGAAGTTGAGGATGGCTCCAAGCACAGCTGGCCCAGCTGCAAGCCATTCTCAGGACAAACTCGCTTTTGCCACCAAATGTCCATATAATTTTATGGCTCTAGTCTATCCCTCACGCCTAATACGTGGCTCTTTAAGCCAGGCTTAACTAATGAGTTGTGACAGGCTGTACATTTCTTGGTGATTATGGCATGTGTCGTAAAGCAAAGAGCTGGAGGCAATAATCCCCTGGAAACACATTGCCTTGGGGTGTCTTGTTACCATTCTGAAATAAAATTACAAATGAAAAAATAATGAAAACAGTCACGAACTCGAGCCAAAGGTACAACAGGACTGTCAGGGAATCAATCCTTCAGCCCCAAGCTGTGGGGATCATTTGGATCACCACCCACTCTCCCACCCCACGGGTGTTGCTGACAGCCAGGCCCTGGCTGCTGCTCTTTCTGCCTCCAGAATCCTGGGACAAGCAGTTTTTCCTTGGTGTGAGGGCTTCACCTGCACTCTGCTCACCCCCAGCTCACCTGGGGGATTTTCAAGTCCTGGGAAATATTGGAGAGGTCGGCACTCTAAACCCATTCAGTGAAAGCTTCCTATTGAACCAAGCTGGGTCTGATTGGGTCCTTCCAGCTCAGGATATTCTGTGATTCCTCTTTTATTCCCTGCATGAAGCATCTTGTGAATTATAATAATAATTAATAATTGTGAATTTGGGATAATAATCTCTCCTTTACGAACTGGGCTCCAGGAATTGGAACCCGAGAGATGTGGAATCTCAGAGTGGAGAGGCTGAGGCACTTGGCTTTGCCTTGGTTCTCCTTCTCCTGGAGCCTCCACACCTTCATCTCCTCCTTTTCCAGGGAGCAAGCAGGTTTTCTTTTCAGAGAAAGTTGGGAAGGGCAATTCAGGGAGCTGCCTGGAAGCACAGGGATTGTCCCGGAGAAGAAAGAGAGTGATTCCTGGGGTTTTGGTGTTAAAATGTGTGTTCACAAAGGCACAGCTTACTTTTTCATTGGTTTAACAATGTGTTGATGTTCCAAATTAGGCACTGATTGGTTTTTGTCAGGTCTAAAGAAAGCTGCCAAGGTCCTTACAGGCAATTATTTCCATAACTGATTCCTTTCTTCCATACAAAATAATAAATTAATGCAAAACCAGGACACCGTCCTGCTGATGCCTTAGGTTTGAGCTTTTATATTTTTTAGACTCTGGGCTGTTTTGGTGGGCAGTTTTAGGTTTCATATTCAGTATAACTGAGCTCTCTTCACAGAGTAGGGAGACAAAACAATTCCTGTTCTAGCTTGGCACCAAGGACAACTTTCAGGCCCAAGAACAAAACCAAGGGTGAAGTGAGAAGCAAAACCAAGGAGGATGGATCTTCATAACCTGGAGCTGTAATTGGCCTATTAACTCCAGTATGCTGATGGACCAGAATTTGTAAAAGTGTGAGACCTTGTGACCATTTTATGACCATTTTGGGGTCACCTTGGGTGTGATCTGGCTGGGCTCTGGTGCTGCCCAGGTGTGCCCAGTGAGGCCTTTTAATAAATTCCCAATTTATCCTTCTGCTCCAGCTCAGCTCCAGAAGGCATCACTGTCTCTTGGACAAAGCCAGGAGTGACTCAGTTTGAACTCAATATGCACAAGGTTGGATTTGAACCCTCCCAAGGATCCTCCTGAACTGATATTTCTGTGATTCCAGAATTTGCTGCCTTTTGAGACGTTCAGGAGCTCAAATTGCTTCTCTCTTCCGTGAAATCTCATCCCCCAGCAAACCACTCCCATCAGCACAAGACAGCACTTGTTCCTCCATGGGGTTTTTTCTCTTTTCCTTCCCTAAAGGAGGGATTGATCCAGTACCACGATCCTGCAGTGGTTTGGGGGAGAACTTTCACCACCATGTGTGTGATAGCAACAATAATTTCTGTGGCTGTGCAGAGAATTCCAACTCCCCATGACGAGCCCAGGAACATCACCGGCTCCTGTTCTTCTCCCAGCAGGAACAAGGAAATTACAGCACAAGCTGCTTTCTTTCCTCTTTTGCCTCTTTTTGTTTTCAAAGCTTAAGAAAAACACTCCAAAAATTTTTTCAAAATTCCTTTTTTCCCTTCTCACATCCACAGGATTTGCCAAGTAACGAGGGAGGAGCGAGATGTGTCAAATGCCATCCCAGAAAGATGAAATGGCTTTGATATTCCAAATATTCGATATCTGGTTGCAAATTTCAGGAAAATTTTTTTGTCACCATTTCAATATCCTCAGCTTGCCAGGAGTGGAGTTTTTGTTTAAGAGAGAATTCAAAAATATTGGTGGAAATGAGGGGGTTTTTCCTCCTTTTTTTTCTTCTGTAGGGAAAACACAAGCTGAGGAATTCCAGTGTCTTGAGAGCTGACTGAAAAAATGATTTTTTTTTAGTTTGAAAACAACAAAATGAAATTTTCCCCTTCTGCAAAGCATTTTCATGCAGGAAAATTGGAGGAAAGCAGTTAAGTGTGGAGGAAGTCTAAAATGCTTCCTGACTCTGGGATTTTTTTTAAAAAAATTAATTTGTTTCAATAAAAATCTGACATTTTAATGGGCGAAAATGTTTTGTTTGGTTTTTGTTTCAACATAGTTGAAATTACCAGCATCAAAATGCATTATGACCTTTAATCTATAATAATATGTCATGATATATTTCAATATCCTTTAAACAAAATGGTCCCAGCGAAATAATTCCCAAATTGAAATGAAATATTCCAGCAGTGCCTCTGGAAAACTTTGAAGAGGAAAAGCTTTGTCCCTCTTCAAAAAATTTCAGACAAATGGAAAAATTCTTGCAAAATATTCTGATTTTGATCCAAATGTGGGTTTGGAAGGAGCAAGAACTTCACCTCCAGAACTCTTTGATCAGCTCCTTTGGATCCATGGCTCTCTAGTTGAACTTGGAACTCCCAAATGTGCTTTTTTTTTGGCATTTCCTTAAATCAAATTCTCTCATCCCTCCAGAAGAAAAGGCAAAATTGGTCATTATCCTCATTTTACTGCCCAATAAGCCAAGTTTTAGGGTGAGAATTGGAGGGAGAGCCAAGATTCCGTGGCCAGCTCAGTGCTTCCCACAACGTGGCTGCTCCTCTGAGCCCAAAGGAGGCTGGGTCTGGATTAGGGATTGTGGGGATCAACCCCCCTGGTAAATCCACTTTGGGAGGGTTTGCTGTGCTGTACCCCCCAAAAAACAGGATTTTACACACTGGGCTTGTTACTTCAACTATTGCCACTTCCCAGTTGAAGTTTTGCCATTTCCTGATTGAATTTTTGCCATTTCCCAGTTAGATTTTGCCAGTTCTCAGCTGAATTTTGTCATTTCCCAATTGAATTTTTGCCATTTCCCAATTGAATTTCACCATCGCAAGGGTGCCAATTGAATTTTTGCCATTTCCCAATTGAATTTCACCATTTCCTGACTGAATTTTTCCCATTTCCCAGTTGAATTTTTCCCATTTCCCAGATGAATTTTTGCCATTTCCTGATTTAATTTTTGCCATTTCCCAATTGAATTTTGCCATTTCCCAGTTGAATTTTGATATTTCCCAGTTGGATTTTACCATTTCCCAATTGAATTTTGCCATTTCCCAGATGAATTTTGATATTTCCCAGTTTGATTTTGCCATTTCCCAGTTGGATTTTGCCATTTCCCAATTGAATTTTTGCCATTTCCCAACTGGATTTCACCATTTCCTGATGGAATTTTGCCATTTCCCAGTTGAATTTTGCCATTTCCCTGTTGAATTTTGATATTTCCCAGTTTAATTTTTGCCATCTCCTAGTTTGATTTTGCCATTTCCCATTTGATTTTGCCATTTCCCAATTGAATTTTGCCATTTCTCAATTGAATTTTGCCATTTCGCAGTCTAACCTCCCTGGCAACGAGCTGCCCCCATCAAGAATTCCCTAACTCTTCCCCAATTTTCTGTTTATTTGCTGCCAAGTGTGGCTGAGCCAGGGGAAGCTGCTCAGGGTTGAATGAAGGTTGTGTCCCCTTTCCTCAGGCTCTCCTTGATCCTGATTTTAGGAGAAGCCTCCTGAAAACAACATGACAAGTGTCGTTTGTCCCGTCACACTCAGCCTTTGTCCCATCAAGTCACCCTCAACAGATCTGCAACCAGATTTGAGAGTTCAAACCTGTTTCTTTTTTATTTTTAAAGTGCCTGCTTTCCCCTGGAGGGGATCTCTGGAGTCCTTGGGAAGACTCAAAAGTGACTGAATAAACTGGGTTTCTTTAATATTAAAGTGTTAAAAACTGGTTCAGGCTGGAAGGGAACATTAGGAACATGATTAATTTCTCCTTTTTTCCCCAAATTCCTATTGAAAATAAATAAATAACCTTATGGACTGGCATCCATCAGGTTGTTTTTTCATGGAAATAAGTTTTAATAACCAAGATATTGATGTGTGAGTTCTCTGCATGTTAAAGAAAGGTGTCTAATGAGCCAGCTTTAGCTTGAATTTGATAATAAATATAATTTCCAAATTACAGTTAATCACAGCAGCTTTGCCCTTGCTGCACGAGGCCCTTTGACCCAAAAATTTGGTGGAGGTTTGAGATGAGCTGGGATTAAGGTCCCTGGAGCAGGATAAGGTTCCAGATTCCAGGGTCTGTTCCTCTCCTTGGAGAAGCCAACAGGAGGAAACCTCCACGAGATCAGGTGAATTTAAATATTTCTGTATTTTTTGTCTTTTTCCAAGCACCATTCCTTCTGCTGAATGTGTTCCCACCCTACTGATGAGTGGGAATCTGTCCCTTCCCAAATCCTCAACGTCCCAACAACGTCCTTTGAAGGATCTGACTCCCCAGCTTCCAGAAATGGGAATAACCAGGGCAGCTCTGAGGTTTTCCCCAGCTGGAATTACAACAAAATCCTGGAAAAGTGACCCTCCACAGAACTCCCTGACCTCCTGTGACAGGGACAACCCTCATTTCCAACCTGTTTCCAACATACTGACAGTGGCTGGGTCGGGAAGGAGGGAAGCAATAAACTGGCCCCAAATGAGGAATTAATTGAACACTTGCTTTTCATTTCTCCTCCTCCTTGCCCAAGACTGAGCCAACCTCAGATCCCTTTGACAACGTGATTCCCATGGGAGAGAGGGGCATGCTGACAGTTTTTCCCTCTTGGTTGAGGTTTCCATCATTTTCTGCTTGATTTGGGCAGTTTTTTGCCAGTTTTTTTCCCACTTCTCTTTTGCCGAGCAAGCTGAGCTGGGAGGAAGATTTGGGATGCCGCCTTTAGCTTCTGTGGCAAAGATGTCAGTGGTATCAGGGAGTGGCAATATTTAGTCAATCCCAGAATTCCAGGATGGAATTTGGACCTCAAAACTCACCTTGTTGCATCCCCTCTGCTGGTTTTCACCATCCCAGGCTGCTCCAAGCCCCAGTGCCCAACCTTGGACACTCCCAGGGGCAGCCACAGCTGCTCGCAGTGATTTCAATTCCTGTGCAGCACCTGCAGATCTTGGGCTGGGTCATGGGTTTAGGAGTGTTTCCCATCCCTGCTTGTGCCTTTGGATACTCCAAAGAGCAGGGAAATTGTGAGTGAATCTCCTTTTCCCAGAGGATGTGTCCAGCTACAGAAAAATATCTGCTGCTGTGGCAAAAGGAGCTCTGTCCTCACCTTTGGGTGTCCCTGGTACTGGGAATTCCCCAATCCTCTTCCTCCCTGGTTTGCAGCACCTCTGTCACCTGCAAATATGGAAAACCTCCTGAAAATGATGAGAATATTCTGTGGCTGAGGAGGAACAGGAACACTGTGGTCAGTCAGGGGCTGGTTTTTCCTCCCCATTCCTTGGTGGAAAGGACTCCTCTGGGTGCCTCCCATGGGTCTGCCCTTCCACTTCTGATGTTTTAAACTGAATTAATCTCCTTGCCCTCAGGGCTGGCTTTTCCTCAGCCCTTTTCCCAGCGAAGTGGGGCAGGATCTGCCCTTGCCCAAGGCCATCCATGGCCTGCTGGTCACCACCCTGCTCCTCATTTCAGGGATCCTAGTCCAGGAGCACATTTTGCGGCGGATCATGGAATTACAGAGGAGCTCTGATGCTTTCCTTGCCCTTTTTTTGTCTCTCCCTCTCTTCCCCCAGCATGGCCCGGCCCCAATTACAGCCCGGGCACATTCAAACCCAACAAAGCCCCGTCCCCCACCCTACAAAGGCGACATCTCCTGGGCTTGGGCCCTAATGAGAGCAAATTTTTTGTCCAAACATTTGAAGCGAGGAGGTGCCTTCTCCTGCCACCCCCTGCCGGGGTTAATATCATTATCCAGTTGGGAATTAAACCAAGGGCATTCCCTTCTTTTAATGAGAGCTGACAGTGGCTCCAGCACTTCAGAAGGGAATTAGGGAAGGAGGGATGGCTGTGGAGTCTGTCTCCCTGGAGCCTTATCCCTCGGCCTTGCTGCCCCGTGGGATCAAAGGCCACTTACCTGCTGCTGAGCACCAAATCCCTTGGGATGCCCCGCTGGAATAACGGCTTTACCCCGCTGGAATAACCATTTTAGCAGGCAGAGCAATCCAAGGAACCGCTTGGACAGGGCAGGAAGGCAGAGAGGAACCCCTTGAGCCAGATCTAAAATGAGATTTTGGAGTGTTCAACCTGGCCAGGTTTTGGTTAGGACTTGGTGGAAACAGAAAATATTTGGTGCAGCCAGTCTGGTGAAAACGGAGCAAGCGAAATGTTGTGGAGAAAATGATGCATCTAACATCTTGGTTTAATTTTTTTTTTTTTTAATTGAAAATTAAGTTTTCAAAGGCACCTTTTGGACTTCAGATAAGTGCTTCAGAGAAGGGGTTTTCAACAACAACAACAAAAATACTGATTAGAAATACCCACCAAAACTTTGCCGTGTCTTATCACTGAAAAAACAGCGAGTTCAGCCCGTCCTCCTCTCTGTCTCAGGATAGGTTTGATTAGAAACGTCAAAAAAATGCGGGACCAAATGTGAATTTTTAATCCCATTTTAAAGGACCTTTACCCATGCGTGAACTCTCCTTTTGAAGTGCTGCAGCGGCTCTTGGCCAGTCTGCTCCGAGGCAGAGATGCCCAAACAAAGGGACCCATTTGCAGCGATCATTACTTGTGGCAGGATTCCAGGATTCCTGGAAACGGTGACCGGGAAATCCATTTCCTGGGATGCCAGGGGAAGTGCTGGTGCTCCGGAGGTGTGGAGGAGACACGGAGCCCCACAAAAACAACCCGCAGAGGGGTGAAAATGCATTGAACAGGCTGATTGCAATGGTTGCGGGGAATTTTCTTGCAGCATTTTTGCGTGCTGGAAGAGTGTATAGCTGCCCTGTGAAAAGGGTTGGGAGGAAAATTAATTCCTCCTTCGTGGATCACAGAGAGGATGCTCCTTGCACTCCTCTGCCGTGGAGGTGAACGATTTCACACTCCTCGGGTGTAGCTGAATGATTTCAGGAGCTCCCATCATTTCAGGGAATGGTGTCCTCCTTAGGAGCATCCCAGCTTCAAAGTCAGAAATTTTTGTCTAGGAATTACTAGCATGGATCTGGAGGGGCAGGATGCTTGCTGGAAGAAAAAGGGAGAGTTATATATCTCTAAAGAGATAAAAGAGAGAGAAATATCCTTTCTCAAAAGGCCAGCTCAGAGGTGCTGCTGCAAGGGACCTGGTGGGTTTTGCTGTCCCCTTGGTAGCACTGGGGGACAAGGGACAGCAAATAACAGCTTTGGGGCACTCAAAATACCGGGAAAACCTGGATAAAATAACAGCTTTGTGCACTCAAAATACTGGGAAAACCTGGATAAAATAACAGCTTTGGGGCACTCTCAATACCAGGAAAACCCGGATAAAATAACAGCTTTGGGGCACTCTCAATACCAGGAAAACCTGGATAAATGTGTAACAGTTACAGCTGTGGTAAGGGAAAAAAAATCCCTTCCTCTGATGTCCATCACAGAGAAAAAATTCTGCTTTTTTCCTTTAATTGGAAAGCTGAAAATTAATAATTAATTTGAAAAAAAACACACTTTCAGGCTTCTGGCTGAGAGGTTTTCTGTTTCCAGTGGAGAGGTGACAGAGCTTAGGGAAAAGCAACACTCTGGGGGAAATCCACCAGTTTTGGGGTTCGGCCCTGGGGTGGGGCAGGACCACGTGGGAGCTGCAGGGGAAAGCAGCAGCACCGACCTGAACAGACTCTGCAGCATCAGGGCTGGGGTACCAATGGAAGTGGCAATCCCATCCCATAATCCCATCCCATCCCATCCCATCCCATCCCATCCCATCCCATCCCAT
>CM031871.1:10653950-10754720 GCA_018697195.1 Certhia americana
GCAAGTGAAAATCCAGCCCTCTCCATCAGGAAATCAATTCGAGGGGGGGCTCTAGGTTGGCTTTTCCCCTGTTCCCCCTCCTCTTTTCCATTTTCCAGGCAGGTGTCTAAGGTGAGGTTTGTGGGAGCAATCGCTGCTCGAGGCTGCTGCTTTGCTGTTCCCTCTGCTCACAGCTGAAGTGCAGCACAGCCGTGGCTCTGGGGCTTTGTGCTTCCCCCCAGCCCCCCATCCACAGGGAAGCCGGGGCTGGAGCTGGGAAGGTCACCAGGATCACACATCTGAGCTGTTTGCATCCCAAAGGAGGTGCATTAGCCTTGGAGTTGGACCCAGAACAGGGCGGGGAAGTTTTCAGACTCAGCGTGGAGGAGAGGAGGGTTTGGAAGGATATGCTTGCTCTGGGTTTCTGAGCTCGAGCAGAGATGAGGAAAGGCTGGGAAGGGGGTTAAATCCATCTCTGGTCAGGGAAAACCACTGGAAGTGAAGGGGCAGCATGAGGGGTTTGTCAACAGGAGAGCAGGAAATTGATGGGTCAGGCTTGATGTACTCAGCAGGGCTGGCTGTATTTGGGAACAGACAAATCCAGGGGTCTGGATCTGGGATTTGAGGGTGACCCAGCTTTGAGACCAAATCCCTGATCTTTATATCCTTTTTGTCACTTATCCTTGGTGGTTTGGGACCTTGCTGGCCTCGCTCCTCACTTATCCCCCAAAAATCAAAACTGCCCAACCTTTTCCCCTGCTGGCTGCACAGAGACCTCAGCATGGGAGGGTCTCAATCAGCAATCAAGCATTGGCTTAATCAGGATGGGGCAAACTTTGCAAAGATGGAGATGAGTTTAAGAGATCAAACACCACCAAGAAATCTGATTTTTAAAAGCTTTCTGCTTTGAAAATATCAGAATATCCAGTGGTCAGGGCTGTAATGTCGTGTTTTCATAAAACAAAAACTGCCTGGGTCAAAATATCAGGCTTAAATGGCTACTTCAGTCAGCAAACACAGTCATTCAGCCCAGATGATGAGGAAGGAAAATGCCACAGGAAAGGGGACAGAGCAGGGGACTGATGGCCTTGAGACCAGGTCCATATCCCTACATAGATGCTGGCAGAGGGGGAGACCTTGATATATCATCTGTCCCTTTGAACAATCCCAGGTCAGCCAGGCAGCTTCATTCATCTCCTTCAGGCAGGGAAAGGAGCAAATTCTCTGCCTGGTCTGGATTCCAGATGTGTGGCAGTTCCTGGGATGCTGAGTCTGAGCAGAGCCCTCGGATCTGGAGATCACCGGGCGCTCCTGTTAACACCAGCACATCCCTGGGGACAGCAGGAGCTGCTCCATCCTCTGGAGCATCCTGCTCCACCTCCTGCTGGAGTTACCACCCATCACCAGGTGGATATAACCCTCTGCAAACATCAATTTCATTATTTCAATTCCTTTTCTGACCAAAAGCTGAAGGAGAGAACATCACACCATGGTCATTAAGACCCAGCTACCAAATCTACCTCAGCTGCTTTTAATCATGCAGACATCCCCTGAGCTCCCAGATGCCAGGCTTGGGTTTATTCCCCTGTTAGGCTGTCAGCCCTAAATGTTCCAATATCCCAGGTGAGGCACCTCCCATCTTCATTTAATTATCTGTCTCCACTTCTACATATCTATCCAGTCTCCCAGCTTGTAGGGTAAAATAGATGGCTTGGAAAGGAATGGATTGAGGAGTGTTTGCTTTGCCTTTTGGTCTCCAACCATCAGGTCTGGATTTGAAACCAGGAGCTGATAAAAAGGCTTATGTTCAGTACAGGGGGCTTGCATGTCTGAGCTGTTCAGGGGGTGTTGGGCCAGTTAAACCTGTGGTTTTCTGCCCTGTTAACAAGTCTGATGGTGGGGAAGGAAATATCATCCTGGTCCATCATTTCAGGGAGGGGATAGAAGGGAATCAGGGCACAGAACATCACCTGGAAATTCCTGGCTTGGGCAAAGGGGCATTTTTCTCTCTCCTTTTCTGGACTTCATTTGGATTCTGCAGAAGGCAACTGCAGTTTTGTTCAAGCCAAACCTAAATGGAAATATTATCTATAGAAGGCTTCAGAATGCTGTGGATTGGGGTGGGTTTTTTTGTCTGCCTGCACATGATGTCATCTTTTAACACTTGTCTGTGTCAGGCATCGTATCAGCCCTCAGTGAGCTCGGTGTGGCCCCAGCGCTGTTCTGTAGCTCATGTTCAGCTCGTTGTGTCCCCAGTTCAGTCCCTGGGAAGGAAAGATAAGGCCCTAAGTTATGTCTTTACCTCTTGGCTGTGTTTCCTGCTCCCCCCAAATTAGCTGGGAACAGGGAGGAAGATCCTCCCGGGACTTTTCTCCAGTTGCCTGCGAGCAGAGACTTTGCCGGGCTGGAGCATCCTCGCTCCCTGCTGCCAAACCCAGGAGGTGCCACCGGCTCTGACAGGGAGAAGGAGGCTTTGGAAAACAGGCACATTTCTTCCGAGGTCTCTGCTGTGTGTCGCTCCCCGCAGCCCGTCCTGTTCCAGCCCCCAGCCCGCCGCTCTTATTTCAGCAATCAGCTGCAAGACAAACCAGCTGGCCCCTGCCGAGGTGTGGAAAGTCCACCGGGGGATTAAGCTGGTCTTACCATCAGTCCTCACTTGTGAAAATACAACCTACTAAGTTTTCCTAGATGATGCAGTTTTCAATTGCTTTTGTTTGCTTTTCAGGCAGGTCTTAAATCAGCCTGTCAGTCAGGCTCCCTTCCTCCCCCCGCCTCGCCCCCGAGGCGGCTTCCAGGCGCTGCTGCAGGACCTGCAATCTCTTTCCTATTGCCATTTATTTATGGGGTTTTCCCGTCCTCCCGCTAGGAAGGGAGAGGCTGTGTCTCGCACAGCGGAGCCGGAGCTCTGCACCTCGTTCTCCGGAGCCCCCAACCCGGGGTGCCGGTGCTGAGGCTGTCGGGGATACAGGGATGCTGTGATGGCACTTGGTGTCTCCAGCTTTCTCCTTCACCAGCTGCGATGCTACAGCCTCTGAAGGGAGGGTGTGGAGATCGTTATCAGTGTCCTACAAACCTCTCACGCCTCTCTTCACACCTGCGAGGAGGATTTCCCGTGAAAAGCTGAGGGAGAGGCTTTATCCACCTCTCCTCCCCTCCCTGGGCTCTACATCCCTCTCTTGGCTGCGTTTGTGCGGTGTGCACGCATCGAGAAGAGCTGAAGTTTCTTAGAGCTCCTCGCCAGAGTTCAAAAAAAGGGTGCCACGGTTTTTTGGAGGATGAAGTGGTGGCTGAGAGGTGCAGGGAGCAGCTCTGGAAGGTGCAAGCTGCGAGTTGAGGAGGAGTCGCCTGGGCTCCGCGCTCCGTCCCACCAGGCACATTTTTATATCTTTAGGTGCTTGAGTACAGCCCTGTCAACACATGGGAAAGGAGGTGGTCCTGCCTGAGTGTGTGCAGCAAATCCAACACATCCCAGGCAGAGATCGACTCTGCCTGACATCTGGAGCAGGTCGGTGCCGTCGGGATGCAGCAGAGTTGCTGCGTCTGTGTTCAGGGAGGATGGCCCAGGATTTCTGGCCATCCAGAGCAAGCCCCGACCCAGATCTCTGGGCTTTGAGTTACCTCAGGTCCCTCTGGCAGAGGTTGCTGATCTCCAAGGACCTCTACAAACCTGGCCCAAATCTTACAAGCAGCCACATCTCTCGCCCCCACCCCGGCCTCGGCGTTCCAGGTGTTTTCTTCCCCCTTTGTCTCATAACAGAATCCACAAAGGACAGATCTCTTCCAGATATGGGAATCTGAGCGCCAAGTCGGCTCCCAGCAGCCCTCTAAATCCTGCCCCTCGGTGTAATTTAAATTGCAGGGGCTGTGCCTCGGGGGAGGCTGCTGGATTTGAACATCACCTGGTTAACGAGCGCACCGTGCTGCCTTTTCCCCCTGCACGGACAGCAGAAGGCAGGGGTTGGATGGATGGATGGATGGATGGATGGATGGATGGAGGGGGTTTGATCAGCCCTGCTGGCTGCAGAAGCTGATTCCTCTGCTGTGACTGGTGTAACACAGAGCTGGTGGGGCCGGGAGGATGGTTGGAGTCAGAGCTTGCAGCTCTCCCCAAGCTCCTGGGGGAGCACGGTGCTGAGCTGCTGGCGACTCTCAGCTCTGATAAGGGAGAAGGCAGAGAAAGCCCAGGGCCCGTTTCATGCTGGAGGAGCTGGAGTTCTGTGCACAAACAATGCAGAGAGGTGACATTTAACTGACAGAAAAATGCAAATCCTGCTGTAACACACCCCATTGTTGCCACAGACAGGCAAGGAATCATCCTCAAATATTTTTATTAGTGCTAACTGTGGCTACCTGGGCAGATAAGCAAGGCAAGGTGCCCTAAAGCTGCTTGGTGCCAGAGAAAGGTTTGGGAGTGCTGATATCCAAGTGAATGGTGGTTTTCTGGCTGGCTGTAGGATGGGAGAAAGGGCTTTTATCCTGCTCTTGGTAGATGTAAAGTAAGAGCCCCCATGCAGACACGTGGTGCCAGCAATAAGGCTGACAGTGGGGCTGCCCCTGACTTTAACAGCTAAATCCACAGGAGCTCCTCACTCCAAACCTTGTGATGGTCTTACATCTGATTTTAGCCTAGCCCGAACAACGTTGGCACTTAGATAAAGCTTTGTTTTCCTTCTCTTCTTTGCATCTCCTCCCAATTTGCAGTCTGGAGATGATTGGAGAAAGCTGCATCTTCCAATACTCCAGAGAGTCAAGAAGGACCCAAATTCCTGATCTTAGTGTTACCTGATCTTAGTGTCAGACTGGGTTTGTTCTGTGCAGCAGGAATAAGAAAAACCCCGACTGAAACATGAGAGTGGCTGTGCTGTTAAACACTCCAGCACACAGAAGGAGGGGAAATACATTTTCCCCTGTGCCAAAGGGAGCTGAAACACCAAAACTCCCTCATCTCAGCCCTGATGTAAAAGCCAGGTTTCCTCCCCTCCACAAATCTGCAGCACTGCAGCTCCTGGTGCCTCCGGGGGAAAACAAGGCAGCTACAAACCCTGCCAGCTGTCTCCAGCATAGCGTGGTGCTCAGGCCTGGGGAGCTGGCAGGGAGGAGGGCTGGGATGCCCAGTGTGGTGCCAAATGCCATGGAGCTGGCAGGGAGGAGGGCTGGGATGCCCGGTGTGGTCAGGAAGCCTTTGAGGGATGCTGTGGATGAGAGCTGCATTGTTGCCCCGTTCACAGCACAGCTTGAGTGGCTTCATCCCCAGCAGTTTGAGCAGGGGTTTATCCAATTCCCAAACTCCCCGAGGGTGTGGCTCACTCAGCTGGCTCAGCTCGAGGAAGGAAAAGCATCTGGCTGGTGTCAGAGCTGGTTGTGGCTGAGAGAGCAGTGAGGCATCACTGCACTGTGCCTTGAACTGGGATCTGCTGACTCTGGACCCTCCTAGGTGCTCCCAAGAGATCTCCCAGCCACTGCTGCTCTCTCTCCTTGGAAAGCTGCTGGATTCATTGCTGATGTTATTTGAAATAATGAAATTCTGCTCAGGAGTCTTTACCTGGGAGCTGGGCGGTGATTAAAACTGGATCATCTCAAGGAGAAAAAGGATTCCTGAAATGTTGGAGTTCTTCACTCCCCTGATCGGGGAGGCCTTTTCAGAAGTCCGTGTTAAGAAGAAGGCAAACTGGACTCTTGGTTGTTCTCACTCTCCAGGTTGTTTATTATTTTCTGAGCAGCAATTTCTGCACACCAGGATTTACACCAGCTTGGACTGAGGGAGAAAAGGCACCAAAAAGCCCCAAACACACAGAATCAAGGTTCTCCTAAACATAATTCACCCCAATCTCACCAAGAATGGAGATTATTTCTACTTTTCTTCCAATAACTAATTCAATCTCTATTCACATGATACTGTGGCAAATTGTACCCAATGGTCCTATGCCCCCAACACTGCAGATTGTGGAGGAGATGAAAAAGGAGGAAGAAGCCTGAAAACCACAAGGATCCTCCAGCTTGTCATCGTCTACTTACCATAGTAACAAACCCAAACCCCTAAGTTTCTCCCCCTGTGATAAATTCCATATTATGCTACTATCTAATTGACATTCTTGAAAATTCTGTTTCATCCCAAAGCCTGGGAAGCCCTTTCCATGGACAAAGGTTAAAAGCAGTGTTTGCCAGAGGGTTTGGATCCTTCAAAACATGCAGAGGAATATTCTCTGCATCCTGGGTTCCAGCTCTGAAAGAACTCCAAAATACCTGCTGTGGGATGCCAAAGGGTTAATGCTTAACTGAACTTTTCTTTCCATGCTTCCCTGGGAATCTGGTTCTTAATCTGAGACAGTAAAATGGGAAAATGGCAAAGGTTCTATATTTGATCTGGATTACCCAGGAGCACCCAGAGCCAGCACCATTCCTCAGGGGGGCTGTGGTGGGGACAGCTGGAGGCAAACCAGGCTGTGCTGTGGGCTGCACATGGCACTGCTAGCCCAGTCATGGAACAGACCTTGCTAGGGGATTTTGGAGCCACTGGGAGCAGAGCTGGCTGGGAATCTTTTTGATAAAGTTGGAATCACTTGGGCAGATGAAATTTCTCAGAGCAATGTGTGACACCTGCCGAAGCTGAAGGTGAGAAGGCATCCCTCCATCAGAAGGAAGAAAAAAGAGGATCCAGGAGGAGCAATGGATTTGGGGAAGCTCATCCAGGCTGAGTGTTGGCTCCAGCTCTCTTCAGTGGCCAGAAGCACAAGGAATGGCTGCCACTGACACCTCCTTGGCCACCCAAGACCCCTGATGTGGTGCCAGGACCCACCACGGTGTGGGTGTCCTCAGTGAGTGCCACGTGCCAGAGCCTCTTGTTCCGTGCATGGTGTCTTGGATAAAAGAATTTAGGTTGGGAGAGACTTTTAAAAGTCATTAAGTCCAATCCCCTGCTGTGGGCAGGGCCATCTTCAACCTCAGAGCCCCATCCAGCCTGGCTTGGATGTTTCCAGGCATGGGATGAGCTGCCAGCAGGCAACGCTCCTTAATCCCCACCTCGAAGCAAACTCTTGAGCCCAAGCTGATAACACTTCCAACCCCCTGTGCTCTCCTTTCCCTTTCTCTCTGAGAAAAATTTTGGGGGTAGCCGCTGCCCTGTGGTGGGAAACAGGAACATTTGGGGAATTTTTCAGCATGCCATCAGTGTTCCTGCTGCCCCGGGCATGGGAGAGGCTGTGCTGAGGG
Source organism: Certhia americana (assembly GCA_018697195.1). Classification (NCBI taxonomy): domain Eukaryota; kingdom Metazoa; phylum Chordata; class Aves; order Passeriformes; family Certhiidae; genus Certhia; species Certhia americana. Next base: position 10,661,139 of record CM031871.1, read on the forward strand.
CGAGCTGCTCCTCGGTGTAAATCTGACCCACGAGCTCACCCAGCTCATAGACACTGCCTGTTGAAAAGGCAGTAAATCAGCTAAAACCCTCAGTCAGAGCTGGCTTGGGAATGTTTTATGGTGGAATTAGAATAATGAATGAGGAGCCTGCTGTTTGTGTTAGTTTTGGCTTGTGAGCTGCAGGAAAAGTCTGGTACTGAACTTGGTGATAAACTCTCCTCCACCCGAGGTTGGAAACAACTTTTTAAAGCCTCCAGGAGGGTGAGAGGTTGGCATAGCACGGGTTGAGTGAACATTTAGGGCTGAGATAAGAGGCTTGGGTGTGTTTTGGGGCATGGAGAGCCCTGGCTGCTGGAGGATCCAAGCTCTCCAGAGCTTTGGACACTCTCCTCCTTGGGGCTGGCCCACCACGGGCTGGAGGAGCAAAGTGAGTTGGCCAAACCTGTGACAATGCAGCTCTTTCCATCCTCTGAGTACCAAAACTCACTGGGAGGCTTTGGGATGGCTCCACACCTGGTGGCAGGTGACCCACCTCATGTCCTTGGCAGGTTCCTTCCCAGCTTTGCTCTCAGATCCCTGCTTGAGCTCGTGGGTATAAAATGAGCTCCCTGCTTGGACTCTGCCAGAGCTGCAGGGGCTGCAGAGAGCCTGGCTGTGATTTTCCCAGGCTTTGAGTGGGTCTGGATGGCTCCTGGGTGGAGCTGGGCCAGTTTTCTTCTGGCTGGGGGAAGATAGTCTGGAAAAACCTGAGGAGCTGGTGGTTAGTGGGACACAGCTCAGATGTTAGTATGAATGATCCAATAATGCAGTTCCAATGCATGATCCCTAATCCATGCATGCTGCAGCAAATTCCCATCTTTCTGGAGCACTCTGTGCCCAGGGAGCCCTTCTGATGGCACTGGGAGGAGGGAGCACCTGGATGTGCTCAGCTCCCTCCATTTCAGAACTCAGCAGGACTCTCCAAAGAGCTGGAATTGCCTGTTCTGGATCCAGGTTTTTATTTTCTGGGGGTTCTTTTTGCCCCCTGATGATTCCTGCTGCTTGGCTCTGGGTGGGACACTCTTTTCAACAGAGCTTTTGGATCTTTTTTTAGGATCTTTTTTCTCCACATCTTTACCCCAACATATGCATCCAAATCCCAATTTTTCCACAGTGGTCAAAACCCGGCAACATTCAGTCTCATTTTTGCTTCTGTGGTCGATTTTCTACTTTCTAAGGGCTGTAATCAGTGTCACCTTTCCAGAAGAAATCCCTGCTCACCTGGCCTTGCCATTTTTCATCTTTAGTTGGTTTTTTTCCTCTGGATCCTCTGGATTTTTGAACTTTGCTTTCTCAAATTATTTAAAAAGAAACATTTCATGACAGGAAAACACTGAGAGCCTGTTCCACCTGGTGAACTGTAAAATGCAGTTTGCAGATGGAGCCTCCCCTTTGGTTCAGGTTGGACAAGCTGAAGCCTTTGTGGGGTCCTGCTTAAAGGGCAGAGTTTGAATTTCCAAAATTGGGAAAGGGCAGGATTTTATGCCCTGCTGCATCTCCTGTGAGTGATCACAGGAGAACTGGCCAGGCTCAGCCTTGGCCTGTCCCAGCAGCCATCACAAGAATTCACAGAATCCCAGAATTCAGAATCCCCAGGTTGGAAGAGATCCAGCCTCGTTGCCTCCTCTGGATGTGTTCCAGCCCCTCAATGTCCTTTTCAAACTGAGGGGCCAGAACTGGACACAGCCCTCCAGGTGTGATCCCAGCAGTGCCAGGTACAGGGGAGGAATGCCCTCCCTGGTCCTGCTGGCCACACCATTCCTGATCCAGACCAGGGGCCATTGGCATTCTTGCCCACCAGGGCACAGAGCTGGCCCATGTTCAGCTGCTGTTGAGCAGCACCCCCAGATCCCTTTGCCCCTGGGCACTGTCCAGCCACACCATCCCCAGCTGCAGGAGGTTATTGTGGCCAAAATGCAGGACCCAGCACTTGGATTGATTAAACTTCATCTTGTTGGACTCTGCCCATCCATCCAACCATTCCAGGTCTCCCTGCAGGTCCCTCCTCCCTCCCAGCAGATTGACACATGCTCCCAGCTTAGTGTCTGCAAATTTACTAATGTTGTCATCCACGTCATCAATAAAAACATTGAACAAGGACATGAGGGTCCACTCCCAATCCCTGACACCACCGTGGGCCTTGCACACCCATTTTGTGCTCAGAAGCACAAGACAAGTCCCAGCTCAGCTCTCCTGGCTAGTCCAAGCCTTGTCAGTCCTGCCCAGCCAAGGACATTTCCTGAGGGCTGGAGCCCTGTCCCTGCAGGCCCAGCTGCAGCTGGACTTGGCCAGTCGGGATTTTTGTCATATTTTGAGCCAGTTTGAGATTGTCTGGCATGGCTTGGAGGGAGAAGAACACCACGTGTGTGTCCCCTGCTGTCCCCACAGCCGCCATCCAGCCCTGGCCTCACCGTGTCCTTCCGTGCCCCTTCTCCTCCTTCTCTGTCTCCCCTGAACCCGACCACACTCGGTTCAAGTTGATCCCGAGTTTATTTTGGAGCTGGATCAGCCTCCCCTGAGGCCAGGCCCGTGGCTGCCTCCTGGCCAAGTGGCTCTCTCAGGGGCAGCCTTTATCTCTTTGAAGATTAGGGGGCTTTAACATGTCTTTAAAGTGAATTTCATCCCCCCCCCTCCAACTCCTCTGTTTTATTATGATAATTGATGACCAGCAAACTTTTCTTTTCCTTTATCTCTTAAATATGTTTCTTTACCCTTAAAAATGCAATATTTCTTTTAACTGGGAATATGGATGGGTCTGTGTGGAGCGGGGCTGCCTTGGAATCATCTGTCAATTTGATCATGTAAAGCCTCTGTTTTCAGCTGGCATCCAGCACAGATTTCAAAGCTCTGACTCACCCCTTCTTTGCAGAGTTAGGAGTGAAGAAAAAAAAAAAAAGGTAATTAAAAAAAATTAAAAATAAATGTTTTCCAAGTGGTCAATTACTGAATTTTTATTCTTGAGCCTATGTATCAGGGAGTTTTGGAGGGGTGGGGTGTGCTCAGGAAGGATTAAAAGCACTAAAAGATTTCAGTAGCAAGGGCTAGGAAATGAATGGTTGGTCTTGGAAAGAGGAGGTTGGAAGAAATAAAATGATTGTAAATGAAAGGCTAAAATTCAAAGTTTTTTTAACAAAGGATAAGGCAGGAAAGGGGAAGTCACAGTAATAATTTAATATATAGTCAAAACATAATTTTTGTGTACAATGTAGATAAACTCACATAGCAAATGCTTGGAACTGAAATTGCCTTTTTTCTCCCTGCAATAACTGTATAAATAATTAATAAATCCATATCGAATGGATAAATATATAACTATAAATCCAAATAAGTAAAATAAACCCATTCTCAGACACAAAGGATGTGTTAAACTGAAGACCAGGTATTTACTCTGAAAATGTGAATATGTATTTTTTTAAAGCAAATTTCCCCCCCGGTTTATATCATTTGACCTAAAATGGCATTTTTATCAGTGTGATCACAGCTCCACTGGGAACCAGTTTGTGTTTGCTGGGTTTGATACCCCAGCCTGGGGCAGCCCAGGAGGTGACAGTGGCTCTGTGCTCGTGCCACCAGTGGATTCTGTCCCAGAATCCCAGGATTTCCCCAAGCCAAGTCTCCAAATGGTGTCAGGAGAGAGGGTGAGCAGCAGAGGGGTTCCTGGCTTGTCAGAGAATTGTGTGACACCTCATCCTGGCCATCTTAAATGCAGATGTGGGGAAAGGAAGCATTAAAAATGAACCTTTGCAAAGCCTGAGGAGCACCAGTGATGGCTCTGGAGCAGGATGATTCCAGAGGGATCAGGGCTTGCCATGCTGGGGGTGGCAGTACCAGCTTCCAATGCCTTAATCCAGAATATCCCACTCCAGGCTGGGGTGAGCACAGCTCCCTGCAGGCTTTGGGAGGTGGACATGGGGTGGATCCTACAGATGTTTGTGTTTGGAAGCTCCCACTGGGATCACCCTGCACTGGGTGCAGGACCCACCAAGGCAGAGGCACCTCATGGTTAAACCCCAGAAACACTGAATTGTTTGGATTTAGAGGGACTTTAAAAACCACCTCACTGCACCCCCTGCCACGGCAGAGACACCTTCCTCTAGACCAGGCTGCCCCAAGCCCCATCCAACCTGGCTTTGAACACTTCCAGGGGTGGGACAAACCTCCAAAGACCCCAGAAAAACTGTGGTGCATCAGACCTGTGGTGGAGCTGGGGGTCAGGAGGTGGTTAGGATGCAGAAGCTCTTGGAACACAAATTAGGATTTTTTAACCCCAAATTTGCAAGCACCTGCTGATGGGAAGCCCTTCATGATGCCAAGAAGAGCTGGGATTTGATGGTTGCTCAACCTCTGCAGTCAAGATTGAAAGGGATGTGAAATGAAGAGATCCCACGTGTCCACTCTTATTTACTGAATTTACCATTCCTTGCACCAGACAGTGTCTGGAATTATTCCGTTCCTCAAGCACAGATGATTTCCCAAGTATTTTTCAGGCTGGCACCTCCAGCCTCTCTTCTGGACCTGTGAGGGGAGTGCTCCTGCCCAGCCCTGCCAGCCCTTCAGCCCACTGTGGTCACCTGAAATGAGCCACATTCACCTTTCCTTTGCTATTGCAATGCCAAAGGCTGTTCGCTCAAAAACTCACACCAAGCTCCACTGAAAAGTGGCTTCAATGTTTTCTGAGCCTCTAAAAACCAAGAGCTGGTCACCAGAAATGTGACCAGAAATGGTCACCAAAAAAGGCGTTCTTACACCCTCCGAATGCAGCCTAGGGCTGCTGAGAGCTTGAAATTGGGATTTTTCAAAAGATGGTTCACCATGGCTAGAAAACCCAAAGTGAAGCAGGAAGTGAGACGGGGAGTGAATATTGGAAGGAGATGGTGGGGTAGACAGAGAGAAAGGAGAGCAGAACTACCAGACTGAGCCCAGAACACCCCAGAATTTGGGGCTAAGAGCAGGATCTTTGTGGTGACTCTGCATTCTCTGACTGCTTTCAACGAGAGAATGGTCAGTGCTGTGACAGTTCTTCCACTCCCACATCTCTCCCCTGATAGGGGAGGCCTTTTCAGAAATCCTTGTGAAGAAGAAGGCAAACTGGTCTCTTGGTTGTTTTCACTCTCCAGGTTGTTTATTATTTTCTGATCAGCAATTTCTGCACACCAGGCTTTACACCAGCTTGGCCTGAGGGAGAAAAGGCACCAAAAAGCCCCAAACACACAGAATCAAGGTTCTCTTAAACATAATTCACCACCCAATTCTCACCAAGAATGGACATTATTTCTATTTTTCTACCAATAACCAACTAAATCTCTATTCACATGACACTGTGGCAAATTGTGCCCAATGTTCCTGTGTCCCCAACACTGCAGAATGTGGAGGAGATGGAGAAGGAGGAAGAAGCCTGAAAACCACAAGGATCCTCCAGCTTGTCTTCATCATCTACTTACCATAGTAACAAACCCAAAAATCTAAGTTTCTCCCCCTGTGATACATTCCATATTATGCTACTATCTAATTGACATTCTTGAAAATTCTGTTTCATCCCAAAGCCTGGGAAGGCCTTTCCATGAACAAAGGTTAAAAGTAGTGTTTGCCAGAGGATTTGGATCCTTCAAAACATGCAGAGGAATACTCTCTGCATTCTGGGTTCCAACAGGTGCTGACACGGCTTGTTCCTGCACACACCCATCTCCTCCTGGGAACGGTGATGGAGATGGGATGAGACAGCTGGAAAAGCAGAGCCTGACTGAGGCAGAGCTGGGGAGAAGCTTTGCTGAAATCCCCCTTGACCAGCGAGGCACCCCCTGCTATCGGGGGGTTTTTGGGGGCACCTCCAGCAGTAGCAGCTGGCTCGGGCTGGGTCTGAGCCTGTGGAATTCGGGATAAAAACTGCACTGCAGGTCCAGGGAGCCCACCCAGGGCCCTGGAGCCGGCGGAGTGCCAGGCTGAGGATGGATCCAAGGGCCACTGAAAGCCCTCATCCAGCGTATATTTGGTTTGTCTTGTGTGACACAGCGAACCTGAGTTATTATTTGATCCTGCTCTGAGTAATAACCAGATAAATGGGCCTGCGGATTTCCAAATAAACATTTTAATAAATGAGGGGGGAATTAAAGGAGAGCTGCCCCCCTCCCCTCCCCTGCTGCCAATATTAATGTTCAAATGAAGGCAGGCAGTGTCTAACAGAGCCCCGTGTACTGTAAATACATTTCTTGCACTGTCACATATAAACACAGCAGAGACGGAGATCAAAAGGTCTCGCTGTGCCGAGCAGAGCCGTGTGATGAAGTGAACATGTTGCTTTGTGCCTGGGGTGGGGTGATGGGACGCCTGAGAATAACAGACTGGCTGGAGACGGAGCAGCCCAGAAGGCCTGGGGGGCCTCAAAGGGAAAAAAAAAAAAAAAAAAAAAAAAATCCCCACTAGCAGCAGGAAAAATAAATAATTCCGTTATCTCTGATGAATTTCTGCCTTTGATCTGGCTTTTCCTCTCCCTCGCGCTGCCTTTTCGTTCCCTCTTCTCCCCCTTGCTCGCAGCCCCCCCAGCTCCCCCTCGGACACTTTTTTCCCCCTTTCCCCTCTCGGTTTGATTTATCCCACGGCCGGCTCGGGGAGCCTGATGGGCGCTGATGGATGGGCAGAGCTCGTCTGCCCAGCCCTGCCCCCGGCGTCTGCCAGGACATCCCGGGCTTCCTTTCATTCCTGAAAAGCCGGAGAGCCCCGCTGGGCAGCCCCGGGCGCTGCTTTTGCTCCGGGGCTTGTTCTTCCCCTTGGGGAAGATGCTTTTGTGCCTCTCCCAAAGCTCAGCCTTCCCCAGGCCGGGGTTATTCAGCTTAACCTTGACAGCTGTTAAATAATTGGGTGTTTCTTCCACGGCCAGTGCCTCCTTTCTGAGCCACATGGGTGCCTCTGATATTTCCCTGCAGCGTTGCCAGCAGGAAAAAGAATAAAGGTGGGGTTTGGAAGCAGCAGAGCTGGGAGCAGGGATGGGATGTGGTGGCATTCATCTTCCTCAGGGCTCGCCGAGCCACTGGGATGATCTTTGTAAGGAGAGGACAGAGGAGATACACCCAAAATATTGCTTGCCTGCACCCTAGGTTCAGGTCAGCTCTGAAATTCAGGACCTAGGAAGGTCCAAATTGTGGAAAAGGTCAGCAAAAGGGAATGACTCTGGGAGGTCTCAGTGCCCAGGTGAAGATGTCCTTTAAAAACCTGAATTTTGGTCTCTCCGTGCTTGATAATCCATCCAAACCACTCCATGGGCCTGCTGCAAACCCTCACCCTTCCTCTGCAGCTACCAAGGCAACAAAAATTGTGTGGCTCAGGCTGGAAGCAGCTCTCAGGAGTTGTAACAACCCCCCTGGACACATCCCTGCTGTTCATCCACTGTTGTCCCCCTGCCCTGGCACCCCACAAACCCCTGCACCCCCTGACTCAGAGCCAAAATTCACACAGTGCCTCGACCACTGGGTTGATGAAACATCCATTAAAAAAAAAAAAAAAAAAAAAGCCTTGCAACTCTGCTTTGACATCTCCTGTCTCCCAGCACAGCTGGTTAAAACTCCTGTTTGTACATCACATTTACTATTAACCATTTTCCTAAAAATCCCTGTGAAATACAGAACATTTCTGTTTCAAGCCCACAGATCCAGCCCAGCTCGGTTAGATGTTGCCCCCCTCTCTATTTCTTCATGCCTGTGGTGCTGTTCTCGTTGATCATTCCTGATTTTCCAACCCCTGGAGATGTCTCAGCAATGGCAATCTCTCCCTTTGGGCTCTTTGGCCCTGAATGAACTTATCTTTTTTCCAGAACAGGATAACTTAAAAATTGATGCTCCTCCTTTGGTGATTTGTATTTTAAGGTGTTTACATTGATACAGAGTTCACTCATCCACTCCCTTCTACAAAATCCTCTGCCCTCTGATCCTTTTCTTTATGCAATTCCCTATTTTTGCTGCCTAGGAAGAGAAGTTTTTGCATGGAAGAATTTTAAGGATTTTTGTACAGCCAGTGTGCTCATGGAACCTGCTGCCAGTGAAATCCACCCCCGACTTCTTACTGTCACCAAAAACTACATAACCCTTGACAATTCCTACATAACCAATGTTATAAACCCCTAAACTCAGCCTCACTGATGCTGCTGAGCACCGTGCAGGGCATTGCTGCCCTTAACACCCCCAGTGAGGGTGAAGAACAAAAATCACAAGAAGAAATAACTCCCATAAGGGCCCAGAGCAGGATGGAAGCAGAGCTGGGAGGAGAAATTTGGTCTCTCCAAGCATTTTTTGTGGAGCTACAAGGTGAACAGTAGCAATTCCAGTGCCAGGGAAGGTCACATCCAGCCCCTGGAATCATCCAGATGTGCTTTGAAGACATCCAGAGATGGCAAATCCATCACTTCCCATGGAAAGCTGTGCCAGCGTTAATCACCCTCACTGAAATATGAGTGCCTTGGCTTTGCTTGGAATTTGCAGGGCTTCAGCTTTTGATTTCAGTTTTCCTTGCAGAACCACAGAACCATCCTGGCCTGACACCCTGGGCAAGGGCTTGCAGAGCTTTTCTGGGCTTCCTTATCTTGGCTGCTTGATTAATTCACTTTTTTTTTCTACAGCTCAATACAAAACTCTGTCCTCCCATCGTGACCTCCTTTTCTTAATAAGGAATAAAGAATTGTCATTCTAATTTAGATAAATAGATATATTCCCTTACCCATGAATAAAAATTTTGGCATTAAAAAAAAAAAAACCAACAAGTTCTACAAGTTCTGATTTAAATAGGTTTCCCCCTCCACTGGATTTCCCTAAAATGATCATTTGCAAAAAAGAGACCCAACAATCAACAATCAGGGAGGTGCCCTCTGTGCTCCTGTGGCATCGCTTTGCTTCTTTGGGTTTCATTTGTCCATGTTTCCATGGTAAATGCAACATTATTTAAGGAAGATACTGTTTAAATGTCATTTTATTTCCAGCCATGCACCTCAGACCAACTGTAGGACCCCACACACTGGAGAGACACAAGGAAGTTGATCTCCACTCTGATTTTAACAAAGACTGGGATGTCCTGATGAGCACAGCTGGTCAAACACCCAGGAGGGAAGGAGAGAGGGTTAATTAGCTGGACAGTAATTAGAGAAAGGGCAGGACTTTCCCTCCCTGGGATGGTAAATCCCATATAAAGCCCTGGGACTGCAGCAGCCTCTGCAATGCTGCATTGGGTGCTGGCAAGGTGAGCGTTCCCTGGGGTAGGTGGAATCCTTTCCCACAGGGAGAAGAGCTGGGAAGGAGGTGTTTGCTTGTTTGTGTTAGTTTTTGGGGTAGAAATGTCCTGCCCTGGGTGCTGCTAGTGTTTGCAGAGCAGCATTTTGAGGGATGCCCTGTAGGAAATGCTCTGGGGTGGGCTAAGGGGCAGAGTTAAGTCATTCCCTGTCCTGCTGAGTTGATTCCATCGAGTCCCTTCCTCAGGCAGAGGTTGCTTTGTGCCTTTCCAATGTTCATGTTCCAGCTGGGGCAGGAGCGAATACATGAAACCAGCTGGATCATCCCTAAAAATCCTGAGGGCCTCTAGCCTGGGGCTTGGCTGGCTCCTGAACTGCAAGTAGGAAGGCAACATGTATGTGTTGAGTTCTCATTTTGGGGTATTCGGTTTTTTGTTCCCCTAAATTTAGGTGGAGAATTTTCTCCAAAATTAACGTTCTGGGGTGAGTGAGGTCTCTGCCCCAGCGGCCTTCACTAAGCAGAGCCTCGGCTGAGTCTGGCGTGTCCCTGAGCCCTGCTGGGGACAAGGGGTGACAGACACCACGGTGAAGGTTTATACCTTCCCTCCCCACCTTCAGAGGCCTCTGGGTTTTGGGAAATGCCCTCAAACTCTTTGGATGAAGCAGCCCTTGGTGAGCAGAGCACTCAGGGGCAGCAGCAGCAGCAGTGGAAGCCACTACCTGCTCTATAAAATAAATCCTCTAGGACAGATTTCTTGGAGAGTGGCATGAAACCTGTGAGGTTTTAAGTCTGGAAGGTTTTATCTGTGCTTTAACTCCCTGAATCTAACCAAGGCTTTGCTGCTCCTGATTTTCAGTCTCCGTCACACAGATGGAGCTGAAGCTCTGGGATGTGCTGGGGACCAGCTGGGCAGGCTGGAGCTCCCTCCCAGCTGCTTGGAGCAGCAATCTGAGGAGGAGACCTGCTGCTCAAACACCTGGGAAGGCCCAGCTCGGTGTGCTCCCTGCTGAGTGACTCTCACAAAGAGCCCTGGCAGGGAGCAGCCGTGCTCGGCCATCGCGCCAGCGCCTTATCTCTCCCCCAAACATCAGAGACCTGATCTTGCTCCTGAGGCCAGGACCTGACAGCCTTGTACATTAGCACTTTTTTAAAGTGATGTCCACTTTTGAAATAGTACCTGTCCTGAGAGTGGTCACTTCATTTGACAAATGCCAGTGATGACAGCTGGATGTTACAAACTCCAGCCCAGCTCACACGGAGCTGAGGGGGGAGAGCCCTGCTCCCCTTGGCTGTGGGGAGAGAGTTGGATGTGGTGCCCACCCTGAGCCCACAGCCATGGTCCAAGGCCTTGGATATGGGCTGTCCCCATGGGATGGGTGCCTGGATCAGCAGTGCAGGCAGCATCATCAAAGGGGGCAGCTGAAGGCACACAAAGAAGATAAATGGAGATTTTCCCAAAAGAACAATGGGGTTTTGCCACCCTCTGTCTGCCCAGAGCAAGGAGTGAAGCCAGGCAAAAAACCCACTCATCTCCTCCATTTTTGAGCTGAAAGCTTCTGGGTGAGGCTCCAGCTCCAACGCTGTCCCCGGATGTGTTTAGCTCTGGAGAGAGCTCGTTCTGGTGGCCGAAGGGGTTGCTGTGCTGAAGAGCTGGGGCAGCCTGGGTAAAAGGAACCAGACCTAAGAGACCCCTCAGCAGAGAATTCCCTCCCTGCTCTGCTGAGCCTGCCAAGAGCCCTTGTGCTGTTGCTGGCCTGTCCAAGTCACCACTAAAAGCTGCACCAAAACAGCATGACTGAAGTGACAAATGAAGAAAGCTGGGAAACACCACAATTTGGGCTGCCTGATTAATTTTCTGCCTTTTATTTAAATAGGAGGTTAAATACATCCACTCCCTTGGATTTGGTGCCCTGCTGAGGATTTCTCTGACAGATGCCTGGGGGTGCTGCAGCAATGTTTGTGTTGTTTGGTGTGAAGGGGCGACTCACAGCCCTGCCTGAGGGGTGCTGGGAGCAGCTGGGCTTTTCTGGCCACTTGCCTGCACTGTGGGATGCCCACCCACTGCTGGAGAAGTGAACTCTCAGCCCTGGAATTCGCAGGGAATAGGCTGTGGATAGGAGCAGAGGGAGCACCTGGCTATCAGCAGTGCTCAGTGGGGTCTTCACTCTTCTGTGGCTACTGAGCCTCTCCCCAAAATTTCCCATATTATTCCCATATTCCCAGCAGGATTTCCTAAAGAACAAGATGTGACTGAGTGTGTGAGTGCTGTGCTCTGGGAAATGCCAGCTTTGCCCAAAGCCCAACGTGTCTTGCACTCCTCAGTGTGTTTGGCTCCTCACTGCCAGCAATGCTGCAGCTCATGGGCAGTGCCCAGCTGGGCAATGGACACCTCAAGGCAGCCAGGGACTCCTCCCAAAACCCCTGAGCGTGGAAATATTTTCAGATAGAAGCAGAAAAAAAAAATATTCTGGGGGAAACTCAGGCAGAGCTGAACTCTTCTCTTGCTGATGGACAGAAGGAAAAGCTTTCTGTGCTCTTCAGGCATCTCCTTGGCCACTGTCTCTGCTCTGGGGGTTGATGTTCCTCTCTTTCCTGGTTCTCTGGCTCTCCAGAGCTGGGTCCCACACTCTTTCTCCTCTGCGAGCCCTCCCTCCCCTTAAAAAATCCTCATAAAGAATATCAGAAACTGAAAGGGATCCCCAAGGATCTTCTAGTCCAACTCGAGGCCCTACACAGGACAGCCCCAACAATCCCCCCCTGTGCCTGATGGACAGGTGGAGCAGCTGCATGGAGAGCTGGTACCCTGAGAAAGGATGGATGTCTCTGCTCCCAGCTGGCCCAGGAAAGTGCTCCAGGCTCCTTTGTGCCCCTGGCAAATTGGGAGTTTCAGCAGCTTGTCCCCAACTCATCAGCTTTTGGGCAATTGTGGGTAGGAGTGGAAATCGGATGGGGTTTTTTACCCTTCACAAGCTCTTAGATGTTTTCCCCAAGTACCAACTCAATGTCTTGTGGCCATCCCTGCATCTCTTGGTGCCCACCTTCCCATGCAGCTGCCACATCTCCCTCCACCTCCTCACCTCCACTGAGACCCGAGTTATGATGTGAAACTCAAACACTTCTGGACAACTGGCACAGCCCAAGCTGAGCCTGCAATTTCCTGGCTCATAAAAACATGAGCTTCCTTCAGGCCCAGGTCTCTGCCAGGTCACACTGATCCAAGTCCCATACCACCTCCCCAAGGCCTCCCCACCCCCAAAATATTTTGTGACACCAGCTCTGAGCTTGATTTTTCTTTTTGTTTTTTATTGTTCCATATGTTGGAGACACATGGAAAAATGCAGAGGAGAAATCCCCTCAGCCAGGGAGTGAAAAGCCCCCGAGTTTACAGGGTGTTGCAAATAATCTGAGGCAAAACAAATGTTTAAGTCTGCCTCAACTGCCAATTTTGAGTGCATTGTTTTAAATCTGGGAAAACAGGCCAAGGGGCAGTTGTTAATGGGCCAGTAATTTTCTTCCTTTCTAGGCACCCCAGAGCAACAAATACCAAATATTCCTTGGGAAAGGAATCAAGTGTGGGGGCTTTTTTATTGAACATCTCAAAAGCCTTCATTGCCTCGCCCTCGGAGCGCTGCTGCTTCCAGCGAGGAGCTTTTACAAGAAATAACCTGTTTGGGAAGCAGAGCAGGGAAGCCACACAGCCCAGTTTGCAGCTCATTGTTGGGGCTGGCTTTTACAAGCCACAGTGGGGGCTCCCAACAGCCGAGCTTTTTGTAGCCCAGTCCATTAAACACGGCAAGCAGAGCTAAAGAGCAGTGGGGGACGGAGCCCCCGGGGATCCTGCTGAGCCAAGCCCTCTGCTCCTGTAATAAACTCAGCAGCATCCCTCTTAGAATTCCAGCAGCAAACAGCCTGGGCACAGAGGCTAATGTATCGTTGAAGGGAAGGTCAGGTGTGAAAAGAGCCAGGATTGGGATTTTTCCGTGGGGTTTGGTTGTTGCTACAAGAGCAGTTGGCCAAAACGCTGCTGCTTCTGATAAGGAGCCAAGCCGTGTGTGTGTGTGTGACTTTGGGACGCTTGTTGAGGTTTCTGTTTCTGAGATCTTTGGATGTTACGTTGGTGTGAGGTCCAGGAGATGTGGCAAGACCTAGGGAACAGCTGGAGCTGTGTCAGAGGAGGTTTGGGTTGGATATCAGGAAAGGTTCTTCCCCCAGAGGGTGCTGGGCACTGCCCAGGCTTCCCAGGGAATGGGCACAGCCTGAGGCTGCCAGAGCTCCAGGAGTGTTTGGACAATAAACACTCCCAGGAATGGGATTGCTGGGGTGTCCTGTGAAGGGCCAGGGGTTGGATTTGGTGCCTTTTGAAAGTCCCTTTGCACTCAGGATCTCCTGTGTGTGCTGGGCAATGTCCCCAGCCCCAATCTTTCCCTGGACACGGTGGGGCTGGGCTGGGGCTGGGCAGCCAAGGACATCAACATTTCCTGGAAGGTGCCTCAAACAAAGCCAACCTGAATTTTGGGGATCTGTTCTTTCTCTTTTGGGCTGCAGGAGAAGAAAGGGCTGTTGCCTCCCAGCATCAAGTGAGGGGTTCTCATTCTGTGGTGCTGGTGGTGCCCTGAGAGGGGGTGGTACAGGAAAAAGGAGAGAAAAAGGGATTAAGCACTTGGGTTTTACAACTCCCAGCTGCCCTCCCTGAGTGCACAGGCACTCCCTGCCTTTGGATTTGCTGATGTTTTCCCAAGAAACAGACACCCAGAGCACTGAAATTCTTCCCTCAGCTCCAGCCCTTCCCCTCTCAGGCAGCAGGATGGAAATCCTGCAGTGCCAAGCCTGCACTCCAAGCTGTGTGCGGGGCTTGGAAATCACCTGGCTGGGACAAAACTGACGTGGACTTGGTGGGGGGCAGAAAAACCAAACAAACCACTGTATTCCCATTAAATTTACCCTCTGGTGTCCTTGCTCTGCAGGGGCTGCCCTTGGTTCTCAGCTGCTGTCAATTGAGCTGAACATCTTCGTGTCATCTGAAGAGGACCTGTGTCTTCTTGTCCTTCCCCCAATGCTTTCAGTGTTCCACTTGGAGGCTTTTACCTGTTGGCAGCTGCTTTTCTCCCTGCCAAGGCCGGGGGAGGGAAAGGAGTTGGCAGACAATGCCCAAGGACTGTGGGCTAACACTGAGGCTGGCACAGGTTGCAGTTTTCACTGATGTTTTGAGTTGGAAAAAATAGAGATCTGACAATCTCAATGCTCCAGGCTGTAGCATATTGCTGGAGAAAAGCAAATTTCCCCTTGAATCCAAACTGTCCACCTCTAGTGTTTGCAGAATTGTCCTGTCATTTGTCTGCTTTGGAGCAACCTTGTCACTTAAATGGTTTTTATCTTTGATTTTGAGGTTTTTGTTTAAATCAATTGAGTTACTTTGGAGCAAAATATCTTGAGTCAGTGCTTTAAGTAAATGTCTGATTTATTTGCTGGCATGCCCAGGGTGTTCTGGTGTGAATTGTAATAATTTCACTCAACCCTTCTCTGTGACAAGTCAGCTGCACAATTTCCTGTACAGGTACCTGCTATTGTCCCATCCCTGGAAGTGTCCAAGGCCAGGTTGGACAGGGATTGGAGAAACCTGGGATAGTGGAAGGTGTCTCTGTCCATGGCAGAGGCTGGAAGGAGATATTTAAGGTCCCTTCAAATCCAAACCATACCATGGTTCAATTGCACTCCTGAGGTAGAAAGCTTTAAATTAGGAGGATGAAAACAACTGATTTTTTTAATCAAAAAGTCTGGGTGGCAGTTCTCCGTGTCAATGAAAATTTAAGAAGGAATAATTCCAGTTCATTACGGGATTCGGGACTGGGACAGGGATTTCCAGGGCTGGGCTGTGCCGAGCATCCCATGGTCCAGCGCTGGTCACTGAGGGATGCTGCAGCCAGGGGGTTGCCATGGAGACGGGACAATAGCCAGCTTGGGATGCGATTTGGTCCGCACCGATGTTGCCGGGGAGGAGGGGACGTGGCCGGGGTGGTCCCCAGAGTGGCCGGGACCCCTCGGGGCGCTGCCCCAGCCCCTCTGGAGCTGCGGCCCCGCGGGGGCTCTCGGGGCGAAGGGGTCGGGTGACACCTTGTGGTGACGGCTCCTCGCCGGGGCTGTGCCGTCAGAGCAGAGCCTGCTGGGCCATTCCGCTCAAATCTCGCCGTCTGGGATGCGGAGACATCCCCTTGGAGTTTTCCTGCCCGAAGCGCCTGCACAGCTCGGGCACAGCTGCGGTGGGAGGATGGAGCTAAGCCAGGAAGCCCCGGTGTCCTGCAGGAGGCTAAAAGGGATTTTTCCCCCTTGTGCCAATCAGGATCTCTGCCAGGGAGTGAAAATTTCAACCATCCCACCCGGCACAGCTGTGGGTGGGTTTTCCTGGGGTCCTGCCTTGCTGGAACACGGGGTTCTCAGTTTGGTCCGTCCTGTTCCTACACAGTGGATTCAAACCCGGTGGAGGCTCTGGGATCCAATGTGAACTCACTGCTGTGGGATGCCAGGGAAGCCAGAAGTGTCAGGCTCTGGAAACCCTCAAGGAGGCAGAGGCTGTCTGTCAGGGGATGTCAAACACCAGGGCTTGGAGATAACTGGGGGTGAGATGTCCCTGGATCACCAGCAACTGAGGCTGGAATAACTCCGTGCATGTGTTACTGCCTTGCCTGAGTGCCTGATGCTGGCTGGCATGAGGATGCTGAGCTCTCTGGGTGTCCAGATTGGCCCCTTGCTGCTGGTTTTTATGGGCTTTGTGTCTTTTGGGAATCTGTTTCATTCCCAGATGTTGAAATAAAACATTAGAGCTCTGAAAATTCCTCAAACTGCAGGCACAGTTTGGGACGGGAGGAGGGACAAGCACACTGCTTTCCTAGGAAATGGGGAGGTTTGCAAGGGTAGGGCTCTTTGGGGTGCTTATCCTGTGCAGAAAAAGGTTCATCCCTGGGTAGGGAGGGTGGATGGGACTGGGATTTTCTTATTCCCCTTGAGTGTGGTTTGGCTCCTGGCTTCCAGCACCCTCCTGTCACTGTCCTGGTCCCCATGAGTGACAGGGACCTGCCTCCTCTGGGATGCTGAGGGAGCAACTTGCAATTCCTGGTGCATCCATCCCTCCAGCTGCAGAGAATTCCAGCAGCAATCAAGGAATCAAGAGGCCATGGGGGGGTTGGTACCTGGAGGTCACTGGGCTCCTGCTCTTTGGCTCCAGCAGGTCCCTCCTGCTCCATGTGTGACTTTGGTGGCACAAGATCCCTGGTTTGAGTCTCTTTTTAAGGTGGCACCTTCTTGGTTCACCCAGCTCTGAGGGGGAGCAGGATTTGGAGTGCAGCTGGGATTTTGGATTGCATGGGGGCCTGCAGCTGTAGGTACTTCAGTGCTGAATTAATCAAGTGGATTTTGTAGTGCTGGAGGGAAGGAGCTATGGAGTGAGACCCCACTTTGGGGGTTGTGGTTCTGCCTGCCCTCATGACTCCCTGCTGGGGGGCAGGTTGTCCCCACAGAGGCTTTTGAGAGCTCCTCTCTGGGCAGCTGAGTTGATGGGCAGTTAATGATTCGAGAAGGATGGAAAGGTTTAACTCTACCCTGCCTCAGCCACCATTTTTCTGGTCGGGTGGGCAGGAGGCTTAAAATGCCACTTTGGCTGGCAGAGAGATGGGGGCCAGAGGAAGGGCAAAGAAAAAAGCTTTTACTTCCAAAAATAACTCCGGAACAAAACGAAGAGGGCGGAGGGCAAGCAGGGAAACAGAGAAGTGCCTTCTCCAGGGACCAGCCCTGGAGTTCTCATCCTCTGAGTAGAAAAGCTTGGCTGTATTAAAGACAATCCCCAGCTGCAGAGCTAAAACAGGCACGTGTGAGAGCAGCGGGGGACGGTGGCACGGGCAACCACGCTGCCCTTCCTCCACTGGATGGCTCAAGCTGAGCATCCTCCCAACAAACTCTTCTTTTCCAACTGGTCAGGGCTGGGACACGCTGGGATGTGGCCGTGGCACCTCTCCCTGCCTGGTCTCTGGTGATGCTGCAGCTGCTGCCCACCCCCAGCACTGGCACAGGGCAGGAGAGGGGACTGAGGGGCTCGTGTGGTCCCTTACCCACAGGAATGTCTGTCCTGGAGATGAGAGGTGGCATTCCCGAGGCTGGGAAGGATTGTGGTGCTCACCAGGCTCTGCCTGGAGGGAGGGGAGCTCAGCAGAGAGGGAGCAAGGGTTGGGCTCTGTTGGACACAGACCCAAACCCAAGCAGAGCTGGGGACATCTGAGGGCTGGGGATGTGTCCAGCTGAGGCAGGGTAGAGTTAAACCTTTTCATCCTCCTCGAATCATTAACTGCCCATCAACTCAGCTGTCCAGATCAGGGTTTGATTTGGACACAGGGATCTCCAGTCTGTGCTGGTCGTGGGCAGCTCTGGCTGGAAGTGTTGCGAGTGGGACAGGAGGAACATGCTGCTTTATTGGGGGGGGTTTGTCCCACCCCACTTGATCTAAACACTCATTTCCCACCCTCAGGAACTCAGGGCTCCTTGAAGAACCTGTTCCCACCAGCTTGGCACTCATCCTGCCAGATCCCTCCTGTCAGAGGGAGCAATCCCTGACCAATGAGACCCAGGAGCGGGCAGCTTTTGAGCCCCAGGACACCGGGGAAAATGGAAAAAATTCCTGTGCCAGAACGGCCAAAACCCAAAATAACACCCCAAAGAGGATCTCCTGGCCAAGAGCAGCATCACTGCAGGGCACTGAGGCCTGGTGAGCAGAGGGGCTGTCCTTGCTCCCTGGGCCCTGCTCCATGAGTGTCCCTGTCTGTATGTCCCAGGGTCTGATGCTGCAAAAACCTCTTCCCTCTGCACAGAGCCCTCCTACCAAAACTGGGATTTTGGAAGGAAGATGCAGGGGGTATTTCTCAGAGCAAGTGCTGGTTGGGTATTGAATTGTTAGTGGTGGCCAGGAAATGCTGCTATTCCTTCCCTTCCCAGAGCTGGGAGATGATAAACACCGGGGGCTGCCTCCATTCAGCTGTGATCCATCAAGGAGGGGGGGCCTGGCCCCAGAGAGGGGGTGAGGGGAGGTCAGTGATTGTGTAAACAGGCACTTTAGAGTTCACCCGAGCTGGTATTACTGTAATTCATTAGAGGTGTCAGCCTGCTTTGTAGTTCTTTGCTTGGAGAGCCCCTTGCCTGGCAGCTTCCAGCATCCAGCCTTGCCAACAGGAAAATAAACCTTTGCAGGAGGCAAAGTTGCAGTTGCAGCACCACCCATAAATAAAATAAAAATTAAAAAGTGAGGTTTGGTGTCTCTGCTCATTTCCTGGCCAGGCTTTACTGCAGTCACAGTGGGGAATCTGGGCTTGGAGAAAGCTCTTTGCTCCTGCCACGCACGTGGAAGTGAGGTGCCTGACCAGCACTGCTGGAATGAAGGCATTTGTTTAGGGAAAACAGCACGAGGGCACAGAACACACTGTGCTCTCCCACAGCCAGCATTTGCTTCGAGGAATTCCAAACCCTTTCTAGGCAGGACCTCGGGGGCCACAGGAACTTCTCCTTGTGGGCTGATCCACGTGTGTGGAGCATCCTTTCCACTTTGGAGCAAACCACCAGCGCCAAACCTCAGCAAATCAATATTTTTGTTCTGCCTGGGGCAGTGTGGGGAGCCTCCTCCACAGCCCCACCTGGGTGCTGGGCTTGGCAGGGAGCTTGGTGCCACTTGTCAGCATCTGGGGATGGAGCAGGGCTGTGCAGGGAGTTGCCAAGCCCCGGAGGAGGAGAAGGGCTGGAGCTCTCTCCCCTGCTGGAACAGCTTGTAATGCTCCCCTCGCCAGCTTGATCTGCTGCAATGCTTCACCCAACACAAAAGGAGACTCAAATTCCCCCTCCTGGCGGTGAGGAAGCCCAGCAGGGGATATAAACTGCCAGAGGTGTCCAGGGAGAGGCTCACAGGGAGGCTGCAGAGCCTGGGGAGGGTGGAACACTGTGAGGGCAGCCCCACCAGCTCAGGTGGGAGCTCTAGCATGAGGGTGGTGATGCTGAAGGGAAAGAGAGGGAGAAAAGTGATGTTCCACTCTGCCCAGAGGGTACTAACAGCTCCCCTTCCAAGCAAACTATCCCTGCAGGTGTGTGTCGTACAGCAGAGAAAGGGACTCTGCAGAAGGAGGGGTTGGCTCCTCCGGGATCCTGCACCCGTGCCCAGGGTGTAGCACACCCCCAAGAGGGATTGTGGCCTCAGCTGAGTGCTGACAGGAGAGGAGCTGAAGATTTGGAGTCCTCTGTGGGTCCTGCTGTGCTCTCCAGCTTGGAGGGTGTCACCGTGTGCATCCTGGTCAAGTGCAAGGTCACCTCCCAGCACTGGTGCAAAGAGCTGAGAGGAACCGGCAAAAAAATGCAGAGAATTCAGCTCTGTTTGCAAATGTGAGGGCCTGGTGAATCCCTCCAAAGAACTGGACTTGAGCAGCAGCTTTCAGGTGACACAGCAACCTTAAGTTTGCATGTTTTCAGGCACTAATGAGCTGCACTAATGAAGGTTTCTCCTCCCCTCACCAAACCCATGCTAAGGGAGACGCAATGTGGTGCCCGACCACACTGGTCTGGCTGAAGAGAACAGAGCCCCTCCACAGCTGAAATTCCAGAACTGGATTGATGGAAGGCTGGATTTGATGATCTTGGAAGCTTCTTCCTACCTTAATGATTCCATAACTCCAAACAAATGACTATTAAGCCAGGTGACAATTCCCATTTCTCCCTTATCTGCCTCCCAAATGCCACAATCTGCTCCAGTCCCATCTCTCCCCTCACTGTGATATCAGAGTGCTGCATTCCCAAATAAATCCAACCTCTCCTGCCCCGCTGCCAGGGAGTGTGTGTGCAACATTCTCAGATGGACCCATTCCTGATGCCTCGGAGCTGGAAGGAGAAAAGTGGCAGCTCCCAGCTCTGTAATTGCTAATAAACCATCTGGCCTTGCTTGTTTTAATTGTGTGCTGCTCCTACGGAGGGTCACAGAGGAGAGAGGGTGCCCTACATTGCCACACGTCACATTTCCCCAGGGATAATGGTGCCGTGCAGGGATCCCAGCACCAGGGCCTTTGATTCCAGGCCAAGGCAAGCAGGTGCTTCCAATATTCCCCTGCTCAGCCTCTCCGAGAGGGAAAAGTGTTTGCAAGATGCATCTGGTGGAGGGGAGGGAGAAGAGGGAGTTCAGCCGGGGTAGGTGGCAAGTCCTTGGTGGGGGCTGCCCCGTGGCTTCGTGTCACAGCTGTCCCTGTCACATCAGGCCCTCCTCGTGCTGCTGTCACCAAGTGTGGCCCTGCCGAGGTGTCAGCGGTGGCCTGTCACCCTGTGCTGCCTCAGAGCAGCCGGAGCAGTGTCCAGTGCTGTCCCCTCCCTTCCATCCTTGCCTGGGTGTCAGCTCTGCTTTGCCTATTTGGGATTGGATGGGATGGGATGGAGCAGGTCAGAAAGCCTCTGGCCATGTCCATAACCCCCCCAAAAGTGAGGGTCCTTGGGTTGTCCTTAGTGCTGGAGCACAAATAGTCCAGGTGGTGGTGGCTCCACTAGGTGCAGGCTTTTCCCCGTGCCTCAGTTTCCTTCGCTGCTCTTCAGTGCAGGATGTGGCTGTAGTGGGGGCTGTGGATTTTGGTTTGGGGGGCAGATTTTGGCAGGTGAACCCTTTGGGCTAGGACTTGTATGATGTGATTGTGTCTGTGGGGACGTGGCAGTGCTGATCACACCATCCCTCCTGTCCTATTGACACTTTGTGCGACCCCATTTTTCTGACAAAGCTTTCCAAGGAATTTCCAGGTTCACTCGCTCCCTGGGAAGGCCCAGCAGCTCCTCAGCCCCATATTCTGTAGGTCTGGCACTCTGTTCATCCTATCCTGCTCTGGAATGGGCCACCTGCAGCTGCGGGGGCTCAGCCTGGAGGAAAGGAGCTTCAGGAGGAGCTTCCTGCTCTCCACAATGCCCTGAGCAGAGGCTGGAGCCAGGTGGAGGTTGGTCTTTTCTCCCAGGTAATAACTGACAGAGAGGAAACAGCCTCAAGTTGCACTGGAGAAGATTTAGATTGGATATTAAAGGAAAATTTCTTCATGGAAAGAGTTGTCAAGCACTGGCTCAGGGCAGCGGTGGAGTCACCAGAGCTGGAGGAATTTTAAAGATGAGGGGATGTGGTTGGACCTGATAACCCTGCGGAGTTTTTCCAATCTAGATGATCCCATGAGCTCAGCAATCCCCACCACTCTGGCAGCCTCTCCAGGTGTCCTCAGCTGGCAGCAGAGGCACCACTGGAACCATGCGGGATCCCAACCCTCAGACGCTGCTGTTCTCACTGCTCTCTGCTTCCCAAATTCCCCCGCCCCTTTTCCTCTGCGCCATCCCCATCAGCTCTTAAACCCCAAACTCTCCATCCACCCAAAAAAAAAAAAAAAAACAAAAAAGGTTCATCCCTGGCAGATTCCCAGCCTGGTGCAGGAGCATTTTCATGTCTTTATTTTCCCAGGACTTGCTGATAAATCCTGTCGCCGTCCCCCCGGCCGGGATGCACTCATTATCAGGCACCGCACGGCGAGGAAGCGACCTGTGACCCCGCCCGGGGACAGGGGGTGACCCGAGGGAGCCGCCCTTATCGGCCCTTTCTAAAAGCTTCCCTTTTTAACATGCCAGAGGAGCCTGGATAGCCGCGGGGAGGAGCAAGGGCTGTCCAGGCAGGACGAGGGGGTGCAGCAAGTATCAGGCACGGGGGGTTGGATTATTCCTGCTGGGAATGGACGGTGTTCCTGAGGCTGGGAAGAGCTGGAGTGAAACCCATGAGTGGGTGGAAGAGCCGAGTGGAGAAGGGCTGGGTGTAGTTCGGCGGGGCTGAGATTGCCAAACGCCTTGCCTGAGTCCACCTGCTGCTCCAGACAGGCTTCCCAGCGGGATTATCAGGAGAAAGCCCGCCGCGAGATAAGAGCGGCCGCGGGAGAAGGTGACAAGGGACATTCTTGGCACCGGGGCCCAGCCCACACATGGGGCTGTCCTGCACCGCCACCCACACACCTGGGCTGGAGCAGGGGCTGGGAGCCGTGTCCCCGCTGTCCCCAGACACGGCTGTCTGGCGGGAGGGGACGATGTGTCTTGCCTTTTCCTGCCAGCTGTTTTTAGAGCAAATGACCTTTCCATCCATCTTTTTGGAGCTGATAAAAGTCTCAGGGCATTACTGCCCCTCTTTTCCTTCAGCTCCCTCTCCGAGGAGGAGCTACAGGGTTTGGAGGGTGGGAGCAGGGATGATGGAGAACCGAGGAAGAGATGGGAATCCCATTGCTTGTTGCCGAGAGGAAAACGCCCTGCCCAGGACAGCCCTGCTCCCCTCGCCCTGCCGGGGTACAGACCCATCCCTCTGCCTGTGTGGGTCCCTGAGCGACCCCCCGGCTCCCCAGCAGGGATTAGCCGGGATGGGTTTTTGCCAAGTCCCGGCTGTCACTGTGTTCCCACCTTTGATCAGGAGTCGGCATTCCTGAAGTGCTCCATCTCCCACATATTGCTCTGATCAAAGGCAGCTGTTGCCTGGACCCTCCCCTGAGCTCATTTGCACACACACACACACACCCAAAAATACAGAAATAAAGGAAACTTAGGGCAGTGGAAGGGGTGGTGGAGGAAGGAGAGACCAGGCAAGGGCAGCAGCAGGACAATCCCTCTCCCTGGTCTCCTCATGGAGGGTCCCATCCACACCCGTCAGGAAGGCTGGTGGGGAATCTGTCAAGGTCTGAAGGGAAATGCTGCTCGGGGCAGCTTGGACAATGAGTTGGACCTCATCTGTCACCTGGAGGAAATAGTGTGCTGGGTGGGTGACAGCAGCAGCCTGGGACAGCAGCAGAACACAGCCAACATCTTCCCCACTTTAGGTGGGGTCAGGAGAGAGCCTGGCTTGAGCTTTCCTGTAATCCCACCCCAGTCCTGGCAGCTTGTGTGTGCTCAGTCCACACAAAGTCCAGCCCATCTCCTCTGGAGAACCATGGAAGGCTCTGCTGGGAGACACGTGGAGGGATTTGACCTCATGGATTATTCCCTTCCGCTCTGCCAGCACCACCATCCACTGCTACAGAGGGAGAGGAGGGAGGTCTGAGACCTGCTCTGGTGGTGGCTCCTCTCCTGGGCAGGTGTGGTCCCATGAACTGTTCTGGCAGTTCTGAATTAATTATTGCTCATGGACAGGGTTTAACCTCTGCTCCCCAGCTGCTGTAATGCAAAGCACTTGGATTATCTGGATTTCCAAGTCCCTTGTGAATCCACCTCCATGCTAAGTCAAGCTGGCATCAGCAGCTTGCTTGTGCCCGATGTGAGGGGGAAAATCCCTGCTGCCCTTCCTCATCCTCTCCCCCATCTGCTGACACTCAGCATTGCAGTTTAGCTGAGGGCTTTGAAAAGACACGATCTCCACAAAGACACTGCAGGTAAAAGAGGGCAGAGAGCAGGAGCATGGACGCATGTCCAGCCTGTCCCCTTAGCTGCAGGTTCAGGTGAGGGCAGGTGTGCTTGGAAGCCAGATTGGGCTGCCCACAGTGACACTGCAGCAGTCTCAGCCCCAGGCAAGGACAGGATCCTTGCAGCATCCTGTCCCTCTAGCAGAGGGTCTGGCAGGCCAGGCTGGGCAGAAGCCCTTCAGAAGGGCAATTTCTCCTCCTCCTCCTTCTCCTCCCTTGGCTTCATCCCGTTGTGCAGCACACAGTAGGGACAAGTGTCCCAGGCACTGCCTTTCCAAGCACCAGCTGTATCATTAAAAGCAGCCTTTCATCTCCTTCAGGACTCTCAGGACAATTTGCTCATACAAGGAGGCTCTGGTCATCTCCTCTCCCAAAATTTAATGTCTCCAGCAGCAAATCTGAGGTGGTTCAGGCAGCATTTCCTCTGGTGCTGTTAGTAAAATCATGTTACTCATTGAAGCAGGGTCAGCACGCCAAACGCAGACCGTGAGTGTTGCTGCCTGGTTACCCCTGTCCTTGCTGCTATCTGTGGGTTAATTTAGTCACTAGAAGGTCCTCAGCCAGGTGATAGCCCTCTGCAGTAAGCCCCCAAGGCTGAATTCCACTCATTTCCCACATCTGAAAGAAAAGAGAAGGACTGGAGGGAGGTCTGGGTGCCAAGGAAACAGAGCACCCCCGTGCTTTCTGCCACGGAGGGGTGTGGGTACACTCAGAACCCCCCAGAGCTGCTCAGCAGCATCCTGGGAGCACCAGAGAGGCTGCCTGGCATGGGGGAATCTGTCACAGCCAAGGTGACCCCGGCTCAGAGGGATCTTTTACCTTCCCTGTTCACCTCCAGGAGCGTCCGGTGGTGGCCGAGGCACTCCCGATCCGACAGGCATGAAGGGCACCCCGGGGCTCTGCTCATCCTTCTCAGCAGGGCTGGCAGTGCCAGGGCTGTCCAGGGCAGGACATCACACCACAGGGGCTGCTCTGGCTCAGGGTCACAGCTCTGCCTGCCTGGCATGGCGTGAGTGGCACCTGGAAAAGTCAGGGGAAAACCTCCAGTGCCCCTTTGGACCCTGCGGAGGCCACAGAGCAAGAAAAACACCTCTCCAAACACCACAGCAGCCTTTCCATCTGACCTCTGCCTTCTCGTACCCAGGGGCACACAGGCTCTGCAGCAGCTTCCTCCTTTTCTTTCTCTCCTCCTCAGTAGCCCTCACACCCCAGAGCACAACGTCCCTTTGTCCCTCCGCCCACACCTGCCTCTCCCCACAGAGAGACGGTGCTGACACCGTGGTGCCCTGCTTTCCAAAGTTCAGTTCCTTGGCTGCAGGCAGCCCATAATGCCACCTTACAGCCAGGTGACCCCTGCTCTTTGGCGCTGTGCAAGGCCCTGTCCGGCCGGCTGAGGGGCCAAGCACATAACATGCTCCGACATCTTCCCTGGCTGGAGCTCAGGGAGAGACCTTGTCCTGTCCCACCTGGGTGCCTGATGGAGCCATGGGTGCCCTTCTGTGCCCAGCACACATCTGGAGAGTGAGGGAGCAGGGACAGTTATCCCCTGGGCCCTGCCACCAGTCTGGGTGCACCCCACCATGGAGTAGGGGACAGCAGACAAACGTGGGGCTCTCTCTCACACCCAGGGATGTGTCACCTTTGCTGGGCTGTCACCTCCCAGTCGCCCTCTGCCTCTTGCTGCTCTAAGCCAGTTCAGCAAACAAGGCCTGGGCACAGTCCTTCTCCTTTCCCTGCCCCACCCAGCTCTCACCTGTACCCATCCCAGCGCTGCTGTGGGGACAGGTGACACACAGTGACACAGGGACATGGAGTGTCTCATACTGCTATCATCAAAGACAATAGTTTCCATGGCGAAAAACATCCCAAATAATTTGACTCTTCCCCTGCCTCTGTTTTAAAGCTTGTGCTGGTGACCTGCCCCCAGTGAACCATCCATAGTCTGTCCCCTGGCCATGCTCTGTGCCAGCCACAGAAGGGTTAAGGATGATTTTCAGAACAGCCATTCAAGCACTGGGAGCTTTCCAAAATGTCCTTTGAGCCTTCTCAGGACAGGGCCTCAGTTTCCCTTATCTACCCAGGGTTGGGATCTCAGGTTGGAACTGAGCCTGCCTTGGGAAAGGACCTTCCATGGTGCAGCACAACCACCTGCTGAAGGGGCAACTCTCTGATCTCTCTGATGCCCTTAAAATCCCCAGTTTTCCAGAAAAAAGGATGTTCCCAGCCTTATATCTGCAGACTTAAAATCTTGACCCACCCTGAGGAGCAGAACCCACAAAGGGAGTCAAATCTGAGGTCAGTGTGTGTAAATCTTGTGATTCTGTCCTGAAGCTGATCTGGGGAGGGATCAAATCAGTTGTTTTCAATTAAGTGAGACCAGCAGAGCTGAACATCTCCATGGACTTTGCCAAACCCACGTTTGTGCATGGCCACTGGAGTCAAGAGTCAGTTGGCTACTTGGCCCAGTCTCAGTTAAGCACTGCTCCCCCAAACCCCCACTGGAGAAGAGGTCTTCTCTGAACCCAGGTGTCCTTAGGGGTCACACCTGCACCAACTGAGCGCTGAGCCCAAACTCCCACCTGGGCAAAATCACCCCCAACTGCAGGAAAGGCAATGATGATGCAAACTGCAGCCCCGGTGCAGCTGTGGTGGGAGGTGAGGAGGCAAACTGCAGCCTGGGTGCAGCTGTGGTGGGAGGTGAGGGGCTGCACAGAGCAGAAGGGCAGGCACAGCCGGGCTCCATCCCTCCTCGGGAGGCAGGAACAGGTGAGGGCAGAGCTGGCCGGGCAGGAGTGGGGCAGGGGACAGGGGGACAAGCGTCTGAGAGAGGACAGCAGTGACAAGGGCAAGGTCTGGATGCGTTAGTGATGGCGTGAGGGTCCTGTCAGTGCCAGCCTTCATCCCAAGTGACAGCCCTGACAGCACGGCCAAGGACAAGGCAGGAGCAGAGGGTGAGGGGGGAGGGAGCTGGGTCCCTGTGCTGTGACACCTCACAGAGACCCCTGTGAGGGGCCAAAGGAGCAGCTCCCCTGGGGACCCTCAGTCAGGGGTCAAGGGCTGTGGGGTGAAGGGGGGTGTGCTGTGCACTTTCCCTCTGAGCAGGGCCCTGATGGCATTCCCAGAGCATCCCAGAGCTCTCTCCTGCTTGCCCCACCCTGAGCCTGGCCCTTGGCTCTGCCCTGCCTCCCTAGAAAATGAATTTCCCTTGCTGTTCACCCCGGGGGGAGCAGGGGCTGCACCCTAGTCCCACCAGCACACTGGGATGTGCCTGGGCTTGCTTCCCCCAGCCCTGCTGCCTTTGGGATGGGCTCAGCCAGCTGGACCAGCCTCCAAGGGGCATTAGGAGACGGTGTGAGGGCATGGAATTGCTCCAAGTTATCCCTGGGGTAACTCTGAACTGTGGGGAGAGTGGCTGAGGGCTGGTGCTGAAGCTCAGAGCTGTCCCAAGTGTCCTCTTTTCCTCTGGGAATAACGGGGTAAAGCTGGATTTCTGTGAGACAGGCAGAGCAGGGCTGAGGGAAGGAGAGAGGAGGAGATGCTTGAAGAACAGCAGTTCTGCTCTGTGACAAACCCCTTGGCTTTACCGGGTTCTTCTTCTCCTCAGGGTCAGGATTAAAAGCAAGAGAGACAGAATTCTTGTTGGGACTTGGATGTTTATTATTTCTTATCTCAGTTCCAGCCTCACTGACCGTGAGTGCTTCTACAGGCTAAGTTAACAGAGTAGAAATGGAGCTCAGAGTTCTGTCTTCAAGGTCTTTTTAAGCCCAAATTACCCAATTATGAGATGCCAACTAATTAAATTTAACTTCTAACCCAGTAACTAATCACCTGTGTTCTGCACTGCAGGCTTTTCTAACCAATCACACAAAATCACCCAAACTTGTGGAGAAGACAACACCTACGCCCTAAACCCTTCATCTTGTTACATGTATGTAATTTTAACCCACCACCTTAAATTCTAAATTTCTCACCCTGTGATATAACACACTTCTATTCAACTACACTTTCACAATCTCAGTGCTATCACCCAATTTTGGAAGCCTTTCCCAAGGTCTCAGGTTAAATGCAGCGTATCTTTGAGCGTATCATTTTCTGTCAGCACAGAAAGGCTGAAATTCTCTGTGCCCAGGGTTCCAACACCGCTCCCCTCAGGTATGCTCAGCCTCCAGCAATGGAGAACGGAAACATAAAACATCCTGAGTTGGAGAGGACCTTCAAGGATGACAGAGCCCAACTCCTGGCCTCCCTCTGGGTCTTTTCCTGATATCCAAGCTGATCATCCCCTGGCACAGCTCCAGCCATTCCCTGGGGTCACAGAGTGGAGCTGCCCCTCCTGAGGAAGCTGCTAGGAGGGGGATGTTCAGGTAAGAAAGGGTTTAGTAACCCTCAAGGGATATTTTTTTTTTATTCAGTGATTTTTTGCTCTCTTTTATCCTTTGGAGCTCTCCCAACACAACATCCTCTGGCTGTGGGCTTATTCAGCCGTTCCTTGGAGGGAAGCCGCTTTTATTCACAGAATCCCAGAATAGTTTGAAGTCACCTTAAAGCCCATCTCATTCCACACTCTCCACTATCCCAGTTTGCTCCATGCCCTTTCCAGCCTGGCATATTGAATACTCCCAGAGAACCAGAGCTTCCCTGGCTCCAACCCTTCCCTCCTCGCTCCCGCACGACTTTAAGCCCTGACACCGAGGCTCTCTACACCATCCCCCGGCGCGAACTCAACATCTCCGGAGGGCCATTGGCTCAGGGGCCGCCCGGAGCCGGGAGCGGCGGGCGCGGAGCTCCCTCCTGCGGCCCCGCCGAGCAACGCGGCCGAACCGGGGAGCCGTAGCCGCGCTCTGCGAGGAAACCGGGGCTGACCAGCCTGCTCCGCTGCCCTCACACCCGCTGCCCTCCCCGCCGGTCCCTGTCCGGGTTCCCCAGCGCCGCTCCGCGGCCCCAGCCCCTGCAGGCCCCGTTGCTAAGGGGCCGTTGCTAAGGACCAACATCCGGGTTCCCCGCGCATGCGCGGTGCCTCCCGCAGCCCACGTGACCCGGGGAAGATGGCGGCGCCCATGGTGCGGCGTGCGCGGCGCTGAGCGCTCCCTCCTTGGCGTCTGTCGCTGCCATGTCGCGGCTTATCGTGAAGAATCTCCCCAATGGGGTGAGGCATCTGGGCGCTGGCGGGGGTGCAGGGGGCGTGACGGGCCCAGTCTGGGGGGAGCGGGATGCCAGGCAGGGAGAGGCACCAGGAGAGGAGTGTGTGGTGTGGATGGGGGAGAGCGGTGAGATCCCCCGGCAGTGAAGGTTTGAATGGGCGGGAGGATGAAGTTTTGGAGAGGGAGCGGTGAGACGTGCCGGGGGAATGGGCTGTGAGGGGATGAGGGGTCGTGGTCGGGGGCGCTTCGGGGTGCGAGAGCTCCTGGAGGAGTCAGGAAGGTGCAGGAGGCAGCATGAGGGGCACGGGCTGGGCAGGTGGCGGCCCCTCAGGGGGGACAGTGGACCTGGAGTGAGCACTGTGCCCCCCTCGTTGCCCTGGAGTTGGGAGCAGGTGCCTCCGGTGCTGCTGTGCCGGCTGGATCCCGCCCTGTCCCACATCCCCGGGTGTGAGTTCGTGGCCAAGATGCACGGGTTCGGTGGCTGAAGTCGGGATTTGGTTTGCAATGTGGCTCCCGCAGCCTTCCAGCAGGCCTTTGAGACAGGAGATTTTGGGTTGGACTTGTCCTCAGAGCCTCCCTGGGGCTGATTTCCCTTGCTGCTGCCCTCCCTCCTTTCCCAGATGAAGGAGGAGCGTTTCAGGAAGCTCTTTGCTGCTTTTGGCACGCTCACTGATTGCTGCCTCAAGTACACCAAGGATGGAAGGTTCCGGAAATTCGGCTTCATTGGCTACAGGTCTGAGGATGAAGCTCAAGCAGCCCTGAACCACTTCAACAAAAGCTTTATAGACACTTCCAGAGTCATGGTGAGCTGATCTCTGCAAATTCTCCCTGAGATTCTTAAGGAATGGGATCTTAGGAAGAGATTATTCCCTGGGAGGGTGGGTGGGCAGGCCCTGGCACAGCAGCTGTGGCTGCCCCTGGATCCCTGGAAATGTCCAAGGCCAGGCTGGATGGGGCTGGGAACAGCAGGGGACAGTGGAAGGGGTCCCTGCCCATGGCAGGGCTGGCACTTTGAAGCCCTTGCAATCCAAGGGGATTTTGTGCCTGTCCCCTCTTGACTTGTATGTGTAGCTCTGTGCTTTTAAAATATCCATCTGTAAAAAGCTGTTCCTCCATCCCATCGGGGTTACAACAATTCCTGAGTGAAGTTTCCCAGCAGGTGTTTAATGAAAGGCCTGACTCGTTCCAGGTGGAGTTGTGCAAGTCTTTTGGTGACCCTACAAAACCCAAAGCCTGGAGCAAGCACTCTCAGAAGCCCCCTGCCTCAGAAAAGCAGCCCAAGGAGCCCTTGGCAAGTGCAGCTCCTGCAGGCACAAAGAAAGTGAGTCCTGCCTGATTGCTGGAGGCTCTGATGTGTGCCAGTGCCACAGAAGGGTCTGTGCTGTGGGGAAGGGGACAGAGCAGCTGGGACAGCAGATGTTGGAGTCCTGGTGCTGGGGTTTTCTGCCTCAGGATCTCTGTTCCCTGGGCTGTTGGGTTCCCTGAAATTGCCTGTGCTTCTAATAAATCTTTCTGGTTTTTTTCCTAAGGATAAAAAGAAGAAAGATCCAGTGGGAAAATTAAAGGAGGTGAGTTGAGGTTGGATTGCTGTCCCTGCATTCTTGCTGCTGACTGGTTCCTTTCTGTGCTGCTTCTATCTGGGACAGCCCAGTTCCAGTGGAAAAAATGATTTTAATGGAACTTTTTAATGGTCAGCTACTCCTGTGAGCACACACTGCAGCCAGGCCAGTTCTGGGGTTTAACCATATGTGAGTTTTGTCACATTTAGCTTGTCTGTTTTTTTCTCTTTTTATTGTTTTCTTTTCCTCTTTAAAGTATTTTCTAAACACCAATTATTAAAAAAAGAGTAGGAATGAGACACCTTGAGAAGACTTTAATCACTTTGTCAGTGTAAATTAAGCTCCCCTTAAGGGATTTTTGGTTTTACACTGCTGGAAATGAGGTGATATCTTGGATTTCAGATTCACTATGAGTCTATCTTCACAGCTTGTCTTTTTTTTCTTTTTTTTCCACAGCTGGAGGAAGATAAAACATTCCAGGAGTTCTTAGTGGTTCACCAGAAGCGATCCCAGGTGGCCACTTGGGCTAATGACACTTTGCCAGAGGAGCCTAAGAAGGGAAAATCAGCAGCAGCTGATTACCTGAACTTTGATTCAGATGAGTCTGAGGAGCTGAGTGAGGGTGGGGCTGAACCCTCTGAAGATGAGGAGGAGATTAAAGGTACCCAAGGGAGCTGTCACCCTTTGCTTGTCTCGCTCACAGTGGCTGTGGGAGGCAGTGACAGCATTGGTGTCACCAGGAGGGTGGGGTCTCACCTTTCTGTGTGCTGGGAATGTCTGGTTGTTTTCTCCAAATTTGGGGAAGTGTGGCTGATATTCAGGGGTGGCATTTGTGCTTTCCCTGTGTCACTAGGGAGAGGTGACAGGGGCACACAGCTGCAGCTTTCCCTGAAGTGCTTTCCTACCTGAAACACCTTTCATCTCTAGGATTTCCAGGGCTTGGTTTAGGAACATCTGTTGGTTTAAGAACATTTAGGGGTCTGGGAATTTGTCTGCTCTGCCTTTGGTGCACATTTCTGGAAATTGTGTCTGCCAGGGTTGATGGGAAGGGCTTGGCTTCAGTATCCTGACTCCTGGGAGGAAATTTGAAGTAGTGGGTTCATTCTGTAGACTCACAAGTCTGGGCTGCAGTCTGGTGTGTATATTTTAGACTCCAGTGTCCCTGCAGCAGGGATGGGTGTGGGTTTGGAGCTTTTCTCCCTCCCTCCATGGGATTCCCTTGGGCTGTTCTGGTGTTTTCCCTGCTGCTCCTCATCTCTCCTTGAGTGACTCAAATGCAAGTGTAAAACTGAACACTTGAAACCCTTCTCTGAGGCCTGCTTGGGGTATTTAGTTAGAATTGTGACAAAATACTTCATCCTGGAGTACCTCCAACCCCTTTCTGCTGTGGTTTATACATGAACTCTTGCTTTGAAACCCAGGCTGTCAGTCTGGAAGTGCTGAGATGAAATTGCTCTGCAGTTCTCAAGCTTTTCCCATGGAAAAGGTAGAGGATAAGGAGGTGATGGTCATGATATTGTGTCATTTCTCAGCTTTCTCCTGGCCTGGGGGGAGAGCAGCAGCAGCTGTGTGGAAAAAAAATTCTCTGCTCTTTCCCCTCTGTTAGGAAAAAAAGAAGGCAAGAAGGCAGCTACCAGCAAAGACCTCTCAGATATGGATTACCTGAAATCTAAAGTGGTGAAGGACTCTTCCTCCTCATCCAGTACAGAGGAAGAAACAGAGACTGAAGAGGAAGAGGAAAGTGAGACTGAGGAGGAGTCAGGCAGTGCAAAAACCCACCCAGAGAAAAGGGGGAAGCCAAAAGCCCAACAAACAGAGCAAAAAACAGCAGCAGGGAAGAAGAAAAAAGGATCCACACTAGAGGTACAGCTGGATTTGATTTCTGTCTTCTTTGAAGCAGCAGCTTTATGGCCAGCAGGTGTGTGTCAGTCCCTGCAGGCTGCAGGGCCCACGGGGTACCAGCTTTCTTGGCATTCTTGGTGTGACCCATTTACAAATATTGTTGAATCTCCTCAGGGCTAACTGAATTCCCAAAGATAGGGCTTCCAGATGAGTGCTGCTAGTGCCCTTTTCAGAGGCTTTCTTCCAGGAAATGCCATCCTGGAAACAGAAGAATTCAGTTTTTCCTGGCAGTGCACCTTCAGCTGGCACCTCCTGCCCCAGGGCTGCTGCAGCTGTGGGAATGTCCTGATATCTCCTGATATCCCTGCCACTCTTCAGCCTCCTGTTTGTTGGCCAAGCCCAGCTGGTTGTGCTGGGTTTTTTGTTCTTTCCTTCAGCTTTTTGTCCCTTTTCTTCCCCCTCCTCTGTGCAGAGCCAAGGCAGCTCAGGTGAAGCCAACACTGCGTTCACAGTGAAACTTCGTGGGGTTCCCTCAAACATCTCCGAGGCAAGTTTGGGTTCCCAGCTGGCGAGGGAGGCTCTGGGGTGTCTCAGAGTGCAGCTCTGCAGGCTGTTTGCAGAAACTTGTCACTTTTCACTCTTCTGAGGGTTGTGTGGGTGATCAGGGGAACTTCTGAGCTGTCTGTGTGCAGATCTCTGTTTGTTGAGTGGGGTGTTTTATATCTAAATCCTAAGCCTGCAACTTGCTGCTTCCTGTAGCTGAGAACTTACTCAAACAATTCTAATTCTTCCCGCAGCAAAAAATTCGGGATTTTTTCTTCCCTCTGAAGCCAGTGGCAATCCGGATGGGAAAAAAGGCCCAGGGGAAGAATTCAGGTAAGAGCTGTGTGTGGAAGGGGGGTGGGATCTGTGAGTCAGGGGACCTCTGGATCACCCCTCTGCTCTTTTAGTCTGCAGTTCCAAATTCCTGGCTCGTGGTCTGATTCTTTGAGACCTTTCTGTGACTTTGCAGCTCTCCTGCCCTACTTGCTGTCCACAGGATGCCATGGGCAGAGGAATGTTGGCTGTGCTCCCTTAGGAGTAGCAGCAGGAGCCTTTTTTTCTGATTGAGCTGCATCCAGAACTTTTCTAAACCCTCCAAACCATGCCAAGGAAAAGCCTGTTCCTCTGGGATAGCTGCAGCAGCCCAGGGCACTGTGCTGATTTGTGTGAGCAGGTCCTTGGAGCTTTGCTGCATGCTCTTTTCCTTTAATAGTCCAACAACGGCTGCACCTTTTATTTACTCTCAGAGGCACCTGTGAAAGCCTCCTCCAGCTGCTAACTCAAGTTTTTTTTGATTTTATATAGAGAGAATAAGCTTTGAAAAGGCAGCCTTCCAGTCTGACATGGCCATTTCCAGGCTGGATTGAAACTTTTCATGGGAGCTGAATGCTCTATCTATAGGAATCTATATTAAAGCAAGCCCAATTCACCTTTAATTACCCAATTAGTGGCTGTGTGTGCTCCCCACATGATGCTCAGTTGAACCTTCCTTTCCTCCAAGGTTACATCTTTGTTGACTTGAAGAGTGAAGCAGAAATGCAAAGGGCCTTGAAGCGGAAAAAAGAATTCCTGGGTAAGGGCTGTTTGTTCCTGCTCGTTCCAGCCGTGGGAGCTCAGCTGCTCGAGTGTTCCCTGCACAAGTAGCTCCTGTGATTGGAGTTTTTCCCAGGCAGATGGGAGCTCGTTCCTTGGGATAAACCAGGTGCTGTGACAGGAGTGGGGCTTTGGAGCCCTCATGTTTTGCTGTGTGCTTGAGGTGGTTCTTGTTGAGATAAAAATAACACTGCTC
The DNA here is from genome assembly GCA_018697195.1 of Certhia americana. Lineage (NCBI taxonomy): Eukaryota > Metazoa > Chordata > Aves > Passeriformes > Certhiidae > Certhia > Certhia americana. Next base: position 10,695,216 of record CM031871.1, read on the forward strand.
GAGTTGAGCTTTGTACAGACAGCCCTGGGCTTGGCCTAACCCTTGGAGTAACTTCTGAAATTCTGTTGGCTGATATTGTGTGAGCTGGCACAGACAGGCAGGGGCTCTGGGAAAGGAAAGGGGGCTGGTGTTGATACCCTGATTTTTGTGAAGTCTGACTCTTACAGCCCCCATCTCCCCCTTATTTTTGAGTCCTGCTCAGAGCCTGTGGGGCTGTAATTGTGTCTAACGCTAGGTTCTTTGTGATGCCTTAAGTTTTAGCTTTCATATTTTCCAGATTCTGCACTGCATTAGTATATAACTCCGAATATATCAGAGTATATAACTCTGAACTTCATATAAAGTATTAGCAAGTTCTCCTCACAAGTTAGTCAGACAAAGCAATCCTTTGCCAGCTCAGGGCCCAAAAAGTGCAAACAGCAGCGAATTGAGGAGAGCAATCTGGGACCTGAAGCTGTAATTGGACAATGAACCCCAAAATGGAAATGGACCAAAACTTATAAAAGGGTGAAAACTCCTGACCTGGGGTCCACCTTGGCTGTAGCCCTGGCCAGGCTCTTGTACTGCCCAAGGTTTATCCTTTTAATAAATCCCTCCTTTATTCCTTTAACACTGTCCAGCCCCTGTTGCAGGAGGCCTCTCAAGGCATCATTTGCACATGGGTGCTGTTTGCTCGTGGCCTTGGGAGACACCCAAGGTCCTTCTGTGTTGTTTGGGGCCCAGGTGGACGTTGTGTGGAGATTTCCCGGTGCAGGAACACCCCAAAAGAAACTGTTCCAGCCAAACCTGAGCACCAGCCCTGGCAAAGGAGGCTGAGGGATGACGAGGAGGAAGAGGACTTGTCTGAATCAGGGAGACTCTTTGTCAGGAATCTGCCTTTCACCAGCACTGAGGAGGACTTGGAGAAGATCTTTTCAAAGTATGGTGAGTGTTTGCCATGGGACTGGAACTTACCTTTGTCCTGAGGTTTTCCTGCTGGGTGGGATTGGACAAAGCTCTGTGTCCCACATCTCTTGGACACAGCCCAGCTCCCATCATCTTTTATTTTCTGGGGTGATAATGGGAGCCTGCTTGGCAGGAGAGGCTTCCTGCAGGTTGGAAGTGAATCCCTGAGATCCACTTGACATTCCAAACTTGGGGTGTAAGTTTGAAGTTGAATTTGGAGGTAGTAGAGGAAAACATATTTGAGGTTTTCTTGGCATCCTGGGCCAGAAAGGGTGAGGTTGTGGAAGTCTTTATCCCTGAGTGAAGGTGAAGGCAGCTGCTCAGAGCTTGCCTGGTTTATGTCACCTGTCAGAGCCCATGAGCTGCCCCACCTGGGCTTGAGGTTCTTGTGCTGGGCCCACCTTGTCCCTCTGCAGCTCCTGGCCCAGGCTAGTGGCTCACCACACTGCTCCCCTCATCCCTGGTTGTGTCTGGGAGGTGCCACTTCAGAGCTGGGCAGGGACATCCGTGACCACCAAGCCTTGCCTCCTGCAGGACCCCTCTCGGAGATCCACTTCCCCATAGACAAACTCACCAAGAAACCCAAAGGATTTGCTTTCATCACCTACATGATCCCTGAGCATGCTGTGAAGGCCCTGGCAGAGCTGGATGGGCAGGTGTTCCAGGTACAGCAGCTGATGCTTTTCCTGTGCTTTGGATTGCAGCTGGTGGCAATGCTTGTTGAGAATGTGGCTGAGAGTTTGCTTCTGGGCTTTGTTAAAAAGGTTGAGGCTCTCCTGCAGGTTATTTTGGTAGAGTAGCTTTGTTTGAACAGCTTTGCAGACCCCAAAATCCTGGTAGAGGTGGGGAAGGAGCTCTGAGTCTGTCTCATGCCGTGTGGCTGCTTTGATTTGCATTGTGGCTCCTTTGGGAAGGAAAATTCCCTCCTCCCATCAACTAGGAAAGGTGCCAGGAAATTTCCTCCTTGTGAGGGGTCTGTGGATTATTCCAAAGCTGCTGGACCTCTTCTTCCTGTCTTGCAGGGCAGAATGATGCACCTTTTACCCTCCACAATCAGAAAGGAAAAAATGGAAGATGGAGATGCAGAAGAGTCTTCCTCCTACAAAAAGCACAAAGAGGCCAAGGACAAAGCCAACAGTGCCAGGTACAACACCAGCTGCCAGATTGCCAGGAAGTGGCAGGAATGCATGTGGAATCTTCACAGGGGCTGTAGAGATTCCCCAAGCTGATGAAGCATTTGCTGTGCAGCTCTGGTTCCTTTCTCTCTTACCTACCTGACTCCTCTGCCCAAGTAGCTCAGTGAGCAGCAGAAACTGAGAGCAACTTTGGGGGCTTTGACTGGCTTTGGTATGGCTTGCTTCTCTAATGAGAGTTAGGCTGATCTGTAATTCTTCTGAGGGGTGGTCTCAGATCAGTTGGGCCTTTCTCCTCTGCTTGGCCACCTGAATTCTAAAGTTTGTAGCAGCTTTTTCTTGCTGTGTGACAAATCGGTTTGAAAGAAGTGGCTGATACTTTCTGTCTTGAAAGGAGAAGGGTGCACCCCTGCTTGCATGGGGTTTGTGGGTTTGGGAATCCAGTTGGAAAGGTGTGTTCCCCTGAACCAGTACCTGAACTTCAGCTGCAGAGCTGTGACCTGTCAGGTGTGGGGAAGCAGAGCTCAGCTGCCTGCACAGCTTTCTGTTTGCTCTCCAGTCGCATCTCCCTCATCCTGTCCCTTCTCTAGGGATCTGCCACCCTGCTTTCCCCTCTCTCTTCACCCTGCCTGCTCATGGTGGTGCTCAGAGCTGCTTTTTCCCAGGATTATTGCCTAGATGAGCCCCATGCCTGAACCTGGCTGTGTTTTCTCTTGGCAGCTCCCACAACTGGAACGCGCTGTTTGTGGGGACAAACGCTGTGGCTGATGCCATGGCCCAGAAGTACAATGCTTCCAAAAGCCAAGTGCTGGATGCTGTGAGTTGGCTTGTGATGGATCAGCTGGGGTGGGACATCACTTTCCTGCCTGTTTCTTTATGGCCAGGGCCTTCCTGGCCTTGTACAGGAAAAGCCTCAGTGTATCCATGTGCAGCACACAGGCTGAGGCTGTGGTGCTGTAGCACCTCTGTGGGGTCTGAGCCTATTGATCCCTTGGTCCCCAGCCTTCCTTCCCACTCTGCTTTCCTGTGGCCCAGTTTGGCATTCCTACATAACTAGAAGTTGGTGGGAATTTGCACCCTAAAGCTCAGCTCCTTCCTGGAAATTTCACTTTAATATGGAATGTGTTTGCATTCCAACAGCACAATTTCCAGCAGCTCCAGATGAGCTGGAGCATTTTACCCTCCTGCTGCCTGCCACATTCCTTTTGCATGTACTTCTGAGAGCAGCAGGTGACTGAATTCTTGCCTGCAGGAGAGCAAAGACAGCGTGGCAGTGAGAGTGGCTCTGGGAGAAACGGAGCTGGTCCAGGAAATCCGCCGGTTCCTCGTGGAAAACGGAGTCAGCCTGGATTCCTTCAGCCAGGTGAGAGGCTTGGCTGGAGGCACCAGTGGGGATCCACCTCTTCTAGTCCTGGTGTGTTGCTGTTATTTATGAACAGAAACACACAGACTCCAAATAAGTTCATGAGAAGGCTGAAAAGAGGAATCTTTATTAACAAAATGGAGCACCTTATATAAGATACTTAGCTAAGTAAAAAGTGATTGGTGAATGGGAACAGCACCTTCCCTATTACCATTGATTAAGTAAGAGAAATAATATATTCTATGGGATGGAAAACACCACCTGTTGTTTTGAGAAATAATATTGTTTGGGGAGAGTATGTTTACACGATTTCTCTTGGGAAAGTGAGAAGCTTTCCCTAGGAAAGAAAGGATCCTGACAGGCTTTCAGCTATGAAGTTTCAGAGACACAGAATTGTCAGCCCCACACTGGTGTTCTCAGCTCTCTTGGAAATTGGTAATTAAATCCTGAGCATCTTGCAGGATTGAACCCTCCCTGATGCGTTAGGAAATGTAGCCATTTGAAAATCCCTGGGAATGGGTGGAATCCATAATATGATGGCTTTAGGATGGTGGGCAGCTTGCTGTAGGCAGGGAAGGAGCCCTGTGGATCTGCAGCTGAAACCTCCATCCATGAGATGTGGTTGGAGTGGGATGTGGCTTTTCCAGGGAGTGCTTTCTGTGTGACTGTTGGTCCTTTTGGAGCTGGGGAAGGAGTTGACACGGACAGAGGGAGAGCACAGCCTCTTGGACCCAAAGTCTCCAGTCAGAAAATTGCTGGATTTGCTCTCTCACATCCCATATTCTTTCTTTCTCTGCTGGCTGTGTCAGGCTGCTGGGGAGAGGAGCAAGACAGTGATTCTGGTGAAGAACCTCCCTGCTGGCACGAGCACGCTGGAGCTGGAGGAGCTCTTTGGCCAGCACGGTGGCCTGGGCCGGGTGCTGCTGCCAGAGGGAGGCATCACAGCCATCGTGGAGTTCCTGGAGCCCACAGAGGCCAAGCAAGCCTTCACCAGGCTGGCCTACTCCAAGGTGGGGAAGCACTGCGTGAGGAGTGGGATATTGGGCAGGTGGGAAGCTGCAGAAGGGCTTGCTCTGAGTGTGAGGGGCACAGGGAGTGTGGGAAGGGTGTTATCCCACAGCCACTGATGTTCCAGCCTGTGTCCTTTGGATCTAGGGAGGTGCCTGGTACAGCAGAGCAGGGCTCAGCCTGCAGAGGATGCTGGAGAAAGGAGGATGTGACGCAGCTGGAGGGTTTCTTTTCCCTTTCACAATCCAGGAGTGACCTGAGGCAGGCTGTGGGCCTGTAAGGCTGGATCCTTCTGTGACAGAGAGTTTAGAACTGCAGTCCTGTAAGGCTGGATCCTTCTGTGACAGAGAGTTTAGAACTGCAGTCCTGTAAGGCTGGATCCTTCTGTGACAGAGAGTTTAGACTGCAGTCCTGTAAGGCTGGACTCTTTGTGACAGACTTTAGCCACTTGAAAAGGTTACTCAGCTTTTCCACTGCTGTTTTTCATTACAGAGTGAGGTGAAAATGAAATTGGGAGCAGAGTTTTTCCTTCAAGCTTTGCTCTTCGCTCCTCATTTCTCTCCTGTCTTCTCTTCACAGTTTCATTCTGTTCCCTTGTATTTGGAGTGGGCTCCAATGGGGATTTTCCTCAGCCCAGCCCCTCAGAAAAAAAAAGCTGGGGTTCCAGGAAAGGAGGATGAAGCAGGGCTGGTACCAGGTAAGAACTCTGGCTGACTTGCTGGGGGTCTCTGCTGTTGTGTCAAGCCCCAGGATGTTTTGTCTGGGTGACTTCCCACTGTGAGAGATGATCTTCCCTCCCTAAATACACCCCCTTTCTCCCCATCCCAGGGTCTCCCCCACAATTTGAGGGGGCAACTCCCCCAAAATTTGGCTTTGTTGCATCTTATAAAGTTGGGTTTATTCCTATTGTTCCAGATGAAGCTATGAAAGGCTCGGAGGAAGCAGCAGCACAGGAAGAAGAGGAGGAGGAAGAAGAGGAGGAGGAGGAAGAAGAAAATATTCCTGGGTGTACCTTGTTCATCAAAAACCTGAACTTTGCCACCACAGAAGACACATTGAAGGAGGTGAGCAGTAAGGACACAGTGTTTAAAGGATTTTAGCCAGTGTGACCTAGTGGGAGATGAGAGAGCACTGGATTCTACTGGGACTGGGAACGTCACTCCAGGTGTCAGTTAAGACAAATGCATCTGAAACTGTTTTGGTGGGGTTTAATTCCACTTAGAGACAGGTGGAGGCAGTAGGAAATCTTCTAACATTCCTGATTTCCCATGTTTTCTGTACCTGGGAAAGGCACTGCTGCAGCTCTGCCACTGCTTTGGGTGTGAGAGGCAGTGAATAAATAAATGATGATTTCTGACCGTGCTTGTCCTCTCAGCTTCTGCTGGCATTGTGCTTCACCTCACAAAGCACTTGGGAGAGAGCATGGAATTCCTGAAGTTATGTGGGGTGGTAATAGCAAAATCAGGAAAAGCAGCTGGAATTTCCCATCTCTGGCACTTCTTGTAGCTGTGTAAAATGCCACATTCCATGGTCCAAGAATCCTGTGAGACTGTGTAGAGACTCTTGTCCAGCTGGGGACAAATGAATGTCCAGAGGAGGGCTGGGACTTGCCTCCTCTTCTTTTTTTTGTCTTTACAAGGGAGTCAAACAAAGTCTGCTACCTTCTATCCCCCCATTTTTGGGAAGAGCTGTGTTCTAGGGACATCACAGGCACCACCCACCCTTAAGGCCTCTACCTGGCTGAGGGCATCGTGTAATCCAGAATGTTCCTCCAGAGCCATCTCAGATCTCTGCACTGTTTCTGAGGGCTGGGGCAGGATTTCTGGGAACGTTTGTCTTGATGCCTTTAAAACTCTGTATGTGAGTATTTGTACAGAAAACAGCTTGATGAGGAAAGGCTCAGCTGCACTGCCTGGCAGGTGTGTGCTGGGGAGGTGGGCCTGTGTGGCAGAGGGCCACGTTGGCAGCTGAGTTGCAAGCCTGTGACAAAGAGACCTGAATCACGTGTCCCAATTCCTTGCAGACGTTTTCCAGAGTGGGAGCCCTGAAGAGCTGCACGATATCCAAGAAGAAAGACAAAGCAGGTACTCTAGATGCTGCTGTTCAATTCCTTCCCTCAGCTGGTTGCTGAGGGCTCAGGTGTGGCATCGCTTCAGCATTCATCTGGCTGAGCATTTGTGTTCCTGCTGGCAAAACCCTCGGTGCTTCCCCAAGTGTTCCCATCAAAATGGCTGCGAGCAGCGACCAAACCTTCCCCAGGGTTTGGCCTAGGAGGTTAAACTGCCCTCTGGGATTTGTGGAGACGTGGCCTTCTCTTGCTGTGCGTTGGCCACGGTAGTGTGTACACTTTACAAACGAGACAGGGCTGCTGCTGGATGTGTCTCAGGCTATATTTATTTTTCAAAAGTCTCATTACATGACTGAGGCCATAGGAAGATGACAGCAGCTCGTGTCCCAAGCAGCAGATGCTGAGTTCTGTGTTACAATACACTTTGAAATCCTCTCAGCCAACAGCAGAAAGCACAAAGCACATTGACACTTCAGCCAATTACAAAAACCACGTGTGTGCTTGCTTAAAACAATGCTTCCTTGTTAGCCTTAGAATTCAATGCACAGTGCTCCATTATTAAGCTTAAAACTTTCTATATTTTGACAGATATATTTTTCTGCAGCCTTAAGATTTTTGCTAGCCAAACTTTAATACTGAAGTCATTATTTTCTATCCTTGTCCTCTATTTACTTAGCTGCATTCAAAACTTGCAACTGCAGCTTTAATTTCTGCTCTGCTGTTCCTGAGACCTGCTTTTTGCAGCTTTCCCACAAACTTTTTACCTGTAATGATTCCCACATCTTGAGATCTTGGGATGGGAGAAGCCAAACTCCTTCAGGATCAGAAAGGAGTAGGGTGCAGGCTGACAGGAGGTGCTGCCCTGTGATGATTGAACCCTGCCTTACCCTGGAAATGGCCAGATCCTCGAGGATGCCTGGCTGAGAGCTGTGCTGAGTGAGCTTAGTTTGCCTTCTCCCTGGCAGTCCTGAGCCCCACAAGCTGCAGGGATGAGTGCCTGTGCCTGTTGTTGGCTGCTCCTGCTTCCCCAGGAGTTGGATTAAGGCAAGCAGTGGCTGGAGGGGCTGTGGCTTCTCAAAGCTCCTGATCCTTTCTGGCACTGGGGTCATCTCTACACTCTGAGGCTCTGAAGTTGAAAATGGGGGTTGTTTTCTCCCCTCCTTGCTAACTGTCCCTTAATTCTGTGTTGGGTGTTCCTCAGAGGCGTGATGTGACTGCAGGTGCTGTGCAGGGAGGGCTAGAGATGTCTCTCCTTTGTTGTGACAGTAGCAGCTGCCCTCTGCAGCTTAGGGAATGTCTGTCTCCACATGGGGATCCCTTCCCCTGCTCCCCAGCAGCTGCTTTGCAGTGTTTTGTTTAAGGAAGTTGCACTGAGGTGATGCAAAGCAGAACGTGGGCTTTGTGTGCAACATCTGTCATCCCCTCTTCACATCAGCACCAAAAGCAGCTGCTCCAGAGCAGTGCCTTGCTCAAAACACTCAGCCAGGGCTGCTCATGAGGAGCATCCAGCCGTGGACAGGCTGGCCCTTTTTTCGTGGGCTATTGAGCTTTTGTCCCCCCAATTTTGGCAATCAGTGCTTGTTCCTGGTTTGTTTTTATGTTTTATATCTTATGTTTATGTACTAACAAGAGGAAATTAACTGCTGCTCTGTTTTTGTTGTATGTTTTACGTGTGGAACATTTGTTAGCAAATTGTTTAATGTGAGAGAAATGGTACGAAAATTCTTGGTTAGTAGCTTAGGTGATTTAATTGTTTTAAGGCTGCTCTTGCAGCAGCTTGAGGTAGAAGGAGAGTTGTGGTAAGCTCCTTTTTAAGGTTTGAGGCTTTAAGATTATTACAGTCAGGTGTATATTGATTGATAATGTGTTTTATGTTCATGTTCTTCTGTTATTTTTTGTGTTAGGTGTTAGTAAAGTAAGTTTTTTTAATGCTACATGGGCTATTTTTGGGGGTTGATGGAATGGTAGGTTAAATTTTGTCTTGGAAAGATTTCTTGTGGCAATTGCCAAGGGACATGGTTGGGTGCTGTGTGTAAGACTGAGGTGAAATTTTATCAAGATGTTGCATTTTTGCACAGGGTGTGATTTGGAGCAGTATTTGTAATTTTGTTTTGATTCAGGAAAATGAAATGTTCTGTAAAAAATTAAATATTTTTTTAAAATGCTGCTTTCTTAACAAGTCCCCTTTCTCTCCTGGCAGGCACTTTGCTTTCCATGGGCTTTGGATTTGTGGAGTACAAGAAGCCAGAGGGTGCCCAGAAAGCCCTGCGCCAGCTCCAGGTGAGCCTGAGCCTGTCAGGAATTCTGTCCAGACCCTTGGATCAGCCTGGCAGTCCAAAATCCAGCTGAGGATGTCAATGCTGTGGCTTGCACTGGCCAGGTGGAGAAGCCTCTAAAATGGGCCAGGTTGCTGAGGACGGAGGGTTTGTAAAAAGCCAGAATAGTGGAAAAATATTTCTTAGTGCTGAGCCAATGTGGAAATCCCAGCAAATGTCCAAGGATTGAATTTTCCTGAATTTTCCTGTCAGGTGCCCCTTGCAGGGGGCAGAGACCCAGCTATCCCCTCACAAAACAAATACTGATTAATGTTAATTTAGTGCTGCTTTGACTTCTAATTCTTTTATAAATTTATTTCTCTAAACGATGCCCTATTTTCCTGCTGTTTCTTTGTTTGAACTCCCAGGGCTGCACTGTGGATGGCCATAAGTTGGAAGTGAAGCTGTCAGAGAGAGCTGTCAGGTAAGGCTCACCTCTCACCTCACTAGCATTGCAGCTGCAGTAATCCTGGGGAGCTTCTTCCCTTCTTCCCCAGCGTCTGCATCCTGAGGGAGGTGACCAGGAGTGTTCCAGCTGTTGAACACATCAGCCTTTGCTCTGCTTTGTTCACAGTCAGCTTTGCTTGAAAGGGAAAAAAATATAAAAATGAGCAATGAGCTGAAGTGGGGCACCAAAAATGTGCCCAAAGTGAGAACCAGGCAGAGTTTTCTTCCCTGCTCAAGGAAAAAATCCACTGGGAGTTCCCAGGGGTTTAAAAAGTTCTTGGAGAGAAATCTTCTCTGGGTAATGAAGTCTTTTACCTGAGAGAAAAGTTCTTGTTCATCTCAGAGAACAGGAGCTTAAGAACAATATTCTGATCAAATCAAGACAAAATCAGGTTTCCTGCTTGATACACAAGTTTGGAGTCCCCTCCTTTTGTCTGGGCAATCAGGCACAGAGGAGATGGTTCCTTGTGGGTGAATTTACTTGGAATTAGCCTCAGTTTTTAGGGATTCCTCCTAAAAAAAACTCAGCACAGAATATGCTGACTGCAAAACTGCAAACAAATCCAGATATTTGAATGTTGGCACCTAAATACTGTCCTTCAGACACTCTGGAAACCCTACTGGAAGTGCTATCTGTTAAATGTCAAAATTTGTTTGAAAATCTGCTTCCTGGGGACCACAAGCAGTCTGACAGCTCCCTGCGTCTGCACTTTGTATTTCAATTCTTTCATAAAGCATTTTTATCCAGTTTGATTTTGAAAATCCCTTCAGCAGGTATCCAGGCCACAATGGGAAGTGCTTTGCTTCATGGAATAAGCTGCTGTCTTTTGTGTTAGGTAAATTCTGACCTTGTCCAAATGCAATACAATTCCAGAGGTAAAAAAAAAAAAAAAAAATTAATACTCTGTTATGAAATTTCATTTGCTGTTTCATAAGCCAGGAAGAAAAAGAATCAAAATTAGCTGACGTTAAGCTAATTTTTAACAATATATTCATTAATGCATTCTCCTGACAATTAAAGGGCAAGATTTGGTGACAAAACAGGAGTTAGTGGCAAATGTGAGATGAGGACCTCAGCTGGAGCAAGATGGGTTATTTTATTTTCAGCTGTAGGATTTAAGGGTGTTTGCAATTTGATCCTTCTTGGTGCCCTGTGTGGCATTGTCACTGTCCCAACCAAGAATGCCAACTTGAGCTGGTGCCTCAATTTTCCACATTCCAAATGCTGAGGGAGCCACAGTTCAATGGGGCTTTGCTGTTCCGTGGTCTTTACCTGTGCCAGGAAAATTAATCCCCAAACACCAGAGGTTTATGTCCAAAAAGGAGACAGAGGAGTCCTTTGACTTTATTCCAATAAAGGGAGAAGCCATGGGGCATTCTCAGTTTTTGGAGGATGCAGCCTCCTTTTTTATCCCCATTTCCCACCTTTTTTATCCCCATTTCCCACCTTTATTATCCCAATTTCCCAGCCACATTTCCTTCTCTTTCCCCACTGGCTGAGGTACTTGAGAGGTACAGACTTCCCAGAACGCCTGATCCCTCAGATCCCCCTCTAATGTGTAACCCTCCCTTTTAATTTTTAATTCTTATGGAATTTATGGGTTTCCCCCATTGTTCCTTTCATCTTTCAATATCCAATTTCATTTCTCAGCAAACCTACGGTTTGTTTATAAGGCAAATACCTTTTTTTTCCAATCATCAATCAGTAGAATCCTTCCCATTATTTCCTTTATCTCTCACTAGTAATTTTATCTACCAGCACAGTTGATTTGCAGAGACAAATTTGTCATTCCTCTCACCTGCCCTTGCTGTTTGCTTCCAGGCCTGCTGTGAAATCAGCCCGAAAGAAACAAACTGCCAAGAAACAGAAAACTTCCAAGATCCTGGTCCGAAACATCCCCTTCCAGGCCACTGTCAGGGAAATCAGGGAACTCTTCAGGTAGGGAAGGGCTTTGTTGGGTCTCTGGGTGACTCTGGGGTGGAGCTGTTGTGATTTTCATCCTAAATATTTATAGTCGTTTTTGTTTGTTAATTTGATTGTTTTTTTTTTTTTTAATTGGGGGTAAAGTAGGCTTAAACTTGAAAGGTATAAAGAAAATTTGTTAACAGAGCTAAAAGAAGAAGAATAAAAATTAGAAAACTTTTGGAACACTACTTTTTTTATTGACAGCATACAGAAAACAGCACTTAAAATTATTAGTTAGTTTTTGACTTTAAGAGTAATTTTTTTTTGTTTACTTAGGGAGAGGAGTAATTTTTGTTTGTTATGGGGGAAAAAAACTTTATGAATAACAGTTGTTTGGAATATTTGCATTTGTGAAACGTTTTTTATGTTTACAGTTTTTTTACCGTTGTGCTTTTGGGCTAGGTCAATGGGGGGTTTATTTCTATAGATAAATTGTTTAAAAGCAGAGGTTCTTTCTTTATTTTTAAGATCTCTTTTAATTTTGGGGAACAGAAATTTTTTTGTTGTCTTTGTGGAAGAAAGCAGGGAGGATCGCAGAGGATCACCTCTGTGTTCTGTGTGTCCTCAGCCTTTTGTGCTGTGATTTAAGCTTTGTTCCATCCTGAAAAACGAGCAAAATTTTGTGAAAGGAAAACAATCTTTACTGCTGCCAGTGCTGCCTTCTGGAGGCTGACCTGGAGCAGAGAGCAGCCAGAGCAAAAGGCTAAAGCAGGGATTTATTAAAAGGCCTCACTGGGCACACCTGGGCTGCACAAGAGCCCAGCTGGGTAATACCTAAGATGAACACAAAATGGGCACAAAATGGACACTCAGTCGTGAGGTCTCACACTTTTATAAGTTTTGGTCCATCAGCACATTGGAGCTAATTGGCCAATTACAACTCCAGGTTATGAAGCTGCATCCTCGTTGGTTTTTCATCTCATTTCACTGTTGGTTTTGTTCTTGGACCTGAAAGTTGTATTGATTGTCCTTGGAACCAAGCTAGAACAGGAATTGTTTTGTCTCCCTGCTCTGTGAAGAGAGCTTAGTTATACTGAATATGAAACCTAAGACTACTTACCAAAACAGCCCAGAATCTAAAAAGCTAAACCTTAAGGCATCAGCAGGACAAGAACATTCTGCTCACTGCCCCAGGCTGTGGTCCCTGCTCTGCTCTTGGTTTGCAGCAGGGATTCTTCTGCCAGCTCCCATCCCCAGGGTGCTGTGCTGGGAGGTGGCCTCTGTGGGCCTGTCCTAGCAGAAGTTGGGTGCTTTTGTCACAGCTGGGGCATTTCTTTCCAAAAGGAAATTCAAGGTATTGTTTTACCCTTTAAAACCTCCTCAGACCGTGCAGTGAAAAGCCCCTGGCAGTGATTTGTTTGTTTGTTTCCCTGTGCTCATGGAATTCTTTTGTGAAGCTGTGGTTCCTGGGAGGCTGGGAGGAAAGCTCTGTGTTGCAACATTCATTTGGGATGAATTCCCAAATTAATTAAGGGATTTCACTAAAGGCAAAGCATGACCTGGCTTTTGGACAGGGGTGTGATGATAGCCACAACAACAAGATACCTCTAGAGGAGCAAAAGGTTTTTCTTGTGCTGTGCAGCTTGAATGCTTTTGCTTCAATTCTGCCCTGAGGGATTCAGGCAGAACCCCTGGGATGTCAGTCCCCATGCTGAGCTCCCTCTGCTGATTCCAATCCCCACACCCTGAGCTGCAGACGTGAGCCCCAGAAAGCTCCAGCCAGCCAAGCTGGTCCTGAGGTGAAGTTCAAGGCGCTGGCAGGGTTTGTACATCACAAGCACAGAGCCTGTGGGGGGTTTTTGGTGTGGGTTTCTTCCCTCCTGTCTTGTCTAGCACCTCCGAGCCGTGTAGAGGAGGGGCAGGGGAACATCTGATGGATGTTGCAGGGAACGTGCAGCTTCCAGCTGGTGCCAGCCCTTTCATTTACCTGGGATGTTCAGAGCTGGGGGTTCATCCTCAAAACAAAACCCAGCAGCTTGGGATGATGCATTCCTCTCCCTCCTGCCATCCCTCCTTTCCTCTGCAGGCACAACAGAGCACTGCCCAACCCCTCACCCTGCTGGAGTGCTTTGCTTGTGCCTTTAAATCAGCTCTGCCTGGTGCTTTGGGCTTGCTCTGCATTTAAGAACCTGCCTTAGTTTGTCTTTTGTCAGGGATTTCTTGGGAATGGCAAACAGTCCTTTGGCAGTGGAAGGGCTGGCAGGGCTGCAGGGGGCACTCTTAGCCTGCCCAGGCCAGCCAGCCTGGGGACCAGCAGGCCACTCAGCCAGCCATCACCACACAGGGTGACAGCCCCAGATTTTATAGGGGCAGCATCTTCCCTATTGTTTCACCTGCTCCAGAGCCACCTTCCAGTCCTGCAGCAGGAAAAAAATTTTTTAAAGATAGTAGTTTAAAAATAAATAAATATTCATTTTAAAAATAGATAAATATTCATTTTAAAATAAATATTGAATTTATATACGTGTGTATTTATTTTACGGACACACACATATTCTATGCATCCACGCAGAACCTATAAATAAGTATGCATGATGCTAGAAAAATATATAGGTTATATATATAATATATATTTTATATATATATATATAAAATATATAGATTATGCCAATATTGTTCAAAAAATTTATCTGTAACACATTATATGTGTGTAGGTATATTTATTTTCCCCCCAAACAAACATTGCCATGTTTTGACCTTTGTCAGGGAACTCAGTCCCCCTTCTGAAATGGCCCCCCAGAAGGTGGAGCAGCCAAAGCAGGGAGCTGGGTGTTCTGAATGCTGGATTTTTCAATTCCCTGCTCAGCACTGGCAGTTCAGGGAGCCCTGCCCTGGCTGCTTTTACACTTTTGCATCTCGTTCTTTGTGGCTCCATCACTGAAATGCTCAGCCTTGCTTGTGTTCCTACAGCAGCCTGCAGGAACTTCTTCATTTTGCAATTTGGGGATGCCAGCTTCTGTTCCTTGGCCTGCAGAAAGGTGCTGCTTAATGAAGGGGTTGGAGGGGAGTCAGGAATGCTCTGATCAACAGCTCAGGTGCTCTGCCTGCAAAATAAAACTCTTTTTTGCAGTTGCACAAGCCTCAGGTGCTGCCCTGCTCCCACCCCAGCCCCAGTGGCTTTGCTGGGGTGTGACACTGGTTTAGAGCATGTCCTGCCACGTTCTCCTGGAGGTTCTGGCCTCTATTGTACCCTCAAGGGATTTATTTATCTTTTTTTTTTTTTTTTAAATATAACACCTATCTTCTTCAGAGGAAGCAATGCTGTTCAATTATAGGGGCTGCTTTTGGGCGAGGTGTGAAGATTTAGCTTTTGTGGGTGTGGGGGTTTTTTCACCCGTTTTTGTTCTTGATTAGATCCTACTCTTCTCTTTACTACCTGGAAAAATAACGAAAGGTAAATGGTGCTTAGTCCTTTGCAAAGAGCCACAGTTAGGAGAGGAGGGACAAAGGGATTGCTATCCCATGAAGGTTACTGATTTTTGTTACCAAATGGTGGGGATTTTATGGCACGACTTGGGGTTTTTTTTTCAAAAGGAACTCTAGACGTGGCAAGCTGAATTGGAGATCTATGAAAGGCCACTTTTTCACAGATTGGAGCTCTGGCAATTTCTGAAAATTGGGCTCCTTTAAGAATCTATCACATGAGATCCACACAGCCTTCACTGGGAGTTCCAATTAACTCTTTGTTTCAGAGCATCCCCTTCCATCCTCCTTCCCACTGGCTGCACCAACTCCACGAAGACTGAAAATCAGGCTGCTCTGCAAGTGGTTTATAATGTCCTGAGGAGATGGGGGGTTCATTTTCCTCCAAAAGGGAATGATAAAATTTAGAAAAACACTTCTTAAAAGATTCCTGCCCAATCCAAAGCACCCTGGGGGATGGACACAGTCCAGAGTGTGCTGGGAGTGTGGCAGAGCTGCTGCTCATCCCACCAAAGGGTGCAGTTCTCGGAGTTGAGTGTTTGGGGGATGAGGTTGTTTCCTCTTTCCTTTGCAGAATATATCTGAGAACTTCTCATTTGGTTTTTATCTTTGATTTTTTCTGGAATTTGTAGCAATCATTAGTTTCTGCCCTGCCCTGCCAATTAGATGTGGGAGACAAAACTCAGAGGGAGATCAGGGCTGGGTGTGGAAGGTGTTTTCTTATCCCTCTGGCCATGCCTTGCCTTGCACCTGTAGGAACTGCAGTCAAACACGTTGCACAAAGCTGTAAAATCAGAAAATTATTATCAGCTGGGAGACTGGACTTTAGTTTGACTAAAGAAGCAGCGAGCAGAAAAGCAATTGTAAGGTATTGCAGAGCAAAGAACAGGTTATCAGCTGCATTTATCTCCATATTCTGACTTTTCTACGGAGAAAGTAACGCTGCTTCTTGCAAAGACCTTTGGGGGTGGGTGTCTCTTAATTTTAACTCCTTTGCTGACTGTTTTCTCTGTCATGACAAAGACATGGCATTTATTGCATCTGGCAAAGCAAGTGCCTGGGCCTGATTAGGAGGAAAAAGAACTATTCTGTCTGATGGAGGGGAAAAGTGAAGTGGGACAAGACTTGGGAGTCAGCCCCTTCTGGGAGAAGAAAAAAATCTCTGCAGGGAGATGCAGTGGATAAACTGGTAGAGGTTTTTTTTTTTCTTTCTTTCTATTTTTTTTAAGGCAGTCTTTATGAAGTTAATTTTATAAGATGATGCCTTTCACTTCTTCTGACCTATTATAATAAAGTGTAGTTACCAGAATGGGCTTTTCATTTCCCATTATAAAGGACACGGTGGGATAATGAATCCGTCTGCCAGACATGCTTGCTGTTCACACCTTTCTGCCAGTAATGGAGCCTACATGACTGGAGACAATTTCTCCTTCCCCTGTTGAAGATGTGGAAAATCTGTGCTGGTGAAAGACACAGGAGGAGAAAAAAAATTGAGGGAAGCCATGTGAGTTTGTTAAGCAAGTGCTGGGCAGAGTTAATTAGAGCATTCCATGCAAACAGAATGTCCAGTGCTGCCAGGATTGCTGGGTTTCACTTTGAAAACCTTCGACGTGGTGCTAGAAATGGCTCAAAACCAATTGCTGCTGCTTCTTAGCTGCTTGAATTTTGTCTCCGTGCTGTCCCCGTGCAAGTCAGGTGGCCCAAGGGCTTGGGGACAGCTGCAGAAGTCGGTGGGAGCATCTTCTTGGGGTGGGAGGGATGGCTGGGGGTAGCACAGGGGCTGAGGGGATGACAATTGAGCCAGGACAGAGCTGCTGCTGCTGCTGCTGTGGGGTGGCAGAAGGAACAGGCAGAGCAGGGGAATCACTGAACTCCCTGCAGTGCTGACACCTCTGCTTGTGCCAGGGTGCTCTGCTTGCCAGAAGGGAGTGCCCAAAAGCAGTCTTGGAGAGGCAGGGAACCCCTGGGGAAGCACTGCAGCCAGCCTCCAGGGCTGGGATCCTTGATCCCAGGTACCTTCCTGGCCTGTCCTGAGGACTGGAAGGAGTGTGGAACATTCACCTTACCTGGAGGCACACACCCAGCTGCAATCCTGTCACAAGCAGCAGCCTCCAGAAAGTTCCAGTGCTCAGATGTGTAGTGACAGCTGGAAGGTGCCTGTGGCTTTGATGTGGTGCTGAGTGGCATCACCACATCACCTTCTCCAGTAAGTGGGGCCATGAGCTCTCCAAACCCTCTCCAGGCATCCTGCTCCAGGGATCCAGGAGCTCTCATGTGGTGGGGTGGCATCCCAGCACGTGTGGGTGTGCTGTGGTGTTTCCAGCACAGGGCTGGATTCCCAAGCCTTGTTTTGGCCTGTCCTTCAGGATAACAACATTTTGAGGTGCCTTCCCAGGGTGCAGCCTTTGCTGGCTGGGCCAGAGGCTTCAGGGAGCTGGCTCAGGGCTGCTCCCAAGGCACAGGGTGGTGGCACTGAGGCTGTGGTGCCTGGCTGGCTCTGGGAGCTGCAGGATGCTCCTCTGGATGGAGGTTTTCTGCCCTGCCCTGCCCTGCCCTTGTCCCTGTCACCCCGTTGGCTGTGGGGTCCCACCCATGCTGTTTGAAGGTTCTCACAGGAATTGCACCTTTGAGTGTGTTGAGTTTGGCTTTTGGGGAAAAAGGAGGCTGCCTGGTTGATGGCTTCCTCTGTCCTGGCTGAAGAGCTGGGCCCAACTGTTTGGTTTTAGTGAGTTTTTGGTTTGCAAGGGGAGCACAAGTGGAGATGTTGGAGTGAGTCCAGGAGAAGCCACGGAGTTGATGGAAAGCTGGGAGATGCAGGAGAGAAGGCTCCAGAGAGAGCCAGGGCCTAAAGGGGCTCCAGGAGAGCTGGAGAGGGACTGGGGACAAGGGATGGAGGGACAGGACACAGGGAATGGCTCCCCACTGCCAGAGGGCAGGGAGAGAGAAAACACTGGGAAGGAATTCCTTCCCTCCATGAGGGTGGGGAACCCCTGGCACAGGCTGCCCCCCCTGAACCCCCTCTGCTCTTGCACACCTCTGCATTGTGTGCCCTGGATCTCCTGCACAGCTGATCCCAGGTGCAGCCTGTTACCAATCCTGGTGTTCCCAAACTGCAGTGCCAGGGGATGTTGCACAAGGGTGCAGGAGCTTTTTGGGGGAGCAGCTTGCAGGTAGGAATACAGAGATCTGCTGGGCTGCTTTGTTTCTCTTACTATTTCAAACAGCATACATTAAACTCCTGTTATTTTTTTCCCCTCCCTTCTTCAAGTTTTCTCCTTGTGTCCTGGAAACCCAAACACAGCAGAATTGGTTTGATATTCAGAGCCCAGAAATGGAACTGGCCACTTTAATTTGGCCACTCTCCAAAGGGAGCCATGGGGTGGGGGAGAGGGAAATGGGTTTGCAGTGCTGTTTTTCAGTTTGAATCATAAAGGTGTTTAACATAGATAAGGAAATGTTTAACTCTGTGTTATCTTAGCAAAGTTGCTTTAAAAGGTGGCTCTTCCCAAGAGCAGAAGGAAATTTTTTTTTCCCAGCACATCCCTTTCCTGGGTTTGACTATTCATTACGTACCTGATTTTTATATTTATTTTTTTCCCCTTTTCTGCTTTCCACAATACCCCAGGTCCCTTTTCTGCCCACCCAAAGCCTGGATTTGTCCTGCGCAAATGAAGGGAATTGCTGGGCTGCTTCCTCCTGCCACAGCACCTCTCTCCAGGGCATCCAGCCGAGCTTCCCCAGGGAACTTTAATTAGTTTTCCACACAAATTCCCCTGCTCAGCAGCGTGGAGGGGCTCAGGGAGGTGGAGTGAGGTGGGGAAGGGGCTGCTTTTGGAATGTCTTGTTCAAACGCCACTTTGGGGTTCTGCTTTGGGTTTTTTGCCCTTTTTTCAGTGCAAAAAAATTTCAGATGTGGGCAGGTGGTTCTCTATAGGGGAGCAAAACCTGCTTGTGCTGTCTCTGGAAATAACCCACTTGGGGTTCTTCGTGTTATAAGGTCTTCTTTTGTGTGTCTAAGAAAGGAAAAACACAGGATTTGGGTTTTTTTTGCCCTATGTTGTGGCCAGTTCTTGTTCATTCCCAGAATTGGCCCTTTGGAGGCTGGCAGCTGGGGCACTGCACAATCTATAATGTTGAAATTACGCTGGACTAACTTTTGAGCTTGTGTCTCAGTCTTTCATCAAGGCACAGTCAAGATGATTATTTCCTTGCTCTCAAAATTCCTGTCTGTTGGATTTCTTAACTCCAGTTCTTTCCCGGTGATGCTGATCCATCCACCCCCTCCTTGTCTTTCACTTGTGTGGGTATTTTTCAGTCTCACTTCCCGGGAAGGTCCTGAACAAGCCTCTAATGAATCACAGCTTTCTCCTCACGATGACATCGTGTCCTTTATTTGCATCTCTGTTTGCATCATTATTTTTTTAACCTCGTGCCTGCTGCAGCCTTTCTCCCAATCCAGGAGCTGTTCAGCCTTGGGATGTGATTGCAATTAAAGCCCTTCCATTGCACAGGCTCTCCCCTCCCCTGAGGCAGTGCCTGTGCCCAAGGCCTTTGAACTGTGCTGGCTTCTGCAGCTGCTGGCACCAGCAGCATTTCTGTCTGCACGTTGTTTTTCCTCAAGAAATCAAGTTAAGGCAGATCAGGATGACCATCTGTCTTCTCACCTCTCTTTCCTCCTCCCCCAGCAGTATCCTGAGCACTTCCAGGCATCTGGCAGAGGACGGGAGATGTGAAATTTGCTGCAGTTAAGTACAGGAGGAAGCTCCTGAGCCTTGTCCTCTCAGGAAGGTGGGCCTGACCCTTACCAGGCAGCCAGGGATTCACATCAGCTGCCCGTGAAGATCTGCCCTCATTCCCATTTATTAGATACCAGGGAAGCTGGAAAACCACTTTTTGTTCTGCTGTGGTCTCTGCACATCAGGCTGGCCCCTCACCCTTTACCCAGGGGTGTTTGGAGGACAGGTTTGGACCTCCTTCAACCTCTCATCTTTTTTTTTTTTTTTTTTTGACATCTCTTTGTGAAACCTCACTTGGAAAAGCAGCAACGTTGACTTTTCCAAGCCCAGGAGTGCCAATCTCAGCGTCTCGACAGGCTGGGGCTGCTCACAAGCAGCACCACTGAGATTTGAGCTAAAATTCACCCTGTAAATCCCGTTTCAGGTGGGCTGCATGGCCCTTCTCTGCTTCTCTTTAACCCAGCTCTTGCTCTTCCCACTCTTTGATCCCGTGCCAGCAGCTGAGGGGTTAAAAGAGTCTGGGGGGCAAGGGGGTGGGGAAGAGGTGTTTCAGCTGCTCATTACTCACTGCCAACTTCCCCCAAAATCATATTAATTTCACGCTGTCACGCAGGACTGCGCTGTCTCTGCCGTCAGCAGCCAGGAGGGTGACGGGGCTGGGGGGAGCCTGGCTGCCCCTCATCCCCAGCACGCCTGCCATTTGGGAAGCTCTCTGGTGGCCTCTTTCCTCGCCCAGGTAGCCACCCAGGTGGGGCTGGGGCCGCTCACCTTGCGGGGGGATGCGGGCAGTGCTGTGCACTGCCTCCCGAGGATCATTTTCCACCCCGCTGCTTGTGCAAAAACCCCATGAAATTGGGTCTGCTGCAGCAGGGAGGGAGGGAGGGGAGCTGCCAGCCTGCCCTGCCCTACCTGTGCTCAGCAAGGATGCTGTTTCAAAGTTGCTTTTTAACCATTTGCCTCCCTGTTTTAATGCCAGCGAGCACAGCCCTGCTCTGCCTGTAAAGCTCAAGCTGTTTGCCTCTGTCTGAGTTCTCCCCCTTCTCTGCTGTTTGCTCACTGCATCTGCCAGAGCTGTCGCCTCTGCAGGGACTTACTGCCAGCAGCTGGGCCTCTGACAGCTCCCACACAAGCTCAGCCTTCCTGAGCCCATCCTGGCTGGAGCTCACTCCCCATGGCAGAATTCTGTTCTGTCCCTGCCATTTTGGTGCTTGTTACCCCTAGAGCTTCTCTCTCTCCTTTTTTTCCAGGTGTGTGCTTACATTTTTTTGTGGGTTGTGGCTGGAAGGATGATCCCTTCCCCTTTTCCTCTCGTGGTGGCCACACTTCTTGGAGCTTGTGGCAGGAGGGTTAGGCTTGATGATCTCCCACCCAAACCATTCAGTGATCCTGTGAAATCTCTGTCCCCTTCATCAGCACTCTCTGAGGTGGGTGGAGAGCAGTGAGCTCTCCATGCAATAGAGTGGGAACATCATCATTGAATCCCGTGGTGCTTCAGGTAGTCTTTGCACCAATCACTCCCTCTCCTGTCCTTTGGGACTTTCCCAGCTGGCCCATAAAGTCAAATCCCACTGTGTAAAGTGGCCTCTGAGCTTTGGCAGGTTAGGAAGGGGTTACCAAAGGCCTGGAAGCAGGAGGAGAGTCACCACTGGGGCTTGGGCAGCAGCCACATCTCCAGTTTTGGGCACAGGATGGGCAGATTGGACTGATAGCAGTGAAAATACACCTCTGCTCCCAGAGCTTTTGCAGCAGGAACAGAAAATGAAATGTTCTGCTGCCTCTGGAGCATTGTGACTCCCAGCCTGCCTCACCAAGGACCTGTTCTGTGCCTGCTTTTAATGTTTTGCCTTGTTCTGACCCCTGGCAGGTGTCACATGTCCCCTGGGCCTTTGGGGACAAGCCTGAGCTCAGGAGAGCTGGGCAGCCTCGTGGTGTTTGAGCCACCACCACACTGCCACGTTCCCGCTGCGCTTGCGTGCATTTGATCATCCCTCCGTGTTCCTCTGTTCTCCTGATGAAAATAATTAATCAGGTTATTTTTCTAAGTCATCCTGCAGCTTTACAAGACTTAAATAAGGATTCTCTTTAAAGCAGAGCTGGGTTAAAATAGCTGTGTGCCTATAAATATCTCATTGCTTCTATATTTATTTTCCAGCTCAGTGCAGGAGGTTCTACAGTTAAAGATGAGATATATTTTTATTTTTTTGGATTGTTGATGCAGCTGGTATCTTAACAGCAAAGCTGCCTTCTCCAAAGGATGCCCTGGGTACACCTTTGGGTTCCTTCTGTGTTTCGTAGCTGCTAGTTGTACAGATTTCCTCTTGTCTTTGAAAGGAGCTGACTCATAAGAATCCTCCAGGAGCAGAGATTTGCACCAGACCCTCCTGTGAGCACTATTTTTAGCATAACTTTTTTTTTTTTTTTTTTCTGACCAGAGCTGCACTCTGATCAGGATTTTCAAAAGAGCCCAGGAGAGATAAATCCCCAAATCTCAGCGCTGTCGGAGCTGCGGGTTCCTTTGAAATCCTGACCCTCTGATGATTAGGGCAGTGGCTTGGTGGCTCCTAAGCCCTGGTCCTGCGAGGTGCTGCGTGCTGGGAGAATTGTGGCTTAGGAGTGGGAGCTCTGAGAAAGGCTTTGCAGGCACTGGAGGCTCCTGTTGAAAGCTGTGCAAGGATTGAGATTTCAGGAGGGTTGGGGTGTAGGGATTGCTGCATTTGTGCAGCTCGGGGACAGGGGAGCGTGGTTTGGGCCTGGTGTGCTCCAGGGAGGTGATCTGGGGTGAGATGTGCTGATAGAGCTGGTTCTTCCTCCACCAGACTTGAATGTCTTTTGTCTCCCCCAGCACAATAATAAAAAGTAGGAGTATCTGGTATTCCTAGTAGGATTAAGAAGGAAGATGTTGGATAGGTGAAATGAGGGAATTTGAGAGTGGCTGGGCCATGACAGCAGAGGGGACAAGAGCCCTGCTGTGAGCAGAACCAGCTCAGAGCTCTGTAAGATTGCCCAAGAGAAGAGAAGCAACAGCAAAACCTGAATAATATTAAAATAGAATTTTCCACCTCCATCCTGGTTTGGGGTGACCTCTTCCATCACACATCCACCAGTTACCTTTAAATCCTCTGAGTCACCAGCTCAAACTCTCTTGGGGTGGCTTTGAACTCCCAAACTCATGTCAGTGTTCAAGTTCAGCAGTGCTGCTTGAACCTAGGGCTTCCTAAAGCTTGTGGGGTTCCCTGTGCCAGCTCTGCACCTTCCCCTGTCCCTTAGGAACTCGAAATTGTAGGCACTGAGGTGTAAAATTTCAGGAGGAAATCTGTTCCTGCTTTCATTAAACAGTGAATCATCATTGTCTTTAAAGCATGGAAATAAACGTGGAGAATAGGCAGGTGTCTTTTCCAGGAGGTGTCAGTGAGTCCTGGCTGCTTTTCCTTGATGTCACTGAGTCTAAAATCGATTTATGGCAAGAAATGGATTAAAAAAATACTTCCCACCCCAGTGGTGCAGGCTCTTCTAGCAGCAAGGAGCAGGAAACAAAGCAGGCCATGTGCAATACCCCATGGGCAGGCACGGCTGGGAAGGGCCATCCCGGGATCTTGCTCTGCAGTCAGAAAGTTGGGAACAAATCAGGAGCTGACCAGCTCCATCCCTCCATCCTAAAGGTGTGTCAGGCTGCTGTGTGGGGCTCTGCACATCCCATCTGCTGCTGCAGGTGCTGCAGGGCTCTCATTCCTTCCTTCCACGCTCAAATTCCAGCGAGGGAGCTGTCACAATGACTGTGCCTGGGGACAATCAGCCTGGCTTGGGAGGAGCAGGGGGCTGAGGAGCTGCACAGGGGGGCTGCAGGGACACGGTGCTGCTGCCACCAGCACAGCAAACCCAGGCAAGGGAAAGGCCCCTTTTCCCAGCAGCCCTTAAAGCCCATCTCTCCCTAAAACCTCCAAAGTCAGATGGATTAAACGCAGCAAAATTAAGAAACCAAACCTGGTTGCAGCGCCTGCTTAGAAATGACTTAAGTGGAGGGATATTAAAATTTTAAGACTTGCTGCTGTGCTGCTGATGGAGGATTTAAAAAAATAATAATTACTGTTGTGGGTTTTTGGTTTGGTTTTTTTTTTTCTTTCTGCTTGGTTTTCAGGATTGGTTTCTGTTTAGCGTGCGGCCTAATTGCGTAATTACACGATAGACTGGAGTAGAATTTAGTGTGTGTAATACCAGTTATAAAGAAGAGCCCTAATTATGTAGATCTTCTCAGGTAAATAATACATCAGGGGCATGGAGTGGCCTAATTACTGTTCTGAAAACCTGCCTAATGACTAATTTACTTGGAATTTCAGAACGCTTTTGATAAGGTCCCTCATAAGCAACTGTTAAGGAAAATAAATCGAGAAGGGATAAAATGTTTTGCTGTGTTTTTAAACAAGCCAGTTAAGCCACGGGAAGCAGCCATTGCCTCCTGTTCCAGCACCTTGAGGCGAGGGAAGATCCCCTGGCTGCCTCCTGCTCTGGGCCAAAGCTGTTGTGTTCCTGATCCTGCTTTGCCATGAGCTCCAAGGGAGGCTGCTGCCACTGTTTGCTAAAAAATGGGATTTGTGGGCAAATTCCCAGCTCCTTGGAAGAAGCACGTCCACGTCCACATAGTCCCTGGCACTTGCAGTAGCTGTGATGTTGGGCATCGAAATAATTTTTGAAGGTCTGTGCCAAAATTCAATAAATCCAGGAGGAACTAAACTCTGGAGTTTTCCACAGGCACCGAGGGAGTCAGGGCAATCCAAAAGCTGGAGCAGCTTCCCCAGGACTGTTTTCTAGTGGATCTCACGGATATCCTTCATGAGGAGGGAAGTCCAGAGCTGAGCCCAGCAGCAGTGTTATCCCAGGGAGTGTGTGAGATGCTGCAGTCAGGGGAAGCCTGCCTTGGGACCTGCCCCAGGAGGCTCTGGCAGCAACCAGGTCTTCCCAGAAATCTGAGCTCGGGAAGGGATCCAGGGCTTGGAGCAGGCAGCAGCTCTTCTCCCGGCAGCACAAAGGAAAAGAGGAACCCCATAAAGCAAAACCCACTCGTGCTGCAGCAGCACATCAAGGGCTTCACAAACAAAGACGATGCTCCCGGGCAAAGAGGAGAGGCAGCTGGAAAAACCGATGATCCATGGAGTAAAGAGCAAGGCACAGACGTGGCTGTCCCATGTCCCGCCGGCTTTTCACACGGATTTTGCAGGTGCTTTGCTTATCCAGCAGGACTGGCCAGTGCAGGAAATGAAGGATCAGCTTTGCACTGGGGACCTGCTGCCTGGTGTCACTTCATCTGTGGGCCAGGGGGACACTGGGAGCCCTGCTCTGCTGCCATCCTTCCACCCACTGCTCCACCAGAGCCCACTTGGCTCCAGGATCCAGAGCTTTCCCTCCCACTGTGTCTTTCTGTGCCTTCATTTGCTGATTTCCAGAGGTGAAGGAGACATTATTGATGCTGCTGCTGATAATGGTAATAGGGGAGATGGGTGCCAGATAATTCCTGAACTCTCTAACAGGATTTAAGCTAACAAGAGAGGAAAGCTTTTTTCCTCCCTCCTTCCCTTTCCCTTCCTCCTTTTCAGATATTTCCTGTGCTGGGGATAACAACACCAAGGAGTGTTAAATTGGCTCTGAATGTCCACCCCTGGCTGTCCACATTCTTGTAACGATTTCATTAGCTTGAATTATCCACGTTATTTTCTTGTAATGGGATTAGCCGTCCTGGAGTCAGCTGAAGTCCTGGAGCGGGAGGCGGGAGGGCCCTTCTGCTGCGTATTCCATTAACTCCCTCATGCAGGGGGTGGAACTGGCCGTGGCTCAGCCCAGGGGCAAAACCATTTGCCAGGGTCCTGCCTTCCTCAAGGAGGAAGAAAGAAAAAAAGGACCATTACTGTATTTTTATTTTTTTTTCCTTCCCCCTTTTAATCGGCAAATGGGTGCAGAGGCAGAGACTGGCATCGCTGTCTGAGGGGGGGAGGTCCTGTTTGAGGGCGAGCGGGGAAAAAGAAAAGGCAGAGGAGCATTGCAAAGGGATTGAGGGAATTCTGTGTGGCTGAGGCTGTGCAGGGCGGGGAGGGAAGGACTTGTGTCTCTTTTGGACTCGTCATCCCTGCCCAGAGCCATTTGGGATGAGCGGTCACGCTGCCTGGCTCATCCTCCTGAGCTCCAGCCTGGGGCTGCCAGCAGTCACGAGGGGGGATTTGGGCAGGGCTGGGGATGGGAAGGCAGCAAGAGGAGAGGAGGAGGAGATGGTGGCAGTAGAATGGCAACCCAGGAGAAGGTTGGCAGCTTTGCTAAAGGTTTTCATGATCAGCTCTTCAGTGTGGTTTTGCTGTTTTGTTTGTTGTTTTCGGTTGGGTTTTTTTTAAGGAATATAAACCAGAGAGGGGAGTCAGGACTGCTCTGTGCAGTGGGGACCTCTGTACACATCTGCAGAACACTCAGGGTGGTTTTTGTGCTTGTTTTTCCAAGATGTTCTGTGTTTTTGGCAGTGCACAAGTTGATGGGGTGGTGCTTTCCCCCTCAGAACGTGGCAACCCAAGAGTCCTTGATCCCATAGCTTGGGGGACACCAGGATCAAATCAGGTGAACACCTCTGTGTATTTGGGACCTGAAAATACCCATCAGGGATGGACAGGCCTGGCCTGTCCCAAGGATTCTGCAGTTTAAATGCTGCTCTTTGAGACAGGGAAAGGGTTGAAATGGAGGGAACACTTCCCAGCTGGAGAGATGTTTACAATTTCTTAGGAAGTTTTTTGGAAGGAATTGTTTGCTGTGAGGGTGGGGAGACCCTGGCAGAGGGTGCCCAGAGCAGCTGGGGCTGCCCCTGAATCCCTGGAAGTGTCCAAGGCCAGGTTGGATGGGTCTTGGAGCACCCTGGGATGGTGGAAGGTGTCCACTGTGGCACTGGATGAACTTCAAGGTTTCTTGCAACCAAACCCCTCTGATTCCACATTTACCCTGATCTGGAGATACCTGTCCCATGACATGCCTGAAGCTGGGGGGTTTCTGGAAACCAGGAAGGAAGGAAGGGGAAGGAAGAGTTTTTTCTAGAGCCCACCTGTATGCCCCTTCTCCTGTGTGCCATGGCCTCTGGGCTGTGTTGGTGGAGGATGTGGAGGCTCCTTCTGGTGACCAGGCAAAGCCAAGTGAGCCGTGTGTTGTCTCCCGAGCTGGAATGTGCAGTTTAATAGCAATATAATGTCCTATAATTAGCAGGCAAAGGACTTGCCTCCCAGCTGGCCTGTGCCAGAAGGATATAATTACAATCCCAAGGAGTGATGTTCCTCTGACCTGCAGCCAGCTTGCAGTGAGGAGGGGAAATCTCCTTTTCCTCCCTGTGTTCAGCCAGGGAAGCAGGATGGCAGCTGGAAGAGCTGCCAAAGCAGCAGGAGAGCAGCTGATAGCCAGCACTGCCATGGAGAAATGCTGCCTCTCTTGTGGGTGGGAGGGAGGGGATGTCCCTGCTGGCATCTCTGGGATACACCCTGTGTTTCTGCTGAGCTTAGAATGGGTGACTTGTCAAAGGAGGGCTCGTGGCTGTCTCTATTCTGCAGCCCTGTGGATCGTGGCTCAGCCAGAGCCAGCACAAGCTTTTTCTGATTTCCCAGCAAATCTGGATGGGCACAAAACAAAGGTTCTCATTTAGGAAATAGGAGTTGCAGTGTTTGTGGAGGCTGTCATCCCTCCCAGCCAAGAGCAGGGAAAGGTGCCAAGCCTGGGAGAGCGAGGCGTGAGGACAGATCTGCCAGCCTGGCTGGCAGGGCCTGCAGGGACAGGGGACAGTCACATCCTCCACACCTCTGCCCTGCCCTCCTAGTCCTCATTCCACTGGGAATTTCGGAGAATAGCTGTTGGGCACTATTTTTCATGGATCTGCAGAAGGAATCCGGGAGGAGTCGGAGTGGCCGTGTGCATGGCAGGTCACCAGGGGCTCTGCCATCCTGCTGCAGCAAAACGCTTTGCTTTTGGCACCTCCAAACCTTCCTGTCTTAATTGTCAGCAGTTCCATGGGGGTTTCACAAGAGATTTGGGATTGCTGCACACCTTGGCCACGCTGAAATCCCATCCCAGTGTGGTGCCACCAGGAGCTGTGGGGATGTCCTGTCAGAAATCCAGCTGCAGGCCAGGCACAGGGGTCTGGGGGGCTCATCAGGGCTGAGGTTCAAGTCTTGAGGTTTCTGTTGGTGGAAAAGACCCCAACTCACCCACCTCAGCGTTTGCATCAACCCCAATATCATTGCCCATCTGCACTGGGGTGTCCTATAAATTTTATTCCCTTCCCTGCAGGGGGCTGTCATTTAGGGAAGATCATCCCCTGGTTGATTTTTATGACTCTTATTTTTCCCAACTGGGATTTTATTAAGGTTAAGCTAGGCTGACTGCAAACAAGTCAATGTCTCAAGCCTGAAAGGGCTTTGCTCCCACAAACACTAGGTCGTTCAGCCCTGGTACAGGGGCTCAGGAGCACTTGGAGAAGGCATGGATGGGTGGGTGAGTATAAATCCAGAAACTCCTCTGGTTTCACACTCCCTGATGCTGGAAACTTCCCTGGAAACCATTGTGCTTGAGGGAAGGAGCCTGGCCTGGTGCTGTGCACCCAGAGGAACCCCCACCTTGGGTTTCCTGTGGGTTTTTTCACTCCATGTGTGCCCATCAGAGCTCTGTGCTGGAAGGGGAAGGAGCAGGCCGTGCTGGGACCCCCAGCCCCTGGGAGCACATTTTCAAACAGCTCCGTGAGAGCTTCTGGAAAAGCTGCTTTTTCCCTCCTTTGCCATTATGCTCTGGTGTCACTTGGGTGATGTGCTCCATGCTTTTCCTCCTCCCATCCCCTCTGCTGTGTCCTTGCCCACAATCCAGGCAGGACCAGCCTGGAGCCTGGGTGCAGCTGCAGTGGGAGCAAACCTGGTGTCAGCTCCTGGCTTCCCTGGCTACGGGAGCCTGGCACTGCAGGGGGTAATTGGGTTTCCTTCTGCCTCTGCCTCTCTCTCCCCCCAAATCCAGGAGAAATAATTGGAAAAGAGAGGTGTGAGTCTGTGCCTGGCACCGGAGAGGAGAACATTAAAGGCCGGAGCTCTGCGCTTCATTCGCAGCTCCCGGGCTGGTAATTGCTCTGTTGTGGTTTCTAATTAGCACCGCAGTGGGGGGGACTCTGTTCCCCTGCCTGGCCCCAATGGGGTCAGCCCTGTCCCCTCGGTTTCCCTCACCCCTCCACCTCGCCTGTTCCCTGAATCCAGCCCTCTGGAAGCCCCTGCTGGCTCCCAGTGCCCAGGAACAGCTCCTGGCCAGCCCTGCTCTGGCTCTGGAGCAGATCTCCACTCTCTCCACGTGTTTGGCTTGGGCTGCTCTGAGCTGGGGAGGAAGGAAGAGCCTGTGTCTCCCAGCTCTGCCTCCCTGGGACCCTGAATCCAGAGCCCTCCTGCTCCTGTGGGTACCTCCTGGCCCATGCTGGTGTCAAAAGGGCACCTTGGTGTTTCAGAGCACAGACTGAGCCTTGTCTGAGACCTCCCTTTGAGCAAATACTCTGCTCCTGTTCCTTCAGCAAATATTCTGCTGCCCCCAGGCAATGTCCTTGATATTTTTCATAGAGAGAAAGAGAGAGACTGGAGCATGCCTGTGGCTCTTCCTTCCCATTTTTCCTAGCTAAACGGGCATCTCCATGGCTCAGGAGCTCTCTCCTTGCCTCTCCCTTCACCCAAGTGCAGCATTTGAGGTGCTCCAGGGATCTCAGGAGTCCCTGTCCTCCTCACCCCCTTACAGGAGGCCCTCTGGAAACCCCAGGCTGCCAACATTGCCAGCAGCTGATGCTGCTGCCTCTCCTGTGCTGGGGTTTGTTTGTTTGTTTGCGGAGCTCCAGCTCGGAGGGGGCAGGAGGGAGAGCGGGAGGGAAAGCACCGAGCGGGGAGACGTGCGGATTCATTTTGAAGCTTCATAATGGTGCATTTACACACCACGTTGCCTAAGGAAATTGGGTGGATGAATGCCTGGTCATGCTGCCAGTGCAGCGGGTTAACTCCCAGGATTTAGCTTATATCATTTCACGAGAGCGTTTATGGCCTTTACTGTGTTTATTCCCAGGTGCTCTTTGGCACTGCTGTATCCCAGGCTCCTTTTGTGTATGCACGCCTGTGTGGAGATTTTCAAATAAAATAACACATCTCTTCAGACCTGGGCCACATTAAATATTTATTGCCTGCAGTTTGTGCATATGTGTTTGATAAATGGGTGCGAGGGGAGGAGAAGGGGAAGCAGGAGCTTGGCAGCAGGGAAAGCGCCGGCTTTGTCCTGGAATTTCTCCAGGGGGTGGCACTGGAGAGGGGTGCCCAACCCCTGCTGCCTTTGGGGCTGTTTTTAGGGTGTTTGGACAAAGGGGGATGGCTGCATGCTTTGGTGCTCGAGCCACAAGTTCCTTCTGTGGGACAGGAACTCCCTTATCTCCCTGTTCTTGGCTTTCCATTGACACTCCAAAAGTTGTCTGAAATGCTGGTGCCTGTGGAGGTTATTATGGTCTGCTGGATTGACCTGTTTCCCTTTCTACATCCAGAAAGCTTAGATAAAACCAGTTTATTCCAGCACAGAAGCTGCAGGATGGGTGAGGCTGAAGGGTTAGAGCGAGGAAATCCAATCATAAAAAATGCCTAGGATCCCTGGAATTGGAGGGATGACACCTCTGGGGATGGAGGAGCTACTCTGGAAACAGAAGAATTCCCTGTGGGGCCATGCTCTGTCTCCTGCCTGTATCCTGGGCACTCCAGCCCCTCTTTAAAGGTGCAGATAAATCTATTTTGGTGGGATTTGCAGCAGCCCTGATAACCTGGAGATGCTTTGCCCATCCTGAGCAGGGCATGGCATTCTGGCTGGATTTCCTGAGGGAAGGAAGAGCAAAGCAGTTACATTAAAGAAGTTTTTTTATATTGTTCAGTTTGGTCCTGTACTTTTCAAGAAAGTTCCTTGAAATCCAAACTGAGCTTTTAGCTGGTTGTATTTGCTTTGGAAATGAGGCTTGCAGGGAAGCAGAGTGGCTGCAGGACACCTGGAGCAAGACTCAACGTGGGTCTGCAGCTGGCACTGCCAAGGTTTATGGGAGAGGGGTGATTTTTCCCTTCATCTCATGCTCTCCCTGCTTTTCCTTGGATTCACAGCACCTTTGGAGAGCTCAAGACTGTCCGGCTGCCCAAGAAGATGGCAGGAACGGGATCCCACCGGGGCTTTGGCTTCGTGGATTTTGTCACCAAGCAGGATGCCAAGGTGAGCTGTGCTCCTCCCTGCCCTTCTGGCACTGCTCCAGGTGGGGAGGGGAGCCTGGAGGCTCTGTCCCTCTGAGGCTGGTGGCATTCCCCAGGTCAGCTGCACTCAGGCTGAAACCCCCATGTGGGCAGCACCAAAACCCACAACCCAAACCCTAATGGGGATAATTTGGGTGCAGGCGATAAAATAACTCAAAATTCTTGTAATACAGAAGGACTGGAGCTTATTTTTCAGGTTTGTCAGCAGCAAGGTGAGACAGGATGGTTTTGACCCAACATTAACACATCAGGAAACCTCTGCACCTGTCCCACCTCCTCCACCGCCTTGATTTTAGGGGAGTTTTGGATATTGTGGCTGTTTTCTGATTTGTAACCTGTGCAAGGCTTGTGTTCACCAGTTCTGTGTGTTTTGAGAGCCCCCTGTGAGCAGCCTTACCCTGCTGCATTCCCAATGACTGTGCCAGAGGATCAGTAGTTATGACTTGGCCTAGCTCATCTATTTTTTGAAAGCTTTCCTGTATCTTTAAGTTCCATGCTTTTAGCAGAAACAAGGGGATTGCAGCCTGTCTGATGGTATCCTGCTCTTATCCTTTGCCAGAGGTTCTGGAGCAGGGTGGATTTCATCCTGCTGCTGATTCCTGGTGATTTGTGCAGCGTCTGTGGCTGTAAGCACAACCCACAGGATGTTATTGCTGGAGGGAAGGGACCACATGAGCCCCCAAAACTCCAGATTTTCCAGACTGTGAGCAGAGATGAAGGAGAGAGGAGCGGGGAGCCAGCCAGAGCCTGTGTTTATGTTTTTAGACAGCATTCATTGATCCAGGATCACAAGGGACTATTAGATCATCCCTTCCAGCCTGACCTCCTGTATAACACAGTACATGGAGTTTCTTTGTTAGTCCTGTATTGATCCTAACTCAAACTTCCCTCTGCTCAGCTTCCTTCCTCCCCTTGGGGGTCAGCTGGGGGTGCAGGGATGTCCCCAGGAGCCTGCTCTGCCTCTCCCTGCACCTTGAGCTGTGCTTGTGGCTCTGCTCAAAGCAGCTTTGCTTTCACCACTGCTTCACTCCACAGTCACTCAGGCTTTGTTCCTGGGGTTTGAATTAATCTTTTCCCAAGGAAACTTTAGGCTTTGGATGGAAAGGTACACAGAGGGAACTGACTGGTTCTTTACTGCAGCTCAGTTTTGGGGGGGCTGTGAGGCAGCACCAGCTTTTCTGCTGCTCTCTGGGGGAAACAGGCACAGGCTCAGTGATTGCCTCCCATCCCTTTTCATCCCCTCGGGGCCTGATTGCAGCTGCACTGGACAAATGGGAATTTCAGTGATAGGTCATCATCTATGATGAGGGGAGAGAGCCAGGCAGGGCTCTGGCCCATGGCACTGCTCCCAAAGCTCATGGAGGGGAGCACGCAGGGAGAGAGCTGCCCTGTGGAAGAGCTCTCAGCGGGGTTTTCTTCTTTCCCAGCAAAGCAGCTCTTCTTCCTTCATATTTTTTTTTTCCACCCTCGTCTCTTTGAGGGATTTAATTGTCTCACAAGTGGCACATCAAGTACACTCCATTGGCCGTCTGGAAAAGGATGCACGGTGTATTGATGAATAGGATCCTGAATATTGTAAACACGCTCATAATTGGCTTAGAGTTTATTGCTGAGTGAAATGAGAGAGGAGGGGAGTGGGCCTGGAGACCTCTGAGCTGAATAGCTCTGACTGTCAGTGACGCTTTTGCTCAGAGTGGTAATCTGGAAATTGCTTATAAGCATCTTATAAAACATGATGGGTTTGTAATAGAATAGTTAGGCTGCCTTTGTTGGGCATTTAAAGCCTGTGACCTCCCATGTTTGTCTTTTTCTCTGAACAGCCACGGCTGCTGGGGGAGCGCACATGGAGATTTTCCAGAGCCAGCACGGAGATGGGGGCTCCTCCTCCCAGTTCCCCGATGCCTGCAGCTCTGCTCCATCAGGCTTGGTTTGATCTCCTCAGCCTCCCCTGGAACTCTGATGCACTGGCAATACCAAATTAACTCCGGTTAAGGAAGCACTAACCGTTTCCTGACGTTC
Source organism: Certhia americana (assembly GCA_018697195.1). NCBI lineage: Eukaryota > Metazoa > Chordata > Aves > Passeriformes > Certhiidae > Certhia > Certhia americana. The sequence continues at coordinate 10,727,930 of CM031871.1, forward strand.
CCTGTGCAGAATTGTTGTGGAATTGTTTTTATTCTTGAACTATTAACTGGGAAGCCGAGTTCCCACTTTTCTCCCCTGTTGATATAAAAATACATCTGGTCTCCAAATAGAAATTGCCCATTTGGGAGAGACAGCCAAGGCTTTCAAAATGCACACACACGGAAGGAAAAATCCTTGTGTGCAGCTGGCATCGCGGAGAGCATCCTCAGTTGGGACCGGCTCTTGCGAGGGAGGGATATTTATCAATCTCCTAATGTTGTTGACCCTTTGTCCCTCTAATGATTCCAGCCTGGAGGCTCTTTGGCTTGAGTATTTAATAGGGCAAGGGGGAATCTGGAGGCAGAGCAGCCCTGTCCTCCAAATGAGTGTGGCAGTCAGGGCTGGCGCTGTCACACCCGGGGGTGACAGACGCTGCGCTCTGGTCTCTGCTCCCGGCCCTCCCAGCACAGCAGGCTTTGCTCCAGAGCTTTGGCTGCTTCATCCCAGCAGCCTGGCCTTCCTGGGGGCTTATCAGCCACCTCTTCACTCAGAAATTCTCTTTCTGAATCCCACAGACGTCTTTAAGCTGCTGTTGCAGCCTCTCCCTTTCCTCTCCCCGCTTTTTCCCACCATGCTGAGCTGTAACATTAAGCTTGAACCAAACTTTGCAGAGAATGCTCAGAAATTGCATTTTTAAGGATGTTCACATCCTGTTCTCAAGGAGGAGAAGTCTATAGGGTTTTCATGCAACCCCTAAAGCATCTGGAAAGCAAATGAGGCCTGGGAGAAGGTTTGCCAGGGATCTCCAGGCTCTGGGATGGCCTGGCAGAGACTGTGTTACCAAATGCAGCAGCTTTATCAGAATTGGGTTTGGGCATTCCAAAAGGAGCTTTTTGTGGCAAAGGCTTCCCTTAAAGGTCTAGGAGGATGTGAAGCCCTAGGAATTAGAGGGCTTTTCACGGTGAGTCTCTCTTTTGGGCAAGCAAACACCACACCTCCCTTTATCCCTCATTTGGATACAACTCCACAAACCTCTGGCCCTTCTTTGTTCAAACCTCCAAAGAGGTGTCCTGGAAAAGCAGATGCTCACATAGAGGAGCTACACCCCAAAAATAGCTCCTGCTTTCTGTGAAAGCCAGCCTGCTTCTCCTCATTTCATACTTGTCACCTAATTAAAATATGTTTTTTCCCTACCTGTCTTTTCATTTGGAATAGCAGCAGTGGCAGATTTGCTCCTCTCCCTGGAAGATTTCCAGCAGTGTGGATGTATGGGGATGGCATTTCTCCCCTTCATCCCTTTGTCTTTTAAATCATCAGTGCTTTCTCTTCCCTCCTCCCCAAAAAAAAAAAAAAAAAGTCTTAATTCCTCTCCGAGCAATGAACAGCTACATTTTGTCTTTTAGCTCATTTCCACAGGAGTGACATCCATGTGTTTGTCACCTGAAATGTGCAGCTTCTCTTCTGCATTCCTGGCTCCTGGAGCTTGTCTGGAAGACAGGGAGCAGAGATCTTAGTACAGGCTGGAGATTTCCTTCATCACGGATGCAAACCAACTCATTTTGGGGATGCGTTTGGCCAGGAAGGGCCAATGTCAGCCAGCCCGTTTCTTGCACATGACACAACTTGTTGGCAGCACCTGCCTTCCCTGTTGCTCCATGACCTTTCCCAAAGCTGCCAGCAAAGCTAGAGGATGGCAACCCTGTGAGGAGGAGGAGGAGGAGGAGGAGGAGGTGGCAGAGAAGTGCTCAGAGGACCAGAGCCCACCAGGTGCCACGTTCATCATGGTCTGTCCTCCTCCCTGTGTGACCTGTGGAGCACGGATGGGCTGTGTGCTGTCATCCAAACCTTCCTCTTCCTTGTGCTGTGGGAAGGAGAAATCCAAAAATAGGAATTAACAAAGGAAACGCAGTGTTCAGAGCCGTGGCTTGTGTGCCAGGCTTTGGAAAAGGCTCTTCATGCCAACGTAAACAGCCCTCACAACTCCCTCCCGCCGCCTCCCCCCCGAGGGTTTGTTTAAGCCAACACATTGCTCTGCTAATTGGGAGATAGGCCTTGAAAACACAGCAGCAGCAAATAAAAACAGCTGGAGCTTGCAGCTCTTCCAGGAGGAATGTGCCCCTGGAAGAGGGGGCACTCTGCCCTGCTGGGATCACCCTGGGGAGCTGGGGGTGCTGGGATAATGGGAATTTCACCCACACCACGGAGCAGGGGGAGCTGGTGCTCCTGGGTTTATAGCACGTGAGGGTTGTATGAGTGAAAGGACTTTGGAAAGAGAGGAAAACTCAGGTTACTGGGTGCTGGTTACTGAAAATAAAGGGGGGTTTTATGAGTTTCATAACCCAGCAGCTCAAGGAAGGTCCTGAGGAGCAGCTGTGGGCAGCAAAGCAGGACAAGCCCCTCTGCCCAGAGATATGTGGCATTTGGGGACAGCTGCAGTGCTTCAAAGCTGCTTTTAGCAGGTGGCTCAGAGGGGAGATGTGGCTTCTACAGGACAGCTTGGGAGCTGGTTTGGGGGCCTCCAGGTGGGAGCACAGGTCCCTGTTGGACAGCAGGATGTGTGTCTGATCCTAGAGTTGCTATTTTTGTTCCATGAGTTTGTCCAGCTCAAAACCTGAATTAATCCCAGCCTTAACTGGAGGTTTCAAAAAAGCATTTGGGGCATTTCTCTCTCCCTGTGCTCAGCTTTTACTGTGGAGCACTTTGTGGGCCCCTGGGGATAAAAATATTTGGTCAGTGTTTTTGTGTATTTGTGTTTTGGGCCTAATCCTGCTCAGTCCTAAATTTCCTTGAGATTCTGTGGGAAGTAAAGACAAAGTCAAGCTTCTCTGGACTGAGTCAGTGTTTTCTGGGTGTCTCTGCTGGTTGGCTACGCTCAGAGAAAGCCATCTGAGCTCTGGGCTGGCTGGCACGTTTGTATTCAACATCACCAAGAGATTACAGCTGGGTGTTCCTCAACGGGATCTAACACCAGGAATCCTGGATTTCTATAGTGGAGCAAACCACCACAGGCAGAAAGAGCAGAGGACTTCTGTGCTGGCTTCTGCTCAGCATGGCCAAGTCACCAAATGGTTGGCAGGAAAAAGGCAGTTTTCCAACTTGCTTCCAGAGCAGGAAGGAACTTCTCTCTCACAGCTGAGCTGTGCTTCCAGCAGAGCACAGGATGCTAGGGAGCCACGAGGTCCCACCAGTGCTAACCCAGAGCTCCAGAGGCTGCAGGGTGGTCCCATCCCATGCTGGATTCCAGCCTGTCCCACCAGGAGCAGCAGGCAGCAGCAGTGGTGATGGGAGTGTGCTCTGCTGCGAGAACTGAGAAGATAAATGACCGAGTCAGAGCCTCTGATGGAGATGGATCCTGCCCCATCAGAGCAAAGCACTCCAAGTACCATGTTCTCTGGTGGCCTTTCTGCTCCAGGGCAGAGGGAGGGACACTTTTACCTTCCCTCCTGCGAGCCTGTTCTTATTTTCTCCTTTCTTTCTCTTTCAATTCTGCAGAAAGCCTTCAACGCCCTGTGCCACAGCACTCACCTGTACGGCCGCAGGCTGGTGCTGGAGTGGGCAGACACAGAGGAGACCCTGGAGGCCCTGCGGCGCAGAACTGCCCAGCACTTCCACGGTAACTGCTCCTGGCACTGCCCCCTGGTGCTGCCCACTGCCCCCTGGCACTGCCCACTGCCCCCCAGCACTGCCCACTGCCCCCCAGCACACACAGCTGGAGCTGAGCAGGGCAGGCAGGAGCCATCCAGGCCAGGGCTTTGTCTGACAGCTCTGCCTTTCAGCCATTAACTCTGCGTGTGCCAGCCGTGCCCAGGCATGGCTGTGCCTGTCCTGGGTGCTGCCAAGCTGGGGACAGGCTCTGTGCACGCAGCACGTGGATTCCAAAGGAAAAGCTGTGTGCTGGTGGGCTGGGATGCAGAAGGGGCTGCTTGGCTCAGGCTGCTGGGAGTGATGGCTCCACAGATGACAGCACTGCAGGCTCCTATTGACAGCCATCGACAGGCACAAATGCATTGCTTGGCAAATATTTATGTAGGAAGGGCTCCCCTGGGCTGCAGGGCTAAGCTGGAGATCAATGCTCCTCCTCCTTCATCCCCTCCTGCATTCCCCTCTCCATCACCACATGCCCGGGGGTTTGGCAGCAGCTGTGGGGCTGCACGTCCCTGGTGAGGGAAGAGCAGCACATCTCGGTTATTCGGTGATCCTGACTGATCCAGTGATCCCCACGTTCCTGAAACAGTGCAGGGCTGCTTATTCCAGGCTGGGGAAAGCTGCAGTTTGGTGATGGCAGGGCTGGGGGTGGATGTGCCCACCCAGAACCCAGCACTGGAGTGGGGACAGGTCGTGCACGTGAAGCTCCACCTGGGTGGAGGAAACAGCAGGTGAGATGTTTAAATCCTGCAGTTTTATCTTCAGGATCTCCTCCCCCCTGTCCACTCTGCTCAATGTAGGGGGAAATAAAGAGTCTTGGCTTTAGACTCTCAGCAGGTGTAGCTCTGAGCTCTGCCACCTTCCCCAGCCTCTGCTTACTTCCCAGTTTTTGCCTGCCTTTGCTCCTGCCTCCTTGTCTGAACTCTTCCTCACCAAGCTGGGGCTCTGAAGAGCATTTTCACATCCTGGCAGGAATGCAGCCTTGGAGCTGAAGTCAGGGTCCCAGCTGAGAAACAGGGTCCCAGGGTCCCAGCTGAGAAACAGGAGCAAGGCTACCACTGTCCATCTTTAGGGATGGCAAATAGGATGGAAGCATGGTCCCTGCTGTGCTCCAGCCTGTCTTAGGAACATCCAGTGACTCCAGGCCTGGCAAAACTGCCAGTGGCTGATGCTGGGCAGAGCAGGGTGTGCCAGGAGGGGATCTGTGCCAGGAAAGACAGGCTGGGGCACACCTGTGGGCACCAGGATCTGGCTGGTGCCTGGGACCAGATCTCAGCCTCTCTGTGCCACACTGGAGGGTCACAGGTGGGATTTTATTCCCTTGGGAAGTGCCTGCTCCTGATTGCAAGGCACCGTGGGGTGCCCAGTGGCTCCGAGGTGAGGAGGGAGCTGCCCCCTGCCCCTCCTGTGGGTGTGCAGAGGGTGACAGTGATAAAGACGGGAAAAAAGGCTGCCACCACTCTGCCTGCAGCCCCCTGGAAGGGGGATGTTCCTTCAGCTTTCCTCCCTGGTGTAGCTAGAGGCTGCTTTTTCCAGGTGGAGCGGGATGGAGAGGATGCAGAGCACACACAGCACCAACAGCCAGGCTGATGCTGTGCAGCTCTTTTCACTGGTGGTACAGACCAGAAAACAGGCTTTTTCCTACTGCTCCCCATTTCCCTACCTCTCCTTCTCTCCCTGCAGGGCACAGGAGCAGCTCAGACATCCTTGTGCTGTTAAAAGAATGTCCCATAAGTTGTCCTCTCCCAGCACAGTGTGGGTGAATTGTGAGGGTCTTCCCACAGCTGCAGTGCCAGGTCCCCATCCCGAGCTGGGAATGGGAAAGAAAAGATAATTTCAGATCTTCAAGCCTCAGGAAACAATCAAGACCGAGGTCTGTGGTGTCCCCAGCTCTAATGTCAACTCCATCATCTTTGTCTTAGTGTTTCAAAGTCCTGACCTGGGCAGTGACAGTGTCCTACCACTGACTGCTCTCTGCTACAATTACACACCTGATTTCTAGAGACCATTTAGAGAAATTGGGCTCCCAGTTCCAGGTCTCTGCTGTTATTTGTGAAGGAGAGGTCTGGTCTCCCAAATCTTTTCTCCATGCAGGCGTTTGTCATGGCAATCAAGCCACTTCTGAGCCGTCTTTTCAATAGGTCTAATAGATGCAATAAAACGGAATAGGCTTCCTTCCCATTTTGTGTAGTTTTCAGGTCATTCTTTATGGCTTGTTCTGAGGCTTTGTAATGTTCCAGGAGAAAGTGAGAAGCCCAGGAGTGGTCACTGACAACTGACCACGGGTGATTTCAGTAATTCTGAAATTTAAGGAGTGAAGCCACAGCCCAGCCCTGAGGCCTGGGACCTCAACCCTGCACCCCACACTGGCTCCCAGCACATTCTGGGAGAGGTTTAAGGCTTTTTGCTCATTTCTGAGAATATCTGCTCTTCATCCTGGGGCAGGAGGCTCTCAATTTAGGGGAAAAAAAAAAAAAAAGAAGACTATGAGTTTTGTTTGCACCCCACTTTTAATGAAGGCTTGGCCAGGGACAGGCGAGGCTTTGAGGCTGCTGTGGATAAACTTAGTGACTCCGAATATGGGAAGGAGAAGCCAGGGAAAGTTTGGCCAACAGTTGTCCCTGGAACCTCTAGTGCAGCCCCTAACCTGGAGCAGGGTTGTGACAAATGCCACAGCAGGGCAGTGACGGGTGACAAACCCTGCCAGCAGCAGCATCTCTGCCCCAGCTTAGGCAGGGGATTCCTCCCTTTGGAAAACAAGGATCACCGATGCTTTGGAAAACAGCAGGGTGGCTGTTGTGGCTCTGGGACCATGGGATCCCGCTGCCCAGCAGCTGAATTTGCCAGCCCTGGGGCAAGAGGCTACTGTGGATCTGTGCCCTGTGCAGAAGGAGTGCTCCAGGCTCACCCCTGCACTTCTGCATCCCCAAATCATGGAAGCACAGCTCCCCAAAGAGCTGGGAACAGCTCCACGCCCTTTTCCTCCCCCAGCTCCAGCCTGGGGGAAGGTTGGCAGCTCTGCCCATGCCCTGGCATGCTGTGCTGACCCCCGGGAGTGCATTGTCGTGTGGGGAAGGTGCTGGCTCCCAGTGCTGTTAATGCCGATGGCCCGTGTGCTGCACACAGCCACTGCTCCCCTGCCGGGCCTAACTTGGGAAACCAGCTGTGCCGGGCCGCTTTTCCTGCTCCTTCCCATCGATCAAAGAATTAAATTGACAGATGGGGAATTTCACTACACCGGGAGGGGAAGGAATGACTTGGGGGGGGGGTGGTGGTGGGGGGGGGGGGGTGGTTAGATGGGGGTGATGGGGAGGGTGATGGGGCTGTGGGTGGATGTAAAGCAGCCAAGCCCCACTGGGGCTCTTCCCTGCTTATTTACAGTTGTTGCTGGAAGTAGGGGTTGCCAGGAGAGGCATGGTCCTGATCCTCCTGGCAGGGTGGGAAAGTCTTCCTGCTGCCATCACCTTCACCAGATCGCTCGTCCTTTGGCTGCAGACCCCCAGGTCTCCTTCTGCCTCACTTCCCTTGGCCACAGACTCCCAGCCTTCCTTCTCCCTCACCTCCTTTAGCTGCAGACCCCCAGGTCTCCTTTTCCTTCACCTCCCAACCACTGGGCTCCCTTTTTTTCTCCTTTGTCCTTTCCTATTCCTTTTTTTTCAATTTTTTTTTTTTTTTCCGAGAGCATCTGTAACTAATGCAAACACATGCCAGAGCCGGAGAGTAAAACCCTGCAGGATTAGCGTGGCATCCGCAACCCTGCCACGTTCTAATCCCGTGGTAATCCCCCTCCCGGCCCACCCCCGTGGCTTTGCCCATTGTTTAAAGGAAGCAAATGGGATCGTTAGCGGGCAAACCTTAACCAGCTTGGAGCAGCAGAACGGAAGGAAGTCGAACCAATTCGCTTCCCCACCCTCCTGGGTTTTTATTTTCCCCTTGTTAGACAAGAGGGGGATGCAGTGGGGGGAATTTCTCTGCCAGACCCCTGTCTGTGCCATGCTGCCTGTGCACCCAGTGTCCCATATCCAGCTTCTCCTCTGCTGTGCATTGCTGGATCTCCATGAGGGGCCTGCCAGGGTCTGCTTGGGATGGGGTGGCAGGTACAGGACACGCTTCCCCCAGTGGATTTTGGGAGATGAGACCACGTTTGATGGCAGCAGAGTCAAGGAGAGGGAGAACTGCTGAGCTGGCACCTTCCTGCAGGGTGGGTTATCCCTTGTGCCTTTGGGGGATTGGACTGGGAGGAGCTGCTGGAGGCTCTTGGGGTGACACCTTGTGTCCCCCTCGGCTCCCCTGAGCTCGGTGGGGTGGGTGCTGGGAGGGCAGCAGGGTCCAGCAGCACCCTCGTCCCCCTCCCATCCCCACAGCCCCCAGGGAGAAGGGAGGCAGGTTCTGGCTCTCTGTCAAGGAATTAATTGAAAAATAAAATCATTAGATGGGAACTCCAGAAATGCAAAATTGTTGGGAGTTGGGGGGAGGCAGAGGAGGTGGGGGGGGGGGGGGGATGTGAGCTTTTGTCAGGTTAATTTCTTCTGTATTGATGTTTTGTGACATTTACTTGTTGTTTATCTCCCGCAGCAGCTGTAATACTAAAAGAAAATGCACAGCTTGTTCCATTTATTTATTTTACACCTTTTCTTTAGTCCTATGGTATGTTTGTTTGTTTGAGAAACCCAGCGAGGCTTTTGATGTCTGAAAGCAGGATTTAAACAGCTGTTCTCCATGTGCTGCGAGCGAGCTGGGGAGCCAGGGGGGGAGAGGGGGCTGTGCCACAGCTCCTGCCGGCAGGGCACTGCCTGCCCAGCATAAAGGAGGATGTCAGCCTCACATCAGGGACCAAATGGCTTTGTCACCTCAGTGCCGGGTGCTGCTGCAGGGTTGGGATGTTCCCTCGGGTGCTGGCAGCCCCACAGGGTTCCCCCCCCTCTCCTGCATCCATCGGGGGGATGTGTGCATGGTGCTGTGTCCCTCTGGAGCTGGGACAGTGCCAGGACAGTGCTGTGCTGTGGGGCAGGAGGGGCAGAGCAGGGCCACGGTCCCACTGAGGTCAGGGATGTGTGCTGGGATGGACTGGGCTCAGTGAGGGTGTCCCCTAACCCCCCCTGGTTAGGCTTGGGGCCGCTTTTCCCCAGGGAAATTGTGAATTCCATGGTGAGTTGGGATCAGCAGGAAGGGTTGGCATCACCATCACCTGTCTGGATGCTGTTTGCTCCCAGCCTGTGAGCTAAAGCATGGAGGGAGGTATTGGAATCCCAGCTCCTGCCAGGACCTGGCTGGGGAAGAGAAGTAGATATTTGATAAACCTTCACCTACCTCCTGCTACCTCCAGCCCCCTCAGCCCCTCCCAAGGTGGGTCTAGGTTGTAATTTTTTGCTTTTCTTTTTCCCTCCTTCTCTCCTACCCCTGCCTGGACAGACTCCCCGAAGAAGAAAAAACGATCAGAGGTTTTGAATGAAATCATGGAGCACCTGGAAGAGGAGGACAATAACAAAGATGAGGACATCTAACAGCTGCCTGGAGTCTGGTGAGGTGGGTACTGGGGCAGTGGGGTCGGGGTGGGCACAGCTGGCCCTAAAGGTCACAGTGTCCTGGCTTGCTGCAGGGGCAGGAGAAGGTGGAATTCCAAATGCTCAGCAGTCTCCAAGCAGGGATCCCACCCTTTGCCTCTCCCCCTGTGACCCCACAGGCTCCTGGCTGTGGTCCCAGGGGTTGCAGCCCAGATCTGGGCTGGGTTTGGGTCCGTGCTGAAGTGAATGATGCCTTGGGTGTGTTCTCTGTGTTCCCTGTGGTTGGGGGAGAACAGATGGGATACCAAAAAAATCAAAGTCCCTGTTTGCACACCAACCTGCAGCTGCCACCGTGTCACAGATAGTTTGGCAAAGGCCTTTTCCCTGCCAGCACCAAAAACTCCACAGCTTCTCTCCCTCCAAAAGCACCCCGAGGTCTGTGAGTCCTGGCTGCCATCACTCCTCCTTGGTGTGTCTTAGGGTAGCATCTCAAGGCTGGAAAATACGGGATGGCAGGAGGGAGCTCAGGCTCCCTGAGGTCAAATCCTGCAGTCCTATCAGCCCCTCTGACCTTTCTGAGACCCCGGAGCTCACCCTGTGTGGGTTCAAGAGAGGAGAGATGGGCTCATGGTGTCCTTTGAGTGTGTTTGTGCCCAGTGGAGACCCTGGGGATCTGCTAGGAGCCCTGCTCACAGCATCTGAGCTGGGTTAAACCAACACTGCCTGCTCCAGGCAGGGCCACTGCAGGGAGTGCCAGGGCTTTGGGGTGACATTTGTCCAGCTCTGATGGGGGGATGTGTGCTGTGGTCACCTTGTGCAGCAGCCAGCCCCAGAGGGGAGCTGGGCAGGGCTGGAGGAACTCTGGAGGCACAGGGTGCTGCTCACACCCAGCCCTGTGCTTCCAGACCTGTCCTATCCCAGCTTTTCTGCAGAATTCCCAACAACAGGGCTCAGCACTGAGGGACCAGACACCCAAACTGTGCTGCAGCTCCAGAGCCCTGCTGCTGCCACTGAGAGGCTACAAACCCAACAGCAGCCACTCCTGCCAGAGCCTGGGCGTGCTGGCTCAGGGGACAGACTGAAATTCAGGGATATCCCTTTGGAATGTCTCAGGGCTGTGGGGTAAACCCCTCATCCTGTACAGCAGCACCAGCAGGTGGGGAAACTGAGGCACAGGTGTGGAAGTAGCACTGTCAGAGGGGGTGGCAGTGTCACCTGAAGTGGTGACAAGCTTTGTTTCCCTTTTATTGCTCGGCATTGATGAGTGAGTGGCATTGCTGTCCCTGTTCCCCACCTGCCCCAGCTCTGCACCAGGGGGGCACTTCAGGGAAGCTGCAGCCTGAGCTCCATGAAATTTCAATCCAGCAGGGCTGTCTGTCCATCCTGGCTGGGCAGGACCAGCACAGGGGACAGAGGAGCCAGGCAGGGTCCCCTCCAGGCACGTGCATCACCCAGCACATGACTTCAGCAAAGCTCTGCAGCATTGCAGCTTGGGCTTGGATTTTCCTCTGGGGGTTTTGTCCCTGGATTTTTTGGTTTATTTTTGGGTTTTTTTTTTTTTTCCCTCTTTCCCTTCATTGTCTTTTGTGGCAGGGCAGGTTTCTTGCTGAGTGTCTCTGAGGTCTGCAGCGGCGACGAAAAGGATTAGCACAAGCAGAGCATGTAGGCTTTAGAGAACAGAGCAGAGTTTGGTTTCAACATCTAATTCAATTTGTTCTGCCGAGATTGAAATATGAAATGGTTGCCAGTCAAACGTTCAAAGGGGGAGGAGGGAGGAAAGAAGAGAGGGAGCCTTCTCAAATTTAAATTTTAATGAAAATTAATTTAACCCTTTGATATGTTTTAAAACATGTTATTTCCCAGGCTGGGAACAGGCTGGAAAACATTCATGAGGGTTTTGTTTTTTTTTTTCCCTGTACCTTCAAACATAATGAAGATTTTCTTTTTCCCTTAATGATACTTATCTTGTGGAGCAGTTTGACATTGGTTAATTTTTCAGGCAATTTGGTATCAAGGAAATCTGTTTGATGTGAGCGGGGAGGGCTGTGTATGTGTACACAGATAGATATGTGCCTGGACATTAATTATGGAAGTGCTGATCCCAGCTCTGGAGAACAGTTGGAGTTAATTCCTGCTCCTATTCTTTGTTACGTACTGAGAATCCCACACGTTGCACCCCTAAAATTACAGCAGGAATTCTCCAAAAAGAAGCACCCACCTGAATGAAAATGATCACTTAAGTAGGTCTGCAGAAATTCAGCACTCCCCACTGGCTGTTTTCTTTTTTCCCCCTGATCTGAAGCAATCCTAATGATAAAATAATGCAAACTCTCTTACCTGTCCACGGAGCTAAAGCAGGAACAGCCTCCCCCTGGTCCTTAACCTCGGCAGTGCTGCTGCAGTGCTCTGGTTTGCTTTGGGAGGGGGAATGGTTTCTTTCCTATTATTCAGGAAGGTTTTGTCTGTCCCAAATGATTGCACACTGATGGTTGTAACTGGGCTGGGATGAGCTGTCCCCCTCGTTTTGCTGGCTCTTGACACCCCAGGGTCGGTGTCACCGCGTGTGCCCGTCACCCCTGGGCTGCCCTGTGCTCCCTGGGCAGAGCTGGGCACAGGGAGGCTGTGATGCTCATCAGGGTGTCCTTTCTGGGGTGTGGGTGCTGTAACCAGGCTGTGCTGGTGGCAGAGATGAGCAGCTCCAAACCAGAGTCAGCCCTGGCTCTGCAGGTGAGAGCTGGGGCACAGCCCCCGCTGTGGGCTCGGGGCTCTCTGGGCTGTGCTCAGCCTCAGCCACCAGAGATGAGTGCTTTACACTCATTTCTGCCTGCTGGGGTACACTGCAGGGTTCCTGGGGGGTTGAAGGCTTGGCCAGTGGGTTCCTGTCAGGCTGTGACAGCTCCATCCAGGGTGAGACCCCGCCGAGCTGGACAAGAGCAGGAGCTGCAGCGGCTGCAGCTGCTCTCCAGGCACACTCCAGATCCCCCTCCCCAGGGCCAGCTCTGCAATTGGATTAGGATATTATTCAAATGCAGCTTTTTTACTCAATGAGAGGGTTAAGGGGTTTTAATGTAGGAGCAGCTCTCCCTCATTGCTGCCTGTTGCCAGAGGCCCGTGTGGGTTTTTATCTCCTTAGGGGGACAGCCGGCAAAGCAAGGCAAGGCACAGAGGTTCTCCAGGGAACCTGGGTTTGCTGGGAATTGCCAGCCCCTCTGCTGTGCCACAGTGCCCAGAGGGACCCCATTCCCTTTGGAAAACTCCTGAGCACCATCAGTGTTTTCGTCTCTGTCCCACAGGAGAATGCAGGAGAGCTGGCAGGGACAGGTAGGCAGCATCTGTGAGCTCTTGGTGGTTTCTTTTCATCACCTCTGCACTGCTCCTGCCTACAGTTCAGGAATTCCAGCTCTTCTCATCCCTTCAGTCCCATCTTGCCTGGTCTTCCTCTCAAGTTCAGCCCATGGAATGAGGTCTGGGAAGCATTTAAGTGCCAAGCAAGCACCATAAATGCCATTCACCATAAATGCCATTCACCCACCCTTTGCCAGGGCTGCAGGGAGATCTCATATCCCCTGTGTCCTGCCTGCTGCTTCCAGCCCAGCTGCTGACTCCAGGAGCTCTGCAACCTCCAGAGGGAGGTTCAGGTGGGACTTCAGGAAGAATTTGTGAGTGCAGATTGAGAGAGTTGACCTGGATGCTGGCTGGGAGATTTGGAGAGCTCCTTAACCACAGAATCCTAGGAACAGCTGAGTCGGAAGGGATCAATATTCCAACACATCTGGACTTTACCCTGGGTCACAGCACGAGCAGTGCTTGGCACCACATTCCAGCATCCACCAGCACCTTCCTGAGCAGGAAATACAGCAGGAGGAGGAGGAGGCATAGTGCAGCTTCCCTGGCTGAGGCACTCTGCCTCCTGTTTTCCCTAAATGTATGCACTGGAAGGGAAGAGAAATCGCATGGCCGGGCTTGAGATCTCAGCCTTCACCAGCCATGAATAATAATCAGGCTCAGTAATTCACAGCAAATAGGGATCCAAATTGGCTAATCAGGGAGGTTTTCACCCCAAACTGGAGCTGGGAAGAGCAGGAGCAGACGTTGGCTGAGGGGGGAGTGCACGGTGTGACCTGAATCGGTGACAAACGGGAAGTGATGCCAGCGCAGGAGCAAGGAGGTGGAGAAGGGAGTGTCTCACCTCCCCTGGGAGCTGCAGGAGCACAGTCCCTACGTTCCACAGGCCATAATTAGTGCCGTGTAATTCAGTTTGTCTCTCTGTTCCAGCCCCAGGACCATGGTGGACCAGGGGGTCTAGAGCCAGTGTCACCATGTCCCCACATGTGACATCACCCCCAGCTCAGGGTTTAGCAAAGCTGAGGCAGAGTGCGAGGGCAGTAAGGGCTGTGGTGTGTGCAGGAGAGCTGATCTGGGGGAAAAAAAGATATTCTTTGTGTTCCCTCAACTAAAATTTGGCATTTTGTGGTTAATTTTCTCAATTTTCTCCTGCTAGAGCAAGCGGGGCAGTGGTAGGTGCTGTGTTCAGGGGCACTGGGTGGGGCTGGGGGGGGACATCCCATGGACACCCCCTGTGAGCAGGGAATGGCTCCCAAGTGCCCAGCAGTGACAGGCAGAGTCCTTCCTGGCTGCTTCCCAACAAATACTCTTCCTGCAGAGCTCAGCCCATGATTTGGGCTATTTAAATACCTGGAGTAGGAGCTGGAGGAAGGCTGCCCCTGCAAGGTGTTTCGGAGCAGCTAAATGACTTTTGAAATTGAGGAGGGACCTCCAGGCAGGTTCCCAGTGCCCTCAGCTCTCCCAGGGGCTGGAGAGCATCACGCTGCTGCTTGCCTCCAGCTCTGCCAGTCCTGCTGGCCCTCAGCAAGGAGCAGCTCTGCACTCAGCTAAACCACAGCAGCTCCTGCCCTTTCCTCAGCTCTCCCCTCCCCACACCACTGGATTAAGAAGACTCATGAAATTCACTGGGAGGGATGGAGCAAACAAAGCTCCTTTAGCTTCCTTTCCTCTGGGACTTGGTTTCTCTAAGTGGGAAGGGGGGTTGGGATGTGCAATGTGCTGGGTGCTGTTTGATGCCTCAGCACCTTAGAGCTGATGGCCAGAACCTCCCCATCCCTTCCCTACAGCTTCAATCCTCCCTTCACAGCCCAAAACCAGAGGTGGGGTTTAGCAAGGGTGACAAGGACAGCTTTATAAGCCACGAGAAGTGGAGAGAAAAGCACTCCCATCTCTCTCCCACCCCAAATCTTTCTGGAGATCAAGTGTAGCCCCTGTTAGCAGCCTGGTGCTGATGGGGCTGAGAAATCCAGTGCTTTTCTACTTCAGCAGCTGACAAACCAGACCACAAAAGGCAAAAATCTCTCCAGGAGAGATCTGGGGCTGGGCAGCCATCCTCTCAGAGCCATCTTCTGCCCCAAAACCTGGCAGCAAAGCCCAGGCTTAACCTCAGCCTCAGCAAGGCTGAGCCCACGCTGGAGCTTTGCACCTGGCTGGGACAGGGATCTCTCCTGGTGTTTTGGGCAAAGCATTAATTTTTGCATTTTGTGGTCTGGTTTTAAGCTGATAACATGGAAAATTTATAAATGTCTTCTCTCCCCCAGGCTCTGGGTGGGTGTGTGGGATGAGCTGCTGCCATGGGCTCAGCCTGAGGCAGGACCCCCCTCCAGCCCAGGGCCGGTGTCCTGCTGGATCTGAATTAACCTGGGCTTTTCAACAGAGCCAGCACAGGCAGAGACAACCCATGGGGTTGTTTTGGTGGCCCTGGAGTGTCCGTGACACCCATGAGGAGGCAGGAGCAGGCAGGGTGCAGACAGGAGCTGTTTTAATTCCATTTTCAGCCCAACTCAGCCCAGTGTGTCAGCCCCAGGAAACAGCAGGGAGGATTGTCCCCCGGGCACTTCCAACCACAGAAGAACTGGTGCAGAGCTGCAGAGGCATCAGCCCGGGGGGGTCACTGCCCATTCTTTCCCCCAGCAGGATAAACAGGACAGGCACATCACCCCTGGCAGAGCAGGAGCTCCTCCTGCCACAGATCACTGCTGGAAAACCAAACCTGGGACGTTTCTTCTTTTAATTTCAAAAATGAGAATCCAAGTCAGCCCGGTGTAGTTTCAGCTGGGGGTCTGCAGGCCCGGGTGGCAGCAGGAGGAGGCCACAGCAGGCAGGAGCCTTGGACTTCGTTAGGATTCAGCCCTTGGATCTCTTCTTTCCCTCTGATGGCTGAGTGTGATTGACACTTACAAATTACCCAGCCAAAAGTGTCGAGTCTTTGACCCCTGAGTAACATCTTTGGCAAGCCTGAGATTTGCCAGCATTTTGTCATCTAATTACTACAAATCCCTTGAAAATTCACTGGCTGGTGAATTTTTAATGCGGGACAATTTCAATGTGATGCATCGCCCAGATGGGCACGCGCGGGCTCCTTCCCTCTCCCCCCGCCGCCGCTTCCCTGCCCGCCCTTCTCCTGCTTCCCTCCTTTCTTTGCTCCCCTTCCTCCCCCCATCCCATTCCTTATCTCCCTCCTGCCTCTGGGCAGCTGTATCCATGGAAGTGCTTTGGGATCTCAGCCCCTCCTGGGCTCTCCAGCCCAGCTCAGTGTCATCCCCCCCAGCCCAGCTCGTGGCCCCTCGCTCTCTTGCTAAAGGAGCTGCTACATGGAATTAATTTTTTTTTTTTCCCCCACCTTCTCAGGTCTCTGGCTGATGGATAGAGCAGGAGAAGCCTCCCTGAGGAGCCAGCCCACTTGTTGCCAGCAGAGTCCACTCATCCTGTGAACCCAAGGGCTGATTTATGCCGTGTGTCCAGGTCCTGGAATTCTCAACCTTTGAAACAGACTTTAAATACAGAGTGGAAGGCAAACCCGTGTCTGCTGGCAGCTCCTGAGCATCACTTCTTAAATCCAGGCAGGGAGTGATTGCCTTCATCTCAGCCCAACCTGAGGAAAGATGAGCCTGGAGCAATGGACACTTCCCTGCTGACCTGAGCACTCTGACAGAACCTGCCCTCAGTGTCTGAATGAAATAATTCCTGTACATTAAAACCCACAGTCTGTACATTAAAAAACATATTTTTAGTTTCCCAGACTGAGCCACGGCTGGGTTTTGTTTGGCTTTGTTTCTTCTCCACAGCCAGGTAGTTTTTTGGGGCCGATGGGGAGATAAGGAGGGAGCCCTGGGGTTGGCCGTGCTGGGCTTTGTGCCTGTGTCATTTCTGTCCCCGCTCCCAGGCAGTCGCCTCCTGTCTCTCCCTTCCCAGCTTTCAAAGGGAAAGAGGCTTTGCTTTTCAACCAGGGTACTGCTTTACATATGTAGGCAGCTGATAAAGTATTTTCACTTCGCCCCTTTCCCCTCTGGGAATCGCTGTCTTACGGCAAAACTGTTTTGTCTGACAAGGGCTGCAACAGATTACACGTGTTGGCTGCAAACACGGGGCCTTTTTTTACCCCCCTCCCCCCCCGCCCCCCCGGGTTGTATTTTTTTTTCTTTAAAAAGAAAATAAATCTCTATCTCTGCAGTGCCAGGAGGAGCTCTGTTTTGCCTCCAGCCCCCAGGAACAGCCCGGCGTCAGGATGTGCTGGTGGCATCAGACCCCCTGGGTGGTACCTCTGGCCAGATTAGTTTTCTCACCCAGGTTAATTTGAGCCTGAATCCGTGAAAATGCCACTGATTCCATCAGGGCTGAGCGTTTGAGATGGGCTGGCTCAGGGTGGGAGATTTTAGGAGCCCTCAGCATCTAAAAACGCTGCACCCACAGCATCCCTGGGGGTCAGGGGGACTCAGAGTGATGCTGCTGAGGGCCAAGCACCCCGTGTCACACTGGCAGCCATGGCAGGGAACCACATTTGGTCAGCTCAGCAGCTCAGGGACATCCAGGACACCCCAACACAGGGGCCAAGGGTTTCTCCCATCTCTAGCAGGATGCAAGCTGGGAGAGGTTTACAATTTGCCTTTGAAATTGTCTGTTCAGGCACTGAAAACCTTAAAACCCTCAGGTGGCACCAGCAGGAGGTGAGCACAGCTGAGAAACCCTTGCCCAGGTTTGTCCCATGGCTCCATCTCCCGAGCTGCCCCTTCCAAAAAATTGTCCTGTCCCTTGTCCTCCCAGCAGCCTGGAGGGAAGGGCTGGGAGAAGGTGGGGTCAAGCACCAGGGATGAAGGGAACACCAGGATTCGGGCAGGTATGGCTGCTCAGGAGCTGCACACCAGGGCTGGAACGTGCCCAGATTTCAGAGGGAGAAAAATGAGGACACACTGCAGCGCCTTGGAATGGGCACCCAAAACTGGGGGTGCCAGAGGAGAGGAGCCCTGGGAGGGGGCAGCTCCTCCCCAACTCATCCAGGCAGTGCCTCGGCTGCTTTAGAGGGGAAACACAAAAAGTTTAGTGATGGCTTTGAAGGAGTAGGAGCTGAAGTCACCCTAGGGTGCCTGGGAGTGTCCAGCAGTGCCAGCAGCTCTCCCTGTGGACACCTGCCTGTCCCCAGAGACCTGAGGGGACCCCAGCTCTGAGCAGACTTTGGGCACTTTGCTGAGCTGTGTCACCTCCCAGGCTGCTCCGAGCCAGGGAGAAGCCTCAAGCACTGAATCCACACAGCCTGAGGGGATTTCACTGACATTCCTGTGGGACAAGGACCCTCAGCAGCACAGTCTGGCTCTGGGCACCTTGTGCTGGCCATTTCCACACCCAAGGATGCCCAGATGTGAACCCTTACCTGCTCTTTTCCAAATTTTCCTCTTTTTTCCCCCCCATCTGCACACCTTCACTCATGAAATCCCATCGAAGCAACAGGTCTGTGCTCAGGGAGCACTTTGCTTGCCCCGAGTTGTTTGTGGAGATAATTAACTGTGTGTTCTCAGCTGAAACCAGCCAGGGCAGCCCGGGGCCTGTGCCAGCCGTGGGGGATGGACTGGGAGAAGCACGGGTGGAAAACACAGGAGGAACCAGCTGAGAGCAGCCGTCCCTGAGCTGCCTCTTCTCTTGGTCTGTACTTGTCCCTCACTCCAGGCTATTCAGTTCTGGGGACATCCTTTGTGCCTTTTTCCAGCTCCTCCATCCCCCACCAGAGCCAGGGATGGGCACTGCATCCTCCCCTGCCCATCTGGGTGCAGCTCTGATCTACCCCATGGGCTTTTTCCCATCTTTTCCCAAGCATTCCTGCCCCTCAGCCTCCTCTGACTTCTCCCCACTCCTGTTTTTCACAGAGCCTGGTGGTGGGGGAGCAGGGTGGGTCTGCCACCCAGGGGTGGACACCCCAGCACCTCCCCAGGGTCTCCCCAAGGCTGGAAACACCGGGGTGCCCCTGGCACCCCCTGCTCCCATCGTGTCTGGGTGAAGAAGAAGCAATTAGTGCCGCTTGCTCCAGCAGGCAATGCCCAAATGTCAGGGAATAGCAAAGTTATTAACACCTGGTTTTGCTCCATGTTTGCTCCCAGAATCTCTCTGTGTGTGAGGAAATTTTGGAGGGGTGAATCCAGCCCCAAAGCACCCAGAAAAAGTCTCTTCCCCTGGCTGTGCTGCCTGCCTCAGTTTCCCTTCCATCACCTCTGTAAGGGACCCACCACATCCTCCGTGGGGAAAATCCCAGGGGTCTGTGATGGGGGGCCAGATCCTGCCCTGGGGGGTGCAAGGCATCCCTGGTTTCACCAGCTGGGCTGGGCTGGGCTGGCTCAGCAGCCAGGGAAAAAACCTTCTGCTCCTGTTTAGAGCTTAAATCCAGATCAGCTGGAGGGAGCTGTCCTTGCTTGGGTGCCCATCCAAGTGCTCCCACACTCCCAGAGCTGGGTGCCCGAGGCTCCAGGCAGGTTTTTGGGGCACAGGCAGGCAGAGGATCCTGCAGCAGGACCGTGCTGCAGCCTGCTTCCCATCCCTGCACCGAGCAGGAGAGGGAGAGAGCGGGAGGGAAAGGACGTGTCAAATCAATCATATTTAAACAAAAGCCTCTTCGGCCCAAGGGCCCTTTTAAAAGCTGCTTATTTAATTAAAAGTCCCATTTTCCATATTTATGGCCCTTATTCAGTTAAATATTAACCGCCTGGGCCAGGGCTGGTTTATTCTTTGGGAAGAGGCAGAGTTGGGAGGTTCATTAGGGGTTTATCAGGCAGATGGATGGATGGAGGGTGGACGGGTGTGGGACAGCTCCTGTGGGCTCCTGACGGTGCCTGGGGACTGTGGGGATGACACCAGCACTGCCCTGTCACCTTGCAGCAGGACACTCGGCTAAAAACAGGGGAGTTGGGGCTGTTGGGATGGTGTGGGAGATGAGCAGGGACAGCTCCTGCAGGAAAGCACCTGAAACACACCACCAGGCACAGTTCATGGACCTGGCTCCCCTAAACTGTGACAGAATAATCATAAAAACACCTCAATTATTCCCTGGGGTCACTGGCTCCTGGCCAAACCCTTGCCAGGACTGTTTTCCCTCAGGATGTCATTCCCAGCAGTGTGTGAGGCCCATGGCTGTGCCAGACCCGGCTCTGCTGGGTTTTGACATCTCAAGGCCTCATCTGTAGTGTCACTGCTGCAGGCTGGCCTTTGGGACCTGGGGACAGGGACCTCTGGGGGGGCCTTGGGCTCAGGGAGGGTGGCCAGAGCAGCTCAGCTGGCTGCAGTGAGTCAGGGTGGCTCCAGAAGATGGAAGGAGGAGAATTTGTTTGGATTGGAAGGGACCTTCAAGACCTGGTGGTTTCACCCCCTGCCAAGGTGTCCCTTGCCAGGAAGGGGGGGACAGGAAAACCATGGAGCAGAGGGGCAGCCGTGCTCCAGAAGGTGTCCCTGGGATCAATCCCTCACCTGGCTGGGCCCCGGTGCCCACCCTGCCATGGAGCTGGTGTCCCCTCGGGGCTGGCTCCCACAGGACACCCTGCTTTTGGAGTGCTGGCACCCTGTGAGAGCTGCAGCACACCCGGACAGACCAAAATCTTGCTCTGAGCTCTGCCCACAGAGCTTTAATTCTTCCTTCTCCCTTTAATTTTTTGGGATTCAGGAAGAATCCCGGCGCAGCTCCACTCCCTGCATGGCAGGGACTGCAGCGGGGTGACGGGAGCATCACCTCCATCCCAGCACGGTCAGCACAAAGCCAGCCTTCCTTTCCCCTTCCATCCCAAATCACGGGACACCGAGCAGGCAGCAGAGCCCACGGGGACCCTGCCGCGGGAGGGTGGTGCTGGCAGGGCAGGGGATGAAACGGAGCCGGTGATTTCCTCCGGGGAGCGGGGCAGGGAGGAGAGTGGGGGTTGGCTGCCGGGGAGGGGGGGGTGGTGGTGGCAGGAGAGAGAGGGAGAGAGACACCGGGTTATCAGAGAAGTGTGAAGACAATAATGCAATCTGACATTTCTGAAATGAGACCCCCCGGTTGCCCTGGCAACGGCTCACGTGGGACCAGCTCCCGGGAGACGGCTCCGAGATGTGCTATAAATGATGTTTGATTAGAATTTAAATCATTTAGGCGGGGAGAAGATAGGCCTTTTGTCAGCGCGGGGACCCGCGGGGGTCACCCACCCGGCAGCTGCCAGCTCGGGGACCGCACCCAGGGGTCACCCCGGGGATGGATCCTGGTCCATCCATGGAACCCTGCCAGGCTGCTGACCCTTCCTGCCGGGACAAGAGGGAGCTCCTGGCCGCAGCAAACACGGCACGGGAGGAGGACGGTGTCTCTGAGCCCTGGGAATGGACCTGGCATCTCGGCAGTGATTTTGGTTTCTCCCCAGCTGGGGCAGAGCCGCCAAAACTCTGCCGTGGCTTCAGCCAGCTGAGAGCCTCGGATTTTTCCCTGCTCTAATTGAGATAATGACACTTCAGAATTAATTCTGCCGCCCTGAAAGTTTCCTTCAGGTGCAGGGAATGCAGCATGGTGTCATCTACAAGGGGACTGCCCTTCCCCAGCTGCCTCCGGGGATGTCTCCAGGTTTTCCACACCACGGCCTGGGGAATTCTCCAGCATCCAGAGCTGCTTGGGGGCAGGAATTTTGCTGGACAACCATCCTTCGGAGCATTCCTTGCTCTTTCCAGCTTCCTGGCACACACAGTGAGGCCCTTTTTTGCTGTACCAAGCCTTCCTTGGGATGAAATACATTCCCCTGGCTCCAGGGACTTGCTGGAGCAGTGGAGCTGGCGCCAGGGTCAGCAGTTGTGGTTTCTGCTCCTGTCATGCCCAGAGCTGCTGGGTTTGTGGGCTGAGGGCTCCAGGTAACGAGGGCAGCCTCATCTCGGGGCCTGGCTGCAGCACAAAGGGGTGGGGGTCACTCAGGTGCTGATGAGGACACCAGCCCAGTTGTCATCTCCCAGTTCAGTTAGATGATTTAAAGGCATCTGGACCTTCTTCAGAGGTCTCATGGGTGGTGGCATCATCAGAGCCATTTGGGGAGGCTTTGAGAAGTTTATTTGCTTTATTGAGAAGTTTATTTGCTTTAATATCAACCAGCCTGGGCCCTGGGCTGAGACTGATGCCTTCTGGAGGCTGACCTGGAGCAGAGAGCAGCCAGAGCAAAAGGATAAAGCAGGGATTTATTAAAAGGCCTCACTGGGCACACCAGGGCTGCACAAGAGCCCAGCTGGGTCATACCTAAGATGAACACAAAATGGGCACAAAATGGACAGTCAGTCATGAGGTGTCACACTTTTATAAGTTCATTAGCATATTGGAGTTAATTTTCCAATTACAGCTCCAGGTTATGAAGCTCCATCCTCCTTGGTTTTTCATCTCACTTCACTGTTGGCTTTGTTCTTGAGCCTGAAAGTTGTCCTTGGTGCCGAGCTAGAACAGGAATTGTTTTGTCTCCCTGCTCTGTGAAGAGAGCTCACTAACACTGAATATGAAACCTAAAACTGCCCACCAAACAGCACAGAGTCTGAAAAATATAAAATCACAAACTTAAGTCACCAAGACTGAGTGAGGAGCAGAAGTGCCTGATTCCCACCTGGTGGGAGAATGGTGTTAGAAGCAAACCAGCTTTCTGGTTCTGAAGCAAACCACCAAACTGGGGACAGGCTGTCTTCCTGGAAAATTTTAGAATTTCTTGCTCCTTAGCACCATGATTTAGATCCAATGAATCTTTAGAGCTTGCTTTTCAACTCCCCAAAAATGCCATCTGATCATGAAATTAGAGCTAAACTAATAAGTCTCAACAAATATTAATCTAATGAATTTAGCTTCTTTCTGTTTGTGGACCAGCAAAGAGGGGAATTGCAATGTTCTCATATGTATTAATTATGTGAATGTATTCAACAAACCTTTCCTGAGACTGCTTTGGGCAGGAGCCTTGGTCGTGAATATTGTGAGTTTTTGTTTCGTGGTTCTGACCACCCTGTACATTCAACTGTGGCTTTGGGGGAAGAATTCAACCAAGGGGAGTCTGGATCTTAAAATGATTAAATGGTTTGTGTTGGGAGGGACCTTGAAGCTCATCCCATCCCAACCCCTGTGGTGGGCAGGGACACCTTCCACCAGAGCAGATTGCTCCAAGCCCATCCAGCCTGGCCTTGTCTTGCAAGCTTTGGGCTTTTTTTTGTAGAATTCCCCACTTCTGATGGTCTTTTACTTCAAAAGGACTCTCTGAGTGTCTGTAGGATGAGCTGGGTGGGAGGAGAAGCCTTGAGTGATGCAGGATGTGCATGTGTTTTGGGGTGAGGGATGCACAGGGCCGGGCTTGGGGGCTGGAAGAGGCCCCTGGCCACCTCTGGGTGGTTTCTGGGTGGGAATCTCCACGACTCTAAAATCACTGGTGAACATCTGTGGTATCCCCAGCCAGGGCTGGGGTGTTGCCCTGGGATTTATGTTGTATTTGGAGTGGTGATGAGCTCCTCCTTCAGGAAGCAGCTGCTCCCCAAACCACCCCAGCAAGCTCTGCCAGCCCAAAATCACAGCTCCTGTGCCTGTGTGGGGCTGCAGAGCCAGCCCAGCTCAGGGCTGTAGGAGCTCAGACAGGGCCATAGGAACCTGCTCAGCTGGAACTCTCTCAGCCTCTGGAAATGGGGTTTGGAGCAGGAGCCTCGCTGGACAAGACCTGGGGCCAGAGCAGGGCTGTCCCCCCCTGTGCTGGAGCAGCCTTTGGATTGAAGGGGCTTTGCTCAGCTCGTCTGGGGGGAAGCCTGGGCAGTGGAGCCAGAGGGTTGGCACTGAGAGTTTGAGGGCTGGACTCTCCTCCTCCAGCCCATCCTTTGGGATTTGGGCACCCCGTGTTTGGGAAGGGCTCAGCAGGTGGGTGAGGTTTGGCAGCAGGGCCCTGCAGGGCTCTGGCAGTGACACCTCGCTAATTGGCACGAGCTGGAAGTGCAAACCCAGGGCAGGAATGGGCTTGCCACCACCTGGGAAGTGTCCTGCAGCTCGGCATGGACAGAACTTGTTCATTCTGGGTGGGGCCAGGTAGGAAAAGTAACGGGGTTTGTTCCAGATCAGGAATGAATTCAATCCAACCTGATCCAAGCTTTGTGCTGCTTCCCAGAAAGGCCAAAGTGCTTTTTTGTTGGGGTTGTTCTCCAGCTGCACTTTGCTTTTGGGGCTCATCCAGCACACAGGGACCCTGGGGACACTGCCCTGGGTGCCACCTGCACCAGCTCCTGGATGCTGATCCCTGGCAGACCATTAAGGAGCTGAAATGGCCCAAGGTAATAAAGACTGATCCAGAGTGGACATAAAACTCAATATATGGCTGTGTCTGATTAAAGACAAATTATTTTTTGGCAAATATTAATGTTCCAGCAGGAGTGGCACAGCAGCCACTACAGCACTCCTGGGAACATCTCTTCATTTCCTTCCAGCTTTTCAGTTTGATGTTTGAAATACCCACCCAGGACTGGGGCATCCTGTGGGAAAGGCACCTGGGGTTGGGGACAAGGACAGGGACAGGCAGCCTTTGTCACCTCCCTGGCGCCACCTGATCCCTTTTCCCTGCCTGTAAGTGTGGGGATAAGCTGTTTGCACCTCAGCTGAGGTCTGCAGCACCTGGCTGGGTGTGGAGAGGGTTTTCCCACTGGGAAAATCCCTGTGCAGGGAGTTGGGAAGTTCAGGGCCTTTGTTTTTATCACAAACCTCCTGGCAGTGGAAAGGGGAGCTTCTGGGTGTGGTGGCCTTGGGAAAAGCTGATCCTTGGGAAGGGCCAGGGTAGGTTGAGGGGTGGTGCTGTTACCCTGGTTTGCACTGGAGAAACCTGGAGGGGAGCTGGTAATAAAGGCCTGGAGTGACAGGACAAGGGGAAATGGCCTTAAATTGACAGGACAGGGTTAGATGGGATGTTGGGAAGGAATTCCTCGCTGTGAGGGTGGGCAGGCCCTGGCACAGGGTGCCCAGAAAAGCTGTGGCTGCCCCTGGATCCCTGGAAGTGTCCAAGGCCAGGCTGGATGGGGTTGGAGCAGCCTGGGATAGTGGAAAGTGTCCCTGAGGCACCAAAGCCTGTGAGCACCTTGTGACCTGTGACATCTCTCCAGGAAGAAGAGCCACCTTCCCCCTTTGTCTGCGGCTCTGGCTGATGGCAGGAGCGAGGGAGGGGGTGACAGACCCCGGGCTGGCCGGGACACTCAGGGGAGCAGCTCCTCTCACTGACTGGAGCTCTTCTGCTCCTCTGTCCCCCTTCCAGGTGTCCATTATTTCCCAGAGCAAGCCTGTGCTTTACCCTTCCCACACCCAAGGATCAGGATCTGCCTCCTGAACTCGCCTGATTTTGATCTTTTTTTTTAAACATGTTTTCTTTATCTTTACACATTTGCTGCTCCCCTCGTGCTAATGCAGGCATCTTCCATCACCAAAAACGCCTCCGGGGCAGAGGCAAATGGCATCGATAGCTCTGCAGCCTGTCAGGAGCGTGTCCCTGCCAGGGACAGCGGGACCCCAGGAGCAGATGGGGCCGCTCCTCCTCCGTCCCCCCTCGCCAGCAGCAGCTCCAGCCACTTGGTGCCTCTCGGCTCACCCATCCTCTGACCCCCTCGGCAATTCCTCCTCTTTTCCCCTTTTTTTCCTTGGAATATCTCCGCGTCCCAGCCCTGTTTGCTGCCCTGCTGTGTGCGCCTTTTGCTCCAGCCCTTTGGCTCATGAATATTCAGGCCCGGGAGCCCAGGTTCGGGCTGGTTGGTGCTGGAAGAGCCTCCCAGCGATCCCGGTGTCCTGGGGATGCAGCGGGCTGGGCTGGCAGGTGATGCACGGTGGGAAGGGAGAAGAAAGTGTGTGTCTGGCAAAGCAAACCCATTGCTGCAATTGTCTCGCAGCTCCAGAGCAGAAATCCCTTCATTTCTCCGTGGGAAATCGGGGGATGGATCCGTGTCGGGTCCTGCTGCGGCGGCTGTGCGGGAGAGGAAGGGGATTTGGGGTGTTTTGGGGGGGGGGGGGGGCGCACCCCGGGCAGGGCCATGGGGGGGGGGCACCAAGGCCCGAATCCATCCCGTGGGGTGTGCAGGGAATCCCTGCTCCTGCTGCCAGAGGGGTGAGGACCTGGAGGGGCGGCACGGGGTGGGGGGTTCTGCCTGCTCGGAGTGACAGGAGACGCCCAAAATCCCCCTCTGGAGGCACGGGGTGCTTGGATAGCCACGCTTTGCTGCTGGGCTGTATTTCCCAACCCTCCTCCAGGTGAGGAATGTCCCTTAGCATCCCCCACCCGCTATTCCCCGTTCACGGGGCCGAGCCGGGGATGCAGCAGTGCCTCAGATAATAAACAACCAGAGCTTAGTGAAGCTGTTCTGCCAAATTTACGCCCTTTCCCGGCTCACGGAGGGGGGTGGCAGGAGCCGCGGCCGCTCCCCGTGATCGCCGCATCCATCACGGGGTATAAATGGCCGCGCTCCAGCAGGTATCGAGCGGGGACGGTGCCGGCTGTGTCAGCTCCCCTCGTCCATCACCGGCCGGGGACAGCGCTGGAGCGAGCACCGGCAGCTCAGGGATGCTCTGGGAGTGGGGAGAAGCGGCAGGAGCCATCCCAGCACCCCCACGGGGACCAGGGGGGCACAGGCTGGGCAGGGGCTGCATCCCCCGCAGCCTTTTAGAGGGAGTTTTACAGGGATTGCTGCCAACTTTGTGGCGCTCGGGAAGGCAGCATTGCTCCAGCTCCTCGATTCTCCTGGAAGCCACGGTGCTTCCTTCTGTCTCCCAGCTCTTGTTTTGTCTCTGTTCCCATCTCCTCCTGCACGCACTGTTCGAGTGCCTCTTACCTATTTATTTCCTCTAATGGCATCAGGCTACAAGTGGCTGAACAGTTAAAATGAACACCATCACGATGGGTTTCTCTTTTTTTTTTCTTTCCCCTTGCATCCACTCTGGAAATTGAGATTTTTGCTCTCCTCTCTCTGCGTTCCCAAGGGATTGGGCCTGTCCCTTTCCCTCTGTCCAGCCAAACTCCAGGAATGCAGAGAGGTCTGGAAATGCAGAGGTCTTAAAACGTGGTGCTCCTGTGCTTTTGGGATGCAGGCTGGTTCCTGGAGGGAGCAGATCCTTTGGTGACTTCACCAAATGGGGTTGGAGGAGCAGCACTGGGGCTGGGTGCCCACCCCTCCTGCAGAGAGAGGAGTTCTGGTGCAGAGCAGGGAATCAAATGGGATTTTGAGCCAGAGGGAAGGGGTTGTGTGAAACCCACCTCCTGCTTGGTGCTCCCAGTGTTTTCCTGGCCTTCCTGTAAATCCCCTGCCTCCTGTCCTGCTGGGATGGAGGTGATGTGCTCCTGGGAGGGATGGGAACCAGGCTG
>CM031871.1:10768755-10793956 GCA_018697195.1 Certhia americana
TCAGTGTTTCTGCTCCTTGTAGTAGGCTTGTTCCTAAAAGTTGTCCCACTTTCTTATCAGTGCCTCTGCTTTCAACAGGGGAGAAATGTAAGATCATTAGTGTATGAGAATCCACGCGAAGCCTTACCTCACTGAGCAGTACACCAGTGATACAGCGTTAAAGCACTGAAGCTTTCCAAGGCAATCTCTTCAGTTTTGACCAGGTTTTGTTACCACAGCTCGCAAGTACACAATCATCCAGATGCATGGAATTTAAAAAAAAAGGGTGCTGCTATGAAAGATCTCACAAGTATACAAGCTATACCTTGAAAAATCTGTTATTAGTTAGAAGTGGTGCAACATCTAGAACAGCTAGCAAAAATGCTGGTATACATGTGGTGCTATTAATCCTAAGGAAGAGTAAACACCACAAAACTTTTCAAGTGAACAAAGCTATATATATGCCACCGGAAAACATTAAGCCTTTCCCACACGAAACATCATAGGAATTCAGTGAAATCTACCGTTTCACTAAATTTATAAGCTTGACTTTCCTTGCCTCCATTTTTTTCTTCTTGTGTTCATTTATTTTATTTCAAGAAGCTTGTAACTCCTTCTTGCAATGGTTTTGATGGTCAGAAAAGCAGAGAAATCATCTGCTCCCTTCTCTTTTTTTGCACTTCTTGGCCACAACAAGGCTGACCTTCATGTTCACAAAGCAGATAAATCAAATATTTCAGACAGGAAACATTGAAAAGCAGTATCACAGCCCCAGACATCAATGAAGAGCAAGGCAGCTCTGCAATCTTTTTGCCAGAAGGCGAAAGTCACGAGCTGTCCGAAACAAGTCCAAGCCCTTTTAAGAAAACACCATAGATAAAGCCTATTTCACCCGGTTGCAAGATGGTGAGCGGCTTGCAAGAGGGTTAACATTAGATGGTGAGGACTATTTGGAATACTAAAACATTACTCCACTAGACCCCCTGATGGGCACTTTTCTCACATCTTGCTTACAGAGCGCTTCATGAACACCATATCCCTAATGGTAACATGACTGCAAACAACACTGAAAAAAAGACTACTGAAGCTGCAACCCAAATTTACTACCTTGATAGTCAAAGTATAAATATGCAAAAACCGGAGGTTAGTTGAAATCACTTTCAAATTAATCACTCATACCATCTTTACAGAATCTGCCAAGCCTGTTCCTAACCCCTCCTGCATTAAATATTACTGTGGCTATTGGCTGCCCAAACCCAAAACAGAACATCTTTATGTAGAAATTACTCCGAATTTAACCCTTCCTGTCTGAAAAGCCTTACAATAAAGTTTGATTAACAACTATATGGATAGATTTAGGTAATACAATAATTTTCCGAATTCGTTCGAAGCTCTAAAAACCTGGAATTTAGGACAGAGATATGTCTAATATTTCTTTCCTGAAATTTCCCTAAGGAAATAGAAACAGTACTTCAATTTTAATACTGCAGTAAACCTCCCTTTCTAACGTGTTGTGTTTAAAGCTGCAGCAGCAAGGTTACAACATGTGCCTTATTTATGTGCTAACTTATGAGAGTTTTCTTTATAACATGAAACAACATACTTTTAAAAATGTCTTTCCTCTGAAAAACTAGGCATGAAGAATCTGAAATGTAAGGGGGTTATATATGTGAAAGCCACCAGCAATAAAAAAAATTATTATAAAACCTTGGCTTTGTGAGCCGTGTTTTTTTTCCTTGAACAATCATTTATTCCAGACACTATAAATGATCCTTAAAATTACAAAGCTCTGAAATTAATGACCAGTGCGCATAGAAGAATCTGTACCCAAATGGGTTTGCCTGAATGGAACATGGGTGCACTGGTGGGTGATGCCACCAGCACTGCCTGCTCCCAGATCTGACCTCTTTGTTTTCCTATTAAGAGAAATATGTTTATGCATTTCCTAGATAATCTAGATCAATTTACTTCTAAGGAAGAAAGGAACAGAAAATAAGTGCCACCTTGGAGCCCATTGTAAATGTATTTCCTTAAGTAAAAAAGAATTCATCATGCAGTTCATAGGTAACTGATGAAATTGTCTTTTTGTCCTAGGAAGGACTTCATATTTATGATTATTCAGAGCAGGGCTGGTATTTCATTGCATTTTAAAATCAACCATAAAGATTTAGGAATCACAGAACTAGAGGGACTAAGCCTACAGAGCAATGTTTTTATAACCTTTCTATTATTATTCTAATAATGTAATTATGACTTGTACTGCATAAGACCTGGAAGTTGGTAGGAACACACAGACTACTTTCTTCCCAATATTAAAATTACAGAAAAGTGTACTTTCGAGTTGTGTGCCCTCTGCAAATGAAGAAGTTAAAAAAAATTACAAAAGTTTAGCCTGGTCTGAGCCCAATCCACTTTCCTTTCTTGGGCACATCTGTCAATCCAGTGTCAGTTTACTAGTGCAACAGTCCTTCTGCTTGCTGCACTACCATTTTTCTTCCGGAGCACTGAAAACCCCCCGCAGGGAATGCAGCTGAGCACTAATAGGCAGGGAATGGATTTTTTTTTTTTTTTTTTTCCTCCAAGAAAACCATTAAATGGCAAACGGATATAGAGTTTTGTTTCTTGGTAGGTTTTTCATTTCCAACAGATAAAAATCAGGAACAGAGTGTTATATTTTCCTCCTGAAATCATCATTTTCAAGCCTAATGAATTTTGCCTAGGAAAAATAGACTTCATGATTTACAAGCAAACATTGTATTTGGCATCTGGTTCTGTACCCTGGGCTGAAGAAAAAACTCCATTTATATTCATGGCAGGCACATAGACCCTATAAAAACATGAGATAAAATCCCAGTGAAATTTGTGGTTGAAAAAAAAAAAAAAGTCACAAGACACCTCAACAACATTTCAAATATTATCCCTTGATGTTCTTGGGCAACGTCTCCTTTCCAGTGTTACTCCACATGATCTTTTTGAATTTTTTAAATTTTGTTTGTTGCACACCCCTTACTGTCTTGCACATGTAATAGGACAAGGAAAGCTGAGAACTTTCCCTCGTGACAATTTGGCAATTTGACTCGAAGATGTGCTTCACAAAATTCTTTTGCCACATAAACACATGTTTAGAAGCGGACACCAGAATCTTGTCCAGTTAGTGAACGTAATTCCTCTGGCTCAGCAAATGGATTAATTTGGGGAAAACAGAGTTAGAAAAATCTGACTAGAAACTCTCGTATTATATCTTATCTGAACTTCAGTCAAAATAATGAGCATTTTTCCCTTTTTGTCATTATTATCATTGCTCGAGCATTCAGCTGATTTTTGTATGAACAGTAGAGATCCACAATGCCTATGGTAGTTTTACAGGCTTCTAAGAGAGAAGAGCTATATCCAAAGGGGTATCTTAGATACTAGGATTGAAAACAGTAGTGCCATATTTAACAATTAATTCCTGTACGTTAAAGCTTCATTTAACATTTTATACTGATAAGTACTTGGCAGCTGTTTCACTATGAACCATAAACACTGGAGTTTATAATTATGGCTGGGCCTTCAAACCAAAGTTAGTATTCACTTAATGACGAGCAGAGCAATAGGGAATGCTAATTAATCTTTTTACTCAACACTATGAGGTGCCCATTACTTTCTCATCCTTTTTGTAATCATCCAACTCTGCCTTATTCTATTTCTTATACTAATGCATTTTAACTGCTCCTCACATTTATTTCACTTTGTTCCTCCAGGGACTTGCTCTTTCATTTATCGAGATAATTTTTATGTGCTTTCGATATGTGTGACAAAATGATTTGATTATTCCCTTCACCACTTGTCCCGCTTATTTCTTAACAGATTTAAATTATTAGAACTGGAACCATGTTTTCAAAAATTTTCCCATCCAAATAAAACTGTAGCAGTCACTCTACTGAAAATGTCCACCCAGAACAATTCATTACCATGAAGTGATACAGTACTTACTGAAAGTGTTAAGCAAAAGATATGTCTTGTGTTACTATACAGTTTAATATGTCTATATTCACTGAAGGCAACACTTTCAAAATTATTTCTGCAATATGCTATTTTTTTCAACCTTCTGGACGTAAATGATTAATCTGACTATTTGATCCTATCAAGGAGGAAATACGGGAAGAGAATGTCGTTGGTGGCAGTAGCAATGGTATAGGTATATAAATCTTAAATCATCATTCCTTTATTATGTTCCTTTCAGATTACAAAGAAAAGCTTTTGATTCCAAGAACCAAGTTCTTCTAGCTCATAAAGATATATCTACAGACTTCCAGCTTTCCTTTCACACATTATAATTCCCTTTCCTCTAAAGCCAGCACAAAACCCCACTAGCCAACACTTGGAATAGCAGAACTATTACATCACTACATTCTTCTGATTGTTATTTGTCTAATTCAGCGAATGAAAGTAATACCTGAGGAAAGCTGCTTGCGAAAAGAATTACAAACTCTGGATTGTGCGCATGTATTAACATTTTAAAGTTCTTCAGTGAGGAAGCATGGAATTATTACTGTATCTTACTGAAATGATAATAACTTCTGTCATGCTCGTGTTATTAGTGACTTGGATTTATTAGATCAAATAAAACATTTGTAACTTTGACAGAGAGTTACAAGCACACTGTGTGTGAAAATTAATATCGATTATAGTATACAAAACTGGGAAAAACCCCAATAAATACTGCACTTATTATTGCCATCTTACGCAAGTCCCCTGAATTTCAAATGTCACCTCAGAATGGTAACTTCACCCATTCAGTGCAGAAGAGACCTCGTAGCCCGAGGGACTGGTTGATAGTCTGATGCATTCTTTCTTCCTTTTAGCCTTGTCGCAGATTCCCTATCAACTTTGAGTCTATACTACTTTCCACCTTAAGGTTATGAGCCTGAACGTCACGCTGATGATCCAAGTATGGTCATTTGCAAGCGGTATGTATGGATGTGGCCACTGTGTTTCTCATTCATGTTGAGCCAAGAGAACACATCCCTAAACGTGTCCTACCGAGCCAGAATTAGACATCCAGGGACACTGAGGATGTAACCCTGGCTCTGTACAGAAACCCTCCTGGCTAGTGATCTGGTACACAGCACTCCTATCCTACTCCCATCACATTTGTACTTGACTTTGTAACCCCTTCAAGAAAATTCGTCACTGCCACCAGGGCCCTGATTTCAGCGAGCTAGTAGCGATAATATTTTAAAAATGTTCCATTTAAAGGCCAGAAATCTCAATAGAATTTTTGAGATTTAATGACCACCAACTATAAAGAAGAACACTGGATGCAGCTCCCGTTTATGACAGACAAGTCTGATCACCAGCAAAGGATTTTCCTTTGTTACTGTTTTGTCTGAGACCCTTCCTCAGCAGCCTTGGTACGAGTTTGTTAACAACATTTACTCTTAAACTAGTCCATACAATGTGTTTCAAGCTTCAATTTGTCTTTTAATTGATATGAACATACTCTACCTATACAATTAAGTAACCAAGTAATGATGTATTAACTATGAGAAGAGCCTACATGCTATTGAGTTAAACAGGCTTTTAAACAAAATGTGAAAGCCCCAATAAGAAAACAATACAGGGGCAACTGTCGAATTAAAGCAAAACAAACCCCCAAACCCTCCAAAAATACCCCACAACCCAGAATATATATATTCCATCTTAGGAAAATAGGCAGTAAAACTTAAACCCCAACTTTCAACAGTAGTTACTAGTTATAAGTAGTATGCTTAATTTATACAGGAATTTTACTCTTCCCCCGCTGTTTTAAACAGAAATTTTACCCCCGAAATTAACATTTTTTTTTTTTTTTATTCCCCAAGTCAGAGGAGTGTCGTTCTGCGAGGGGGGGGATGCCGGTTGCCCGCTTCAAGTGGCGTACGGATTCAAGCAGGGGTACGAGTCAATGAGC
Organism: Certhia americana; assembly: GCA_018697195.1. NCBI lineage: Eukaryota > Metazoa > Chordata > Aves > Passeriformes > Certhiidae > Certhia > Certhia americana. The sequence continues at coordinate 10,774,670 of CM031871.1, forward strand.
GTCAATGCCGGGAAAGCGCCCCGTGGGGGTTGTACAGAAGGCATGGAAGGATCACTGGATGGCGAATGTGTATCCTGCCAGATCTTTAGTGCCCCCTTTCCACCCTCTGTTCCTTTCCGGGAAGGGAAGGGAAGGGAAGGGAAGGGAAGGGAAGGGAAGGGAAGGGAAGGGAAACCCATGTGTGGGTAGGGAGGGCTGACAGGAGAAGATTTGACTTTGGAGCTTCATTTTCCCTGCTTTGAACCACTGAAAAGCAAAGCACCTCTGCTGGTTCCCCTCTGGCCACACGGGGGGCAGAGCCAGGGGTCACCCACCCAAACACCCCAAGAGGTCCCTCTGCTCCCCAATGTCCTGTCCCTTGCCCCAAGCCCAGCACATCCAGCCCTGAGGTTTGAAGTCAACGCCAGGCTCCGGGGAAAGGTGCTGCTGGGAACAAAGCTTGGCCACGTGCCTGTTTTCCCAAAGAAAGGGGCAAAGGTGACCGGGGAGAAGCACATGGAATATCTCACGGGGTGAACAACGAACAGCCTGTGGTTCTTTCAAAGGCTTCAGGGAAATTCATTCATGCCCCTCGTGCTGCCTTCAGTGCTGAGCCCCCCCGGGAGGAGCCAGGCAGGGTCACCTGCTGACTCAGGCTGCCAGGTCCTGCTCGTGTCACCACAGGGCTGGTTTTGCAAAGTGTGACACTCCTGACAGCATAACCCCGCTCAGGGGTACTCAGGGAAATGGGAAAACCCTCCCAGTGTGAGGCTCAGAGAGCCATGAGGATGGAGGTGGGGAAGGAGAGCCCAGGCAAGGGGCAGCTTCTGTTTGCTGTGGTGACCAGTGGTGATTTTATATCTCATTTATGGACATTTCATATAGAAAGGCTGAAACAGGGGGATGTAGGAAGTAATTATCCTGAATTTCCCACCTTGTGCTGAGTAGAGCTGGGCATGGAGCAGAAGGCAAGGGGGGAGGGGGCAGGAGATGGATTTTGGGGGGAATTCACCCCTTCCCTGAGCACACCCCCATGTGGAGCCATGAGTAGAGCTGAACATTTTGGCTCAGTTTTGAGGCAAAATTGTGGCTCAAATGAGCTTCTCTGGATGATGGTGGCAGGTTCTTTACTTGGATTTACTGAGCTGTGGTGGTGTGAAGCTCAAGCAAACCCCTCTCTCTCAGCAGCTTTGCAGAGCACAGGTCCTTCCTGTACAAGGTCCTCTTGACCTTTAATTATTTTCTAAATCAAGGGTGTTGGAATTTTGTCCATACATTTCCAAGGACCTGGGCTCAGCACCCTCTCACACTGAGCTGAAAAATCCATGTTTAATGGCTAAAAATCCAGAGTGTCACCGCTGGCCTGGGGATTTCCCAGGTGGAGCTGAAGCCCCCAAAGACCTCGAGACCTTCCTTCAGTCTGGCAGTGTTGGTGAAATGCTCTGCTGGGCCAACACCACCCCCCAGCTCTCCTGTTGCCCCCAAATCCTGCTGGGGGGCAGTTCAGGTCTCGCCAGTGCAGGGCCAATAAAAGCCTACAGTGTCCCAGAGCACTAAAAATGACTCCTTAAAACACCCTGGGGATGAGCCAGCCCAACCCCTTCAACCTCCCACCATCCCAAAAGCAGCTCAGGTCACCAGCAGAGTTCAGTTTTCCTGGGAGTATCCACACCTGATCCCATATCCCAAATCCCCTTCCACCTGGGAAATAAGGAGCCATTCCTGTTCCCAGGATGATGTTCCCTTGGGAAGGCTCCATTCAAACCCTTTGCACCCTCACTCCCCAGCAGAGAATTCACACCCCTGGTGGATTTGTTCTGCTTCTCACTCCCCACAGGGGTTTCCTCCATCCCTGGCTAAAGGGAAGCTGGGTTTCATCTCAGCTGGATCATTACATTTTCTGACTTCTCTTTCTTGATCTTTTTTTTGTTTTGTTTTGTTTTGTTTTTCCCAGCTATATTAGGCCTTGGGAAGAAGAATAAAAAATGCAGCCTTTGGTTGCTGCCTGTATTTTTTAGACACAGTGCCCTGACATTGAGAGCAAACAGTTATTAAATAAACGCATTGTTAGGCATGCTTTTAGTCCTGACACCTCTGGTAAATCTGCATTTATTATTTAGTGAATTAAGTGGTTTTAAATCAAGCTTTAATCGGTGGGTGCCCTTGTGCTCGGTATTTTATATCCTCCTGTGCATGCTTTGTTTGCAATTTCTGTACTATTTCTTTAGGTCCATTATATATTTTCCTTGAAATAACATCACACGCCACTCATGTGGGTCCCCAGCTTCCCAGGAATGCTCCTGCCATTCACAGCTTGATGTCCAACCCTGTCCCTGTCCCTGTCCCCCCCTCCCCAAATCCCCTCCTGTCCAGGTCTGTCTCATGAAAAGAGACCTCTGTAAAATCCTCTTTATTGCTGAGTTTCATTGCCAGCTGCCCCCTTTGTGGGCTCACAGCTCGGGAAGATTTTCCTGCAGGAGACAGAGGATGTTCAGGGATGCTCATGGACCCCAGGATAGGTGACCCAAGGGCTCGTGATGCAGAGGGGAGGTGCCACCTGGCATGAGCCAGCCCCAGCCAAGCTGAGGCTGATCTCAGCAGCCTTTTGGGTCTCTCACTCTGCTTTTCTGCTGTTGAGAAGGTTCTGGGGAGCAGAAGCTGAGTGAGAACTGGGTCACTTCAAGCTCAGGTTGGTGTTTTGGCCACTTCAGCAGCACCACAAAGGCCATCTGTCACCCTGCCCATGTATGTGAGGTCCCTCTTGCCTCCTCCCTCCTTGGGCTGGAGGTCTTCTTCTCTTCCTCATGCCCAGCAATGATGTGGCTTCCTAAGGAAGGAGGAGGGCTCTGTCCCTTCCCAGCCTGTCCCTTTCCCCTCTCCCCTACCTGCCCAGTGTCCCAGGGAAAGGCCAAGCACAGTTCAGGAGGGAGGAGCTCTCAGCTGCTCTGTGCTCCCTCCATCCCTGTCACTGCCCAGGCTGCAGCCACCCCTAATGTCCCATCCCTGTGTCCTACACCTCATTACCTGGCAGACCTCACCTTCCCATGCCTGAGGTCCTCCCCAGTTCAGGCTGGGGAGCAGCACCAGTTCCTGCCCAGAGGTGTCCTGCAGCCAGAGCTGGGCCAAGCACTGCAGCTCCTGCCATGGCCCTTCCAGCCTGAGCTCACCGGGCACCCACCTCTCCAGGGTGTGGGGTGTTCATCTCTCCGTGGTGTGGTCACCTCTAAATCCCCACGGTGTGGTCACCTCCATCTTCCCATGGCCTCCTCTGACCTGGAGTGGTCAGGAAGAGCCTGGACGTATCCCTCAGCACTCTGTGCCACGGATCAGCTGTAAGAATCATCTCACCCAACTTTTTGGTGTCCTCAGTGAGCTACCAAACCCTGGCCTAGCTGAGCCCCGCTCTAGAACACCACCCATGACTTGTTGCTTGACTCACAAAAGTGCAGAGGAAAGGGCCTGACCCAAACCCCATTGTTTTCCAGGGTGATTTCCCACCAACCTGGCAGGTAAACCCTGCCCTCCCTCCCCTCCTGGCCCAGGTGCTGTTTCTCCTCCCCCTGGCTGCTGTCCCCTCTGTCACATGTCACAACACCCAGCCCAGCCCCACTTCAGTCGTGGTGCTGCTGCCCGTGCCCACACGCTGCCCTGGGGTTGCTGCATCCCATCTTCCCCCCACAACCTCCCTCCCTCCCTCCCGTCCCCCTCTGCGCATGTTTTCCCATTTATCTCCTTTGCCTGGTGAATATACATAAATATGAGCAACTGTGTCTGCCAGTGACCTTACCTGCCCTGACTAAATTCATGTAGTGTCTGTGAAGATAATTCGAAAGCCATAAGAAGATAATAAAAAAGGAAAGATAAAAAAAAAAAAAAAGGAAAAAAAAAAAAAGGGCAAGCATTGTGGTTTGTATTCTCTTATCTAACCTTCTGCAGGCCCCGGGTGGGAGTGCAGTCCCTCGCTATTTAAAGGGATGCTGCAGTTGGGGACTGCACGAGGCAGCTGCTCACAGGGAGAGGGATGGCACAGCCTGGGTGCCACCAGGGACAGGGCTGCTCAGGTCCTTGTCCTCTCTGCAGTGCTCATGGTGTCCTTCTGGGTGGGGAGGGGAAATCCAGAATCCTCCCCTGAAATACCAGCCTGGCCTGAATCCTTCCCCCGACCCAGATCTAAGGGGACATCCCAGCAGGGGAGCCCTTGGAGGCAGCAACTGGATGTAGGACCCCAGCACGAGCAGCTGTTGCAAAGAGCGAGCTTGGAAAGAGAAAAACACATCTCTGGGTGTGATTTTTATGGGTTTTTTCATCTAAAAATCCTGCTGCAGCTGAAGGCAGGAGAGGGCATTGATTGCAGGGACAGAGGGAATTATCGCAGGCATCATCGCAGCGGTGTCATCTCAGAGCAGAAGGGCTTGTCAGATAGACGGGAGCCAAAATGATCCAGGGGAACAAAATACGACAACGAGACCCTGAGGAGATAAAGCAGCAGGCTGGGGGGAGTAATCCTGAGATTCCCCCAGCCCCAAGGAAAGCTGCAATGTCTGAAATCACTTCCCTGTGGAACTGAACCTCTGCTGTCCGAGCCATGCTGGGCCTGGCTGTGCCCATCCTGCCCTGCCCTTGAAGGCACGAGGTTCACATCAAAACCAACCCAAGCAGCCCCAAATCCCTCAGAGCTTCGCCCAAAACCACTTTGGGTTTTTCTCCCCCTTAGCTTCGTGGCTTTGCGCTGCTGGGATCTAAGCATGACAAGCCAAACCATCACAGAGCTTTGGGAATAAAAAGCTTTGGAAGAAACAAAAAAAAAAAAAAAAAAAAAAAAACCAAACCCCCAATGTGCAAATAAAATCTGTGGTTAATGGGGTCACCACAGCTCGGGGTCTTGGTCCAGCAGGTCTCAGCCCTCAGGAGCAGAGGGATGCTTGAAGGGAGCCAGGTGCTCATCCTTTATGGCTCAGACTAGGATGCTGAAGCATCCAGAGCTCCTTGGGTGAAGACATTCCCTGGGTGAAGCTTCTCCCTTGTCTGAGCCTGCTGCGGCAAACCCCAGAGAAAGGAGAGGTGGGGGCACACAAAGCTCCCCCTCCTCACCCCTCGCAGCCAGGGCAGCAGGTAGGACCTGATGGAGAAGGTCCTGATGGGAAAGGGACAGGGACAGCCCCAGGCAGGGAGACGAGGGACACCCACACGAGGGACACCGGCACATCCCCCCCCTGCCCGGCGCATCCCCCCCGGACACGGCGGGGCCGTTCTGCAGCCTTTGTTCGGCAGCTCCGGAGTGGTGTCGCCACAAAGGCGGAGGTGAAAGGGGTTAATTCGGGGGACAGAGGTAGGATGTGAAGATGCAGAGCAGGACAATGGGCCGCCTTCCTCTTTTGTCAGCGCGGCCATTGTGCCGCGTGTGAAAAATGAAATCTGTTTCATTTTCCTCCCAGATGCGATCGGGCGCCTCTATTTAGAAGCCATCAAAAAAAGCAATCCAAGTGCTCCCGGGGGTGGGGGGAGATGCAGAGGAGGGGGTGTGTGTGTGTGTGCAGGCCTGCCAGACACGGGTGTACCCCACCCCACAACCGCCTTCATTTATTTATTTATTTATTATTTATTTATTTGTCTGGCGTTTAACATTTGGATTTAACCCACTCCCTGCCTCCGGCGCTCAAGTGGCTGAAACAATGCTGGAGGTCAGCAGGGCGAGGTTTGGGGGAAGCAGGGCAGAGAGGTTGGGATGAGCCCAGCTCCCGGCTCTCCGTGCTCATCCCGTGGCCATCACTCTGTGTGTCCCACCTCGCCCCCTGCCACACCCCTCAGTCCCCCTCTCTCTTTCTGAGGCTCCGGAGCAACTGATAATCAATAATTCCCCTTCATCCTTGCAGAAGCAGATGAAAGTGGAAGGAAATTCAGTCCCGCTGCTCTCTCCCCCCTCCTATCTCTCCCCAAGCCAATCCCTGGGTTTGCTACCAACGTGAGAAATTTTCACCTCCGCAGAAGGTGTGAAACTTGGCAGTTTTGTTCCCTCCAAAGGGAATTACAGCCCTTGCAGAATGCAAACAAACAAACAAATGCAAATTAACCAGGAAAACGTGGGGCTTTTTTTTTTTCAATACACATTTTAACATTTGCCTCAAATTAACAAATCCAGCTGGAAACTCTCAAGTTTTATTTTTTTCCCATCCAAATCCACAGCTGGTTGTCCCTTGAGATGCTAGTGTGGGTGCCAGTCACCTGGCAGCATGGGGGAATTTGGCTGGTGGGCAGAGCAATCCCTGAACCCCAATCTGCTCCAAGAACCACCCCCCCCCCCCAAAAAAAAAAAAAAAAAAAAAACAAAAAAACAGAAGGGAAGGTGGGCAGAGCACGGGCAAAGCCAGGGATGCTGCAGAGAGGAGTTGGAGTCACCATCCTTGTGCTGCTGGGAGCTCCCTCCTGCTCAGAGCAGCCATCTGAGACCAAATGAACTCATTCCAGCCATGCCAGGGGGCACTGCCAGCTCTCTCCTGTGTCCCTCAGGCTCCCCAATCCCTTTGGCTGGGCATGGCCAGGTGTGGACAGGACCGTGCTGGTCATGTCTGCACAGCCACCCTGGCCAGCCCCATCCCTGGTCTGGGATCTTCCCCAGCCACTGGCTTGGAGTCAGTGCTGGTGGCAGCTCTGTGAGGGGCAGGTTTGGTAGCCAGGACACTCCCAAACACCTTTCAGGTCTGCAGTCACCACATCAGTGTGGGGATAGGTAGAGAGGGAGGCTCTGTGGGGGTGACAGACATGCCCAGGGCTGTCCAGGGATCCTATCCAGGGATCCTGGGGATCCTGTCCAGGGATCCTGGAGCAGAGGACAGGATTTGTCTGCTGCTGAGGCCACTGGGCCTCTCAGCAGCTTCATGCCTAGTCAGGGGACACGTATCCTGCTCCTCATCCCAAACTCCCCCCCACCCCTCCAAGGACACACTGCAGTCACCACAGGCAGAGTTTGGGGGTGGAGGGTGACAAGAGGACGTGACTCGGATCCAACTTTTCCCAATCTCCTTCTCCCAGCGACAGCAGGTGGGACTGGAGGGAGGGAGCACAGGTCAAGACCATCCTCCTCCTCTCCTCCTCCCTGGCTCTTTGTGCCAGAGCCGGGCAGATGGGTGTCCCTGCCAGCTCGGTGGCCACAGCCCCCTCCAAGCCCGGCTTCATCTGCCAGCCAATGACCCCGTGCTGCCCTCCACCTCCGCATTGTGTCCCCACACGTGTCCCAGCCTTCTGGCAGCCCCGGGCGGGCTCCATCCCCTCGGCATCCCGGGAGAGGCGGCGGGTGGGACCCCACGGCCGGGGGAAGGCAGGATGGCAACTTGGCAGAGAGACCGTGGGTGTCAGATCACATAAATCAAGCTCCAGAGCCTTCCTATTTAACACACTCTTCCCCTTCGAGTTGTCAGTGAAACCGTTAATTAATTAGCTAATCCCGCAATGAAGTGGATTCTAAATGGATCTCCCCTCCCTTCCCCCCATTTAGGTAATTACTGCTGAGGGAGCTTTTGTCAGAGTAATTTTCCAGCAGGGACAGCCCCGGCTGGCGGAGGGAGATGAATTTAAAGAGGGGGGGGGAGATAACAATGCAGAAGGGGGATGAAGGAGGGCTCCTCCTGCAGGGCAGCGCATTTTGGAGCCACAGCAGCGCCAGGACATCTCTGTCCTGGCCTCTCCCGGCCAAGGAGGTGACCAGCACAGGACATGTCCAGTCCCCACGTGTTGGCAAAGGTCATCCCAACCTGCTCCAAGCTGCTCCTGCAGTGGTGCCACAGCACCAGCCCAGCTTCTCTTTGCTCACACACGGGCTCCATCTTCTCCCTGCTTCCCCCAGGACATGTCCAGGCTTTGGAAAACATCAGAGTGCTCCATCCAAGCCATTGAATGGGACTCTGAACAATCTGATCCGCTGGGAGATCCCACGGCAGGAGGGGTGGAATGAGATGTTCTTCAAGGCCCTTTCCAGCCCAACCCTTTCCATGACTTCCTGGTCCCTGCAATGACAGTGGCAAACTCCCAGCAGGTTTCCCACACCAGGTCACACCTGTCACATCTGTCACACCTGTCTGTCCTCCCTCACCCAGCACCTCCCACCTCAAGCAGGTCCCCCTCTGAAGAGCTCCCCACAAGAACCTGGGCAGTAGGAACAAAGAAAAAACCCCAAAGCCTCCAGTGGGGTTTCTTTTACAAGCCAAGCAAATGGGGATGGAGTTTCCATGGCTGAGCAGAGGAATCAGCCAGGAGGCCTCAGCCCAGCACCTGTTGGGGCATTCATTTCAGAGTCAAGGCACCAAAACAGCACTAGCACATCAGGAGCAGCACTTCTCCTTCATTTCTTGCTCTTCCCATGCCCCTGCACAGCTCCAAGTCCTTTTTTGTTCCTCCCCATGTCAAGCAAAGTTTCTGAGTGAAGATTTTTCAAAGGCACGCCGGGTTTTAGATCCTCAGCTTCCCGTCCCCAAGTTGTGCTGTGTCCAACAGAGATAGGGCAGGAGTGGTGCCAGCTGCCTGCTGCAGCCCAGACGCCTTTGAACTGGCAGGCTCATGCTCCAAATCAAAGGATACTGCTGGAAAATCACAGCTCGACTCTCGTCTGGGTGCAGAGAAATCTCTGGGTGCTGACAAATCCCAGTGCAGCCACAGAGCTGCAAATCCACCCTCCCCCAGCCCCTTCCCGACCTCCAGGCACGAGGGGAGGTGTGATGGGTGGCAGAAATAGGAATCTTGGGGATTTCTCCCTCATCCGAAAAATCTGCCTGGAGTATTTCTATGTGCTGAGCTGAGGAAAAAGGGTGAGAGCCCCTTCCAGTGGGTACCAGAGTTTCCAAGGCGAGTTTGCTCCTCACTACAGGAAAACCTGTTCACTGAAGGGAGGTTGCTCTAATTTAACAGGTGCCTGCAGCCTGTCTGCAGGGTAAACATTCCCATCTCTTCAAGAGGTTCCCTGAGCAGCCAGCCTGCACCTGGCAAAGAGAGTCACAATTTCCAGCCTTTCCCACATACTAATTTCCCCTGGGATACAGAGCAGCCACGTCTCCTTTTGGAAGCCCGCTTTATCCTACCAGGCTCCCAGAAAAACCTAATAACTACCCAAAAGGACCTGAGAGAAGCATAGGTGGTGAAGGCAGAACTCCTCTTTCTGACTCTGTGGGTGCAACCAATGCGGTGGTACAGGTGAAAGTGTTTTAATAACCTATTTTCCTAAGGTTCTCCCCAAATACAGCTGGGGGGAGTCAGGGATACAGCTCTGCAGCTTGTCATGGCTTAGTTCTGCTGGTGGTGCAGGGCTTCTCATTCCCATCCTTTCATATCAATCATATTCATGTATATAGATATATATAATTCATATATATGGATCATATGATTCATATATGGATCATATATGATCATCTATATTTCATATATTCTTCTCTTCCAGCTGCTTGCAAAGATCTTGGTGGTTTCTTCTCCCAATGAATAGATTAAACCTCAGCATTTCACTCTAGAACACAAAAATAAAATTAAAGATAAGATCCCAGGACAGCCTGGAGAAATGCTGGGGGTAGCCTGGGCACAGGGCCTGCTCTGAGGTGTTCTGGTCCAGTAGTAATGAGGACTCCAGAGATGCCTTGGAGGAGATCATGAGGCTCTGCTAAGAGCATGGGAGATCTTTTATAAGTTGTCATGGAAAATTTGGGTGGTTTTGGAGTTAAGGCCAGGACATCTGAGAGGCTGATCAGGACACAGTGGGGTGCTGGCTCAAATTCAGGCTGTAAAATCAAAAACTAAAACAAGGCAAGGGCTTAACGCTGCACTCAAGGGATGCTGTCCTGGGCAGCAGCAGCAGGGGTGAGGCAGTGTGAGGGGCATTGCTGATTCCTGATGGGAAACCAAGCCCAGAACCTCACCCAAACCCTGCAGCTGGGCCAGAAGTGCCTCTGAGGCAGGGTTGTTCCTACCAGGATAGCTGGGGGAGAGTGAACACCAGTCCAGCCCAGTTGTTCTCCATTTTCAGCCACAGTGCTGGAGGCTGTGACACTTCAGTCCACATCTCCCCTCGGACTCCTGACAGAACCCACGGCACTCAGCTGGAAAATGAAGACCCAGGGTTAAACCCGGAGGGGCACTGGGAGCCAGCAGAGAGGCAGAGCAGCGGGGAGCTGCTCTGTGACATCGCTCCCGTGCCCGCTGTCCCTGTCCCTGTCCCTGTCTCTGTCCCTGTCCCAGCCCGCTGTCCCTGTCCCTGTCCCACCCCACGCTGCCTGTCCCAGCCCGCTGACCCTGTCCCTGTCGCTGTCGCTGTCCCTGTCGCTGTCCCAGCCCGCGGTCCCAGCCCGCTGTCGTTGTCCCTGTCCCTGTCGCTGTCCCTGTCCCTGTCCCTGTCCCAGCCCGCTGTCCCTGTCCCTGTCCCAGCCCGCTGTTCCAGCCCGCTCTCCCTGTCGCTGTCGCTGTCCCAGCCCGCTATCCCTGTCGCTGTCGCTGTCCCAGCCCGCAGTCCCTGTCCCTGTCCCAGCCCGCTGTCCCTGTCCCTGTCGCTGTCCCCGTCCCTGTCGCTGTCCCTGTCCCTGTCCCTGTCCCTGTCCCTGTCCCTGTCCCTGTCCCTGTCCCAGCCCGCTATCGCTGTCGCTGTCGCTGTCCCCGGTAAATCAGCGCTGTCCCAGCCGTACGAACGTTCTCCTGCGGTGGCCCCGGGCAGCTGCCGCGGGCAGAGGTCCAAGGGCAGCTAAGTGTTTAATGGGCCTCCTGCGAGGACCTGTGATGAAAGGCGGGCTGCAGAGGAGGCGAGAAGGGAGCATATGTCACCGCCTGGCCTCAGGGGCTGGTTTCAGGGACGCAGGGATGCTTCCCGTGCTTCCCATTGCTTTCCCAAAGCCATCTCCCTTTCCAGCAGGGACTGCTGTGGCCTTTGGCACCCGCGTGCCTGTGACTGGAGGCGGGGTGACAGACACCTGGGTGCCCAGGGAACCAGGTCCTGCCGGGACAAAGGCATTGCTGCTCTCCAAACAGCTACGAACACACAGCCAAGCAAACCCAAACCAGGTTTGGTCCTGGCTCTAACCGGGGCCTCCCTGCACTAATTTAGAGCTGAGGCTGAGCAGGAGAAGGGAAAGGTCTGTGCACATTTACAGCACTGCAAGGGCAGTGAGAACACAGCACCTGGACCATCATGGTCCTCCACAGCCCTTGCCCAAGCACAGCTGAAGCCAGGCAGCCCTGACACCTCAGCACGGTGCTGTGGCACTGGGAAAACACGTTTCCACACAGCAGATGATGACCAGCTAGTTTAATGGTTGGACTTGGTGATCTCAGGGGGCTTTTCCAACCTTAAAGATTGTCTCATTTCAGCAGAATAGCCTCACTGCCATCCCAAAATGAAAAAGGTGTTACACGCTGACTCAAACTCAACATTTGCTGAAGTATTTTGGTGTCTGAGTGTCCCCTGTTAAATATATTTGATTTCACGACCATCACCTCTTCATTACCATAACCATTATGATGCCTTCTGGAGGCTGACCTGTAACAGAGACTAGACAGGGCAAAAGGATAAAGCAGGGATTTATTAAAAGGTCTCAATGGGTACTCTTGGGCTATGCAGGAGTCCAGCCGGACCACGCCCAAGATGCACCAAAATGGTCACAAGATGGACACTCAGTCACGAGGTCTCACATTTTTATAAGTTCTGGTCCATTAGCAGATTAGAATCAATTTCCCAATTACAGCTTCAAGTTATGAAGCTCCATCCTCCTCGTTTTTCCTTCTCACTTCACTGTTGTTTTCATTCCTGGGCCTGAAAGTTGTCCTTGGTATCAAACTAGAGAAGGAATTGTTTTGTCTATCTACACTGTGGAGAGAGCTCAGTAGCACTGAATATGAAACCTAAAACCACCCACCAAAACAGCACAGAGTAAAAAATATAATAGCTAAAACCTAAGGCATTATTTACACTCTCTGGTGTCTCCACACAGCTACTGGTGACTCTTCTGTATAAAACAATGTCTGGATGAATTTGGTGATTTCTGGTTGGTTTCCTGTATCTTTTGATAATTTTAAACAGCCACTCTTACCAGGCACCTTCCAGTCAAGTAAGAAAACATTTTCCAATTGCTGCAGCCAAAGGCTGTGGCCTTACCAGGGCCACTGGTCACAGAGAACCATCCAAATAAAAAAACCCAAAACCTTCTGAGCTCAATCGGAGCTGTAGTCCTACCCACTTCTTTGCAAAACCTCTCATTTTTCTCAAAAAGGAAAAAAGGAGCCATCTCTGCCTCTGTCCCACACCAGCTTTCCCTCCTACACCCCTTCATGGACTGGCTCATGACCCTTCTTGCGACCACACCCACACGGAATCAGGGTTGTGCTCACCCTGATCACCTGCCTGGTCATAGGTGACATCCCAGAAAAACACTGCCCAGCTTTGTGTTTTCCCACGTTTCTGAGGGCTGGCAGCAGAGGAGAGCCTGGCTGCAGGGGAGGCTGCTCCATCCCCTGCCCACCGTGGGCACCTCAGCCTGATTTCACACAGCTCCCAGGTTTGGGGGATGGAAAGGAAGAGCAGGGGATGAGGGGAAGAGCAGAGGGCTGGTGCTGAGCTGCACGTCTGGGGTGAAGCAGCAGGGAGAGGAGGCCTCTGGGGACGTGGGATGCGAGGTTTGCTTTTGCAGACTGAATCAAACGTTGGGAAGCTGGTGAATTAGCTCTGTTTGCTGAGCAAACGCTGCCAGGGAGGGATAGGCAGAGCAAGAGTGTTTGAGCACACAGTCCTTTATTTGCTAGCAAACATCTCCAGCTCCTCCTCTCCCCTCACTGCTCCCTGCTCCTCTCCTTCCCCAGCTCGTGCTCCAAAGAGGCCGGATGATGCCTTGCAAGAGGAGAGGGGGGAGATCCCCCTGGGAGAAGCATTTTCTTTCACCAAGGCACCAAGACACCAGCCAAGAGGAGAGTGGTGGCTTGTGGTCGGAATGTTTTGCCCAAAATAATAAATGATTAAATACACTCGTGTTCAGCATGGCTTCTTTGGGCTGTGTGTTCCACCACAAACGAGGGTTGAGCTCTGGATGGAGACACTGAGGGTGCTGCAGGACACCATCCACAGGGATTTGGGTGAAGCTGGTGCTGCTGAAGACTTGGGGCTCAGCTGCAGAGCAGAATTGCTCCTTGATAGTCAGGATTGGATGGGGTTTGTGGCCTCCACTGGCTCTGTGGGTGCTGATGCTGATCTCAAATCCCTCTGCCAGCTGCAGTTCCATTGATATGGAAGAAGTAACTGAGCCTGTTCTGGAGCTGCTGTGGGAATATATCCTTGTCCCTTAGCTGGGAGCAGCTGTGCCAAACTGAAGTGCCAGGCCCTCTGTTGTGCCCACGTCCAGGTAGGAGATGAGAAATGCCATCTCTGTGTCACTGGGACTGGCAGGTGAGGGTGGAGCTGCAAAAGAAGAATCTGGAGGAAGAGTTGAAGGCACCAGAGAGGTGAACTCTACCTCATGGTCAGGGGTTGATCAGCATTCAGCTCATAGGGAGCTGCCAAAATCTTCATCATTTCATCTTGAGATGTTTCTCATTTCATCTGCACACCGAGTGTGATCTTCACCCCCCCTGTCTGGGCACCACCAGCCCCTCATTTGTGTGCACAGAACCGAGCCTGCACCTGCTGGGCTGAGCAGCAGCACTGGGAGCTCCAGAGTGACCCTCAGCACATCCCTGCCAGACACTTGTCCTGCTGCCTGGGACTTGGGATGGGTTTTCCTCAAGGAAGAGGAGAAAAGATGGAACTGAGGCTGTCCATCACTTTCTGGCTCCTCAGCAAACCCAGGCACATCTCTGAAAGTTCCATCTGGAAAACTGGGCTGCCCATCCACCCTGGAATTCCTCCCAGTTACCTGTTGATGTCCCACATCCTTCCACTCCTGGGGTGTTCCTAAACCTCCTCCCACATTCCTCAGGCCTCTCCACCACGCTCCTGCCTGCTCCAGCCTTCGACCAACAAACACATGGCACAAATCCTCCTCCAGCTCCTGCAGAAATGCTGGGGCCGGTTGCCACCTCCATTCATAAAACATTCCCCCCACCAGCAACTGCTGGACCAGCTTTTTTTTATTTTTATGGAACAATCTTAATGTTCATTCACCCTTCGAAGGCCAGGTGCTTGGGCAGCAGCTGTGCTCCACACGCTGCTGCCTGAATGACTCCTGGCTGGCAACGTGCGAATCGTTCATTATTAAATTGCTCATGTGCTCGGCCTGAGGCTTAATCCAGTGCCACCACCGTGGCTACAGGAGAAATCCAGCCATCTGGAAAAGCAGGAACACCCTTTGTGCCTGTCAGCAGTGGCACTGCCCTCCGTGGTGGTGGTGGCAGCTTCCATGGCTTTCCCAGGGAAAGCTGTGCCCTGGCACCTCCCGTGACACCCCAGAGGAGGGGCATTAGAAATAAAAATACACCAGATGAGGCTTTCTCGAGGTGTAGAGTGTTGGTGGTGACAAATCTTCACTGCAAAAGGGGAGCAGCTCGGTGCAGGTTTGGGAGCTTTGTCTGGGATTAGTGGGAGAAATTGCCAGGGAGGGGAAGAGTCTCATTACCCTGTCCTGGCTAATGCCTTGCTTTTCTTTGGGGCATGTTGTTGTTGGGAGCTGGATCTAATTAGTCATTGCAGGAAATGCCTTGGCTTCTCCCATCCCCTCCTGCTCAGAGGGGCAGGGGGGAGTTAATCCAGGCTGACGTGGGAACAGACCCTCTTGTGAAAGCAGGTCCTGATCCCATAATTTGTTCTGCAAAGGAGCACGTGCCCAGGCACACCAAACCATCCCAGAACAGTGCACCTGAGCTCCCTTGCCAAAAAAAAACACCCAGCAGTGCTCTGGCTGCCCTGGCAGCACCAGCAGCAGCCACCCACACTCTGAGAGGGCAAAAAGGAGCTGAGAGATGGAATCCTCCTGTGCCTCACCACTGCTCATGGCAGGGGAAGGGGCAACAGGAACCTTCTGACCCCCCCTTTGAGCAAAGGGGGGCCCAAAGCATCACCCTACAACAGGCCCAGGCACAACCAAAGCATGAAGTAGACCCAGGCTCTACCCAGGGGTAGGGGAAAAACTGCTTGCAATAGGTCCAAGGTCCATCCAGGAGGAAGAATCAGAGACAGGCAGACCTACAACATGGTCCAGGGAGGAAACAAAGGCACAGGAGCATCCGTAAGTGGAGCTCCTGGGCCATGGGCACAGGTGGGTGACCCCACTGAGGCTAGTTAGGGCAAGCAAGGACAGGCAGTGCTCTCGGGGCCCTGCTGAGGCTCATCTCTGCACCGTCATTCCCTCCCCATCAGGAATCAACAGAGATATGACCCCCACCATGAGATCTTTCAATGTAGGTACCTGGCCTTGTCCCCTCTTCTTTTCCTGCAGGACAACACGTTGAAGGGGTTTGGCCTTTCAGTGCAGAGGGCCTGGCTTGCAGGGGCAGCTCCACACTGCCACGGTGAGCTGAGCACATGGAGCTGGTGCTCTGCAGTACCTCTGGTTTCTCCCATCCCTGTTTGCAGGATCCCAGCCCCACAGACCATGGTGGTCACTCCAGGTGTCTCTCTCCAAGTCACTGTGTCCCTCACCGTGTTGATTAGTTAGCTGGGAGTAATTAGCTAAAAACCCTGACTCCATTCAATGTTGGAGCCATGTTCTGCTGAGCTGTGACAACAGGCACTGGTGTGCTTTAACTCACACAGCTGCTGAGCACAGCCTGTTCAGCTCAAAATATCGTGGTGGTGGTGGTCAGTGCTCAGGCAGCTCCTCCCTGTGAGGATGGCTTTGATTCAGTGCAGTGTATTCAGCACTACAGGCAAGCCCAAGGCTCTGATTTACTCTGAGGTCAAAAGGTGGGACAGGAGAAGAGGAAGGAATTTATCACCTCCTGCTGCAGAACCAGCACTGGGAAATCTCTCCCTGTGCTCCATCATCTGCAGTGCACAGCTGGACATAAAGGCACATCTCCCTTTCTCTACTGGAGCAATGACCTCCAGGACCAGGACACAGCAGACGTGTTCTGGTGGCCTGTCTGACACCTTTCCAGGTCACTGAAACATGGAATCATGGAATGGTTGGCATTGGAACAGATCCTGAAGCTCATCCAGTTCCAAACTCCTCCCATGGACAGGGAAACCTCCCACCAGGTCAGGTTGCTCAGAGCCCCACCAGGCCTGGCCTTGTCAGTCTGCTCTTCTGGCTCTCCCTGTGCCTTCTCCAGGCTTTCCTGAGGCCTCCATCAGTCTCCCAGCTTCCCAGGCAGAGCTGGAAGAAGGCAGCAGTGACTGGAAGGTGAGCAGGGATATCACAGCTCAGAGAACTGCTCCACAAACACCAGGTTTGGTCCAAATGTTTTTGCTGCTGACTGGCTGTTTGCAGATCTAGTGCCAGTTTAGAGCATTGGTTTTCACCAGACTCAAGTGAAGCTGGTGCTGCTGAAGAGAGAGAAACAGCTCAGAGAGAAACCAGCTGGGGGTGGGTTGTACGTTCCACTGTCCCTGGAAACCAGTGCAGGAACTCACCCCTACTGGTGACTGTGTCAATCCCTTCCCCTGCCCAGAATTTCTCTCTCCAGGAGAGCCAGCTGGGTCTGGACCGTGCTGGCAGCAGAGCCGTGTGCCAGGATGGGGGACAGCTCCTGCAGACAGCTCAGCATGGCCACTTCTCTTATCAGCTGCTGAAGGCTGATAACCAGGGACCTCAGCCAGCTGGGAGATCTTGGAGATCACACCTGAGGCTTCCCGTGGATAAACCCCTATGGGGTGAATGCCAGCAGATTCAATCTGTTTGCTCTTCTTGTTTCCAGCCACAAAGCTGAACAGCTGCCTGAGCTTCTGGGACTAAACCATGGACAAATGAGCCCTTCTGATCCCAGAGAGCTGGTGACTGAGAGCCTGGGCAGGTATTCCCTCTTCCCTGAGCTGGCAGCACCTTCCCTGAGCTTTGCAGAGGGTGGTTCCCCTGCAGGCAAGCCTCTCCTGGCTAAATGTGGCAGAAAACCAACCTCTTCCTCAGAATCCAGTGGCTGGAGGGGCTTCTGCTCTGCTGGCCTTTGTACCAGCTCTGTGGTGGGGTCTCCAGCCCATCTTTGTACCCTGGGGACACTTTCCAGTTCCAGCAGCCCTTGGACAGCCCTTGGGTGTGAGATCTGCCTGCTGGCTCCTCAGCCCTTTCCTCCTGAAGGACTTTGCCCCATGCCCTACCCCTGGAGCTGAACAGACTGTGACTAAAGCTTCCTGGGATCAAAACCCACAACGACAAAAGTCAGGGAGAGTCCCTGAAGCCCTCCAGGGTGGCTCAGGTGTGTCCAGCTGCACACACACGCTGCTCTCCATCTCCTCTCCCTCCTCCTGCTCCTTCTCCCTCTTTCATCCTTCTGAAAGGAAACCTGATGGTTTCTGGGCTTTGTTGGTGGTTAGGAGGACACGGGATAAAGAGTCTGAGAAAGTGAAAGAGGGTGCACGGGGCTGCAGGAGGAGAAGGAGGGCAGAGCAGGAGAAGGAGGGATTCTCGGTATCTACAAGGGAATTAAGGCTCTTTTACCAGAGTGAAGAAATCAGCTAAAGAATGGCAGGCGAACAAAAGCAGCAAGGCTATGGACAAGTCGCTCTGAATAGATCCAGATCCCCTTAAGTTTGTAACACCCCCTACACACTTCTTTTTTTCCCCTTCCCCCCCTTAAGCCTTTGCTCCTCACTCCTTCCAAGAACAAATGCAGAGCAAGGGGAAAAAAAAAAAAAAAAAAAAAACCACACCACCACAAGGGAGGGGAGGAATGGAAGAAAGCTAAAAAAAAAATCAAATAAAATAAAAGGTAATCCTCAGCCACTTTGCCCCTCTGGGGGCTGCTCTGGGCCAGATTAAAGGTCCGGTGTGAAACCATTCTGCTATTCAGATGCGATAAGCAGGATTTACAAGCAAAGAGAAAGAGAGCAAAGAATGGGCGAGAGGAGAAAAGGAGAATTATTTGTGTCTCTTAATACTTGTTAAGCACTTCTCTTTTGCTAGACCAGACAAGACACAGCTATGCTCAAAGTCCTGCACAATCCTGCCCGCTTGTCCAGCGCCCCCCTCTCCCTCCCTCCTCTCCCTCCCTCCCTGCCCTCCACTTTCTTTGCTCTCCCCCTACCCCCCTCCGAAGCAAGCAGGCAACACTTTGTTGCTACTGAGCTGAAATTGGTCTCCTCTCCGAGCGGCACACAAAGAGAATGGCAATTAACCTTCCTGTTCCCTGGTGACAGCGATCTAATCAGGGCTGGCCCAGGCACTGCCTTTGTGCGGGGTGGGGAGGGGGTCCGGGCCAAGGGCTGGGTGCTCCGTGCGCCGCCAGCTCCGATCGTCTCAGGATGGGCTTGGAGGAGAAGGAGCCGGCATTTGGTGGCTGCTGTGGGTGTGAATCGGGCTCAGCAAGCTCCCTGAGGAACCTGTCGGAGCAGGACCAAACGTGCTCCAAAGGCTGGAGCAGCTCTCCCACGGAAAGTTCCGACAGGAAACTTTTCCAGCCTGGAAAAGAAAAGGAGACCTCAGTGCCTGGAGGGAGGAACAAATTTCTTGTCAGGGTCTACAGCAGCAGGGCAAGGGGTCATGTGTTAAATTAAATGGAGATTCGGGAGAGAGCTGAGGAAGAATTTTTTATGCTGAGGGTGATGAAGTGCTGGAGTGGCAGCAGGGGCTCCATCCCTGCAAACACTCAAGGTCACCTCAGATGGGGCTCTCAGCAGCCTGATGGTTGCTCTAGGTGGCCTTCAGAGGACACTCCAACCCAAACCATTCCTTGATTCCATGAAATTCTGGCCCAGCACAGACCTGGCCCAGGTTGCCCTAATTGCTGGTGGCCCACTGGAGGCAGAGGCAGCAGCAGCACGAGGCTACCAAAGCACTGCAGGAGGTGTTGGGGAGTGACCTGGTGGAAGCCCCAGGTAAAGCCAGGACCATCCTGTGGAGCTGAAAGGTCCAGAACCAGGTTAGGCCTCTCCTCAGCACTGCTGCTCATGGAAGATGGATCCATCCTCACTGCTTCTTCATGTTCCTTGGGAACTGGATGATGGGAGAAGGAGGGAAAGGCCATCCCAGCCTCCCATCACCAGCACTCTTCTCTGGATGAGGAAGGCACTTGAGGTGCTTCACAGGCAAGAACTATGTGCTGACACCTGCAAACAAAATCCTTGGGTTTAAAACTTCAATAGAAGCTCTTTCCTTTCCTTTCCTTTCCTTTCCTTTCCTTTCCTTTCCTTTCCTTTCCTTTCCTTTCCTTTCCTTTCCTTTCCTTTCCTTTCCTTTCCTTTCCTTTCCTTTCCTTTCCTTTCCTTTCCTT
>CM031871.1:10795659-10906245 GCA_018697195.1 Certhia americana
TGCCCTCTCCCTGCTCTCTCCCTGCCCTCTCCCTGCTCTCTCCCTGCTCTCTCCCTGCCCTCTCCCTCTCCCTGCCCTCTCCCTGCCCTCTCCCTGCCCTCTCTCTGCCCTCTCCCTGATCTCCCCCTTCCCTGCTCTCTCCCTGCTCTCTCCCTGCCCTCTGCCTGC
Organism: Certhia americana; assembly: GCA_018697195.1. Classification (NCBI taxonomy): domain Eukaryota; kingdom Metazoa; phylum Chordata; class Aves; order Passeriformes; family Certhiidae; genus Certhia; species Certhia americana. Next base: position 10,795,828 of record CM031871.1, read on the forward strand.
CCTCTCCCTTTCCCTACCCCCTCCCTGCCCACAAGGGATGCTGCTCCTCCCGCTCCACCCCGAGCCAGCAGCGTTCCCAAGAGCGGCTGAGGTCGTTTGGGTTGTTCTGCCTGGAGGAAACCAAGGAGAGGCTCATTGGGGGCTGCAGCTTCTTCAGGGGGGGCAGTGGAGGGGCAGCTCCAATCTCTACTCTCTGTGACCAGGGACAGGACCCAGGGAACAGCTGGAGCTGTGTCGGGGATGTTTGGGTTGGATATCAGGAAAGGTTCTTCCCCAGAGGGTGCTGGGCACTGCCCAGGCTCCCCAGGGAATGGGCACAGCCTGAGGCTGCCAGAGCTCCAGGAGCCTTTGGACACTGCTCCCTGGGATGCCCAGGGTGGGATTGTTGGGGTGTGTGTGCAGGGACAGAGGTTGGACTCCATGATCCCTGTGGGGCTCTTCCCACTGAGGATATTCCATGGTTCCAGGATTCCTCCATCCCATCACAGGATGGGTGTCATGGCAAGGCTCAGTGAATGCTGCTTCCCGAGGATGGTTCTCCATCCTGTGCTGGGTGGAGACTGGATGGATCCCCAGATCCCCAGATCAATGGTTGCTGGGGCTGGGGGGGACTGCTGGAGATCATCTACCCACCTTCCCTTCCCAAGCAGAGTCCCCAGGGCACCTCACTCGGGAGTGTCCACACAGCTTCTGGCTATCTCCAGAGAACGAGACTCCACCAATCTCCCTGGACAACCTCAGGGAATTCTGAGGGAATTCTCCTTGACATTCAGGTGCAACTTCAGTTTCCGTGTCTGCACCACCAAGCAGAGCCTGCTCCATCCTCTGGCCACCCCCCTTCAGCCACCCATAGGATCCCCTCCCAGCTTTCCCTGCTCCAGGATCGGATGGATCAGCATTGCTCCGTGTGGAGAGCAAACAAGCAGCATCAATTAGAAGTAATTACCACCCCCTCCCCATAACTTAAGAGGCTAATATTAGCCTTCATTTTTAAGAAAGGTAATTTGACGACCATAAATTACAATTATAAAAACTTCATTAGAGTCGGTAGCAATCCATCCACCATTGTTCTAATTACACACTGTAGGAGTAATGAATGCTAATGGTTTAATGTACAATAATTACCACAATTGAAAAATAATAATAATACAGAACAACCTCAGTTATCCAAATGTCATGAGGGACGTGGAATGGGTTGGGATAATCGTGGTTTCAGATAATTGAGGGGCTCTTCAGCGTGATTAATAGGTGATGTGACCTCTGGGTGGGGAACGAGGAGTTTTAAATGAATGCAGTGGTGGTCAAGTGAGGGAAGGCATGGTGCAGAGAGGTAAAATCAGGCATCTCCTGTCTTAGCTTGGAATTTCACTGGACATTTTCGACTTGAAGTAAATGCATTGGGTTTGCAACTGAACTGTGCCACCTCCTGATGATTTCTGGGTAGGGTTGGCAGGGTTTTAAAGCAGAAATACGGGCCCGTGTTGGAAATGATGGGCAGAGCCCAATTCCAGCCCCTTGCAGCACAGAAACCACACTGGTTGCCAGTTTTTCCAGGTGGGATGGGGCTTCAGGAGGTCTGTAATCCAACCCTTTGTCCCAAAGCAAACCCAGCATTGGATTCAGACTAGGTTTTCCAGGCATTTGTCTTGAACCTCCAAGGATGGGAATCCCACAAGTTCCTTTGGCCCCTATTCCACTGCTCATTTGGTCTCCGGGTGGATTTTATTTCCTCATATCCCATCAGATCCTCTTGGAGCAGCCCAGACTCAGGAATCAATTCCCACAGCCCTTCAGCCAGCTCTGGTTTTGTAAGACATCCCTGGAGGCTGAAAGAAGATCCCATCCATGTCCCAGGGACTGATTAGGAACAATGAATTCTTGCTACGCTTCCTCTTTAATAGCATCCTAATTTATAAAAACGCAGATAATATATCAATGGAAATTAACTTCACACTTTCCTTACCCTGGCAGGTTGAGCTGCAGGTGAGTGCAATGTAATTAAGAAATTAAAAGGTAATTTCCACATATGCTTTCTGCTAATCTAACTCGGCAATCATTTAATTTACAGCAGGGGGACTGGCAAGGAGAGAAGCCAAAATAAATAAGATAATAGTGGGTTTAATCGCTCAGTGGAATGGAGAAGGAGTCGAGAGGTGTCTGTGCAGCCACAGGGAGAGGTGAGGTGACCCTTCCAGGGCTGCTGATTGAAAGCCAGGCTTGCTTTTAATTTCACTTCCACGTGTTCAAACTTTGAGCCAACCAAGTTTTCTGATTTCTACAATAAATTTTTTTAAAGTTAGCTTTGCGTTTCCCCTTAAAATTTTTGTTCTATTTCCCACAATTAATTGTTTCCATGGCACCTGACAATTTTCACTTCAAGATCTCCACAGAAGAGTAAAATTTCTTTTCTGGATCACCGAATCCTTTCCCATTCCCGGCAGCTGAGGTGTACAGAGCAGTTAACAAGGAGTAGCTTTGCACTGGGAAACCCCTTGGGGAAACTGAGGCACGGACTGACAAAAGCATTCTGTCAGCGGCTTCAGCCCCCTGCGCTGCTCACAGCCAGCGATTCCCCTCGCTGGCCCCTCCATCCCGCACCTCCCTGTGCCCCGGGGAGGATGCAGGGACGCAGGGGAGAGGATTTGGGCTGGAACACCTGGAGCCATGCATGCCAGAGCCGCCTCAATAGAGGCAGCAGCTCCAGCCGCGGGGCCTCCGCAGGGGATGCTCCTCATGGAACTCCGGCTTTTTGTTCCCAAACCTGAGCTGGGCAGGGAGGGGGGCTCCTTCCCACCCCCCTGCTTGAGTCTGTCCCCTCCTCCACCCCCTGCGCCCCTCCATGCAGAAGCTGCTTCCTCTCATTCCCTGGGGTGCCAGAAGCATTCATATGGGAGCTTAATCCTCCAGAGATGTGGGGACATGGGATTAGCGGTGTGCCTGGAGAGAGGAGGAGGGCCAGCTCCGCTCCCAGCAATCAGCAATGCACCAGCGTCCTCCTGGAGCCCCTGGCCTTGGGACAGCAGGACAACAAGGACCAAAGGACCTGTGCCTCCGTGCCAGCAAGGCTTTGGTGGCTCCCCTAAACTGAGCTGCATTATCCCCTCTCAATAATTTATCTGATGAGCTGCAGCCTGCTTTTGCCGAATGAATTATTCCCAAAGCAGAGGGAGGTTATATTTGTACTCTTCAAGCAGCTCGAGAAATGGTCAAATAATATTTGCCCAGCAAATTGTTAAACGGCAATTCCTCTGTCACTCACCCAGTAAATTATTCACTCAGCACTTGTTTACCTGCGGCTGGGGCTCCCTGCCTGCCTGTGCCCTGCCTGTGCCCTGCCTGTGACCCCCCTGTGCCCCTCTACTCCCTCCCTGTGCTCTCCCTGTGATCCCCTGTGCCCCCCTGTGCCCTCCCTGTACCCCCCTATACCCTCCTGTGCCCCCCTGTGCCCCCCTGTGCCCCCCCTGTGCCTTGCCCATCCCTGGAGCAAACAGGCACAGGGGGGCACATCTGCCTGTGCCTCTGACCCCTGGCCAAGGTCTGTGCTTCCTTAGCAATGGGGATGGGAACAGCTTCTGGGAAGCCTGTCTGGAACTGGACAATGCCTTCAATGGCCCTTCCATTCTATCTCAATTTCCCCCTCTTTTCTCCTTTTCCCCTTTCTCCCTTTCCCCTGACTTTCAATTTTCCCCTTTTCTCCTGTTCCCCTCTTCCCCTTTCCCATTTTCCCCTTCCTTTCCATGCCCTTCCCTTGTGTTTCCCCTTCCCTTCCCTCTCTCTTCCATGCACACACAGACAAATTCCCAGCACAGCCGGGCTCCGTGTGAGCTTTATTTCCCACTGTATTTCCCCATGCATGGGCTGGGACAGCCTGGGCTCTCCAGCCAGTAATTCACTGATTGGAAAATGTTCCAGGGCAGGGGCTGAGGAGGGAGAGGCAGGAGCAGGGAGCCAAGGGGAAGGGGGGGCCAGAAGGGATGAGATGGGAGTTCTCAAACTGCGAGCCCTAATACCAAGCATGTGGCCATATATTATTTTAATAAAGCCAGCACATCCTGCGCTCACGACAGCTGCTCTTCCCTTTCTCTCATCCTGTGAATCTCATTTATTCCTCATTAGCAAAATCACCTGTTTGTCAAATAGGGACAGAGCTGTAAGACATTAAATTGTGTGAGGGCTGCCGGGGGCCTGGGAGCGCAGGGAAGAGCGGGAGGAGGAGATCCTGTGCACAGATTGAAGCCAGGACTGCACGAAGATCTCTTGAAGGTTGAGATTGAAACGAGGATTTGAGGAAGTGGATTATCCAGCAGCTTCAAGCACTCTCATTTTCTTTTCCCTCTGCCTGTTCTCAGCATGCTGGGGAATGATGCTGTGTCCAGCACCTGTGTGCAGGGGGGGTTCAGGTGCGCCCCCTCCGTGCTCACCCATCACCTCTTGAGCAGCAAACAATTTAAATCCCTGGTCACCCACCAGCAAACAATTTTCCCTTTTGGAAGAGGTCAGGTCTGACAAAATTTCTGAATCACCACGAGTGGTTTGGGTTTTCTCTAAATTGAGCCAAGGTGCTGGTGGGACCAACCTGTTCTCTCTGAGAACTGGGGTTTTGTTGAATCAGGATTTTCCACTAACATTATAGAAAAAGTCTCTGGACTGCACTAAATTAAGTGTCTGTCTCCCCTCCCCAGCCTGGCAATGGAGCCTTTTTCTGCTGGTTTTGCAGCTTACTCGCTGCTTTTCCCAGTGCCAGCCCCAGCTTTTTGCTTTATCAGTTGAGTGACATGAGGAGAAACAGCTGGCTGCAAACCAAGCTTTCTGGTTTGCTGAAATTCTCCCTGTTTTGGGGAGATTTGGAGATTTTGGTTCAAATTGGATCCCACCCAACCATGTGTGTGGGAAAGATACAGGGAAAAACTTGGGGAGAACAGGGAGATCTCAGATCCCAGCCCTGCTCCATGGTTTGGGCGTTCCCAGGGCCTCCTTGCCAAATCCGGGAAAAACCCGGACAGCAGCTCCTGTGACTGCAGCCCCCTCAGGAAAGCCTTTTTTCCCAGGAGGCTCTGTTGCAGTTTGGAAAACTCCAGCTGGCGTGGGAGGGTTTGATCCCAGCACTGAGATGAGTTCAGGGATGTGCCGTGGGAAGCTGAGACCCGCTCTGCAGCCAAGGGCTGGCCAGGGGGACACCTGCTAATGCCAGCCCTCTGTCCCCAGGTGAGCTGGGCCAGCCTGGGATCTGCAGTGGGCATCACCAGCTCTCAGGATGGTCATTTTAAAACTTGAGGGGAAATAGGGATTAGGAGGTGAAGGAGAGAACATTGTCTGTGCACCGTTTGTCTACTTCTTTTTGTTGTGTGCTACTCTCTTTGCTCCTTTTTCTTTATTTTTTTTTCTCTTGTTCTGACTATCCCTCCATCCTCTCTTCACCATCATCATTTTTTTCCTCACATTTCCTTTCCCCTGCACACTTTCCTCTACTTCCTCCATATTTTCCACCCTTTTCCCCATCCAGCTCCTTTCTCCACCTCTTCATCTTCCCCCTGCTGTCGATTCTTTCCTCTTGACCCTCTGCACATCTCCCCATCTCTATCTCACAACCCCTTTTCATCTTTGGGGACACATGTGGGGACACCCAGTGTCCCAGCCTGGTGACCCACATGTCCTGGAGCCTCAAGCCCAGCTCACTCCATATCTCAATCCTTTGAGGGACACTTCAGGAGCCACCTCCAGGCTGCCTGCAGGGCTGGGGTGACAATTGTGGCCCCCTCCCAGCTTCCAGCTGCCTTTAATGCACCTGCCTGGCTCCTCTCCCCGTTGCAGAGCAGGAAAGGCAGAACCTGCCTGAGCAGGGGGCAGGAATCCAGAGGTGGCTGCGCTGCCCCATGTCCAGAGGGACCATCCCAAAACCCCTCATCCCCTCCAGCCACTTTGCCCCGGGTGCCAGCGATGTCCCTGCTCCGCAGAGCAGCCCCATGGCCCCCTTCCCCACCCTCGTGGCGATGCCACCGTGTCCCCCCCGCCCTCGTCCCCCCCCCCCCTTCCCTCCTCTCTCTCTCTGAAAGTCATCAGGCCTAGCGAGGTCTTCTCCCACTTATGCAGCTCATGAATATTTAACAGCATCTGCTCTGGAGGCGATAAAGCCTACCAATCCTTGACAAATATGGCCTAATCTTTTCAATTTCGGGGTGCAAATATTCCTTCAGAGTCCTGTTTGTCACCTAGATTAATGACTCTGGCTCCCATAAGCCTTTGGTGCTAATTCAAGTGGTGGCTGCGCGGCCGGCGCATGGCGAGGGATGCTGGGACACATCTGAAGGGGAGATTACTCACTCGAGGGCCCTTCGCTGCAGGGTTTTGTTCCTCCGGTGGCAGTGGGGACCAGCAGGGGGGTCTGGGTGTTTGTTTGTTTGTTCCTCTCCAGAGCTCCCGAATATCCATCCTGGATCCGGTACGCTCGAGGGGAGACGCTGCCGTGGGGGGGAAGGAGCTCCCCAATTCCTGCAGCTTTTCCCCCGTGGGTGGGGTAGGTGGGGTGTGGCAGGACACCTGGGCTTGCCTCCAATCCTGGCTCCTCGTTTTGCTGCAAGCAGCAGCTCCCAGGCCACCCAGCTGGCTCCAGGACTCAGCTCCCAGTGAAACTCCATCCCAGGGAGTGTAGACTGGAACCTGGGCTACAACAGCCAGAGGAAAGAGGGAATTCTTTCTCCAGCCCATTGCAGGATCCCTCCTCCCACCCTGCCTGCCCAGGGCAGGTGCGGGGTGTGTGGCTCAGCTCTCGGACACGGTCCGTGGGGTTTGGCCGGGCTCTGTTTGGAGCTGTCAGAACCGCAGCAATCCCCAAGCCAACAGCCAACAGGAGCCCAGGCACCTCCGGGCTGCCGCCGTTTATTTGTTCCCCCGCTCACGAGAGAAAAGCACCGAGGGGAGAGAGCAGCGGGCTGGAAATCAATGCCGGAGCTGATCGGTGCTATTGACAGCTTGGCTGAGGCGCTGGTGGCTCCCGTTCCCTGTCCCCGTGCCCGCAGGGGCTGTCCCCATCTCTGGGGACATCTGCGGGGACGCGCCCAGCCCGGCTCGGCGCAGCAGAGCGGCAGCAAAGGCATTAACAGCGGCCAAAAATCGAAGATTTGTTATTATCCAGCAGAGGAACGATGGCCTGGCTGGGTGTATCCATCACAACCCCGGCCCTCGGGGCTGGGAAGATGTTGAGATTGCAGATTATTTATTTATACTGGGGAGATGGAGGATGCTGGTGGCGCAGAGCAAGGAGTTTCCTCCTCTGTGCTCCACCCAGGTTTGTCCAAAGGGATGCCCTGACTGACAGCAGATCGAGGTCCTGGGGTTTGGAGCATCTTTCAGGTGAAGAGGGGAAAGGAATGTTGAGATCGACGGGAAATTTGCAGGTGAAACTCCCAGCCACCATCGTTTTGTGTCTCAAGGAAGCTCCTGAGGATGTGAGACCCTTGGAAAGAAGGTCCAGAGAAACCTCTGGTCCTCTTGATACAAAATTATTTATGAAATTCTCTTTAATGGAAGTGTCCAGTCTGGAGGGTGTGAAAACACTCTAAGGTGTTTTTATAAGGATCTTATAAATGTCATTTTTTTGGCTCTGAATAAGAAGTGTTGGTAAGGGTAGGACAGCCCTAAACTGACAGCTCAGCTCTGCACCCGGGAAATGTTTTCCCCCTGAAAAATGACCTGACTTGGGTGGAGGAATGAAGAGATGAAGAGATTGAACCAAAAACCTTTGTCCGATGGTGGCAGCAGTCCTGGGTGTACGCAGGAAAATGAGCCTGAGTGAAATGTCCTTGCTGCTGCTGGTGGGAAAAAGTTCCACCTGATCCAGGGAACTGCAGAACACGGGGAATATTTCTTCCTCATGAGCAGGAAGGTTTTATTTTTAGTTTTGTTTTACGTTTCTGTAGCAGAAAATGCTTCCTCAGCCAGAGAAAAATACAATTGTGGATAAAACGAAAGTGTGAAAACATGCTTTTTTTTGTTTGTTTTTTAGGGGTTTTTTTTTGGGGGGGGGGGGGGGTTGGTAAGCAATAATCAGAAAAATGCTACTTTTGACTAGTTACAAACAAAAGGGAAACTTCTGAACAAAGCAAAAGAAAATTTCAGGGTTTATCTCCACCTCAGAATACTTTGGGAGAAAAATCCTACAAGCCTGGTTTCCCAACTGAGCTCCTCATTTGGGCTCTGCAGCCGATGGTCACCGCAGTCCTTGGATTTTCCTCGGCTGATCCCACACCTGCTGCCGATGGAGGCTCCATGATGGGAATTCCGGGCAGCGTTTGCAGCCCCAGCTCGTGGGGGCCGAGCCCCCCAAACCCCCGAGTGTCCCTCCCCCGAGTGTCCCTCCCCCGAGTGTCCCTTCCCCGAGTGTCCCTCCCAAGGGCCGGGAGGAGGTGCAGCCACCCCAGCTGCCAGCACAGCCAAACCCCAGGGATTCCATGGACTTGGGGATTGAACCGGGAGGGAGAGGGGCCCACCACAGCCAGCCCCAGCAGCTCCAAAGAAAGTTGAAAAGAGAATAAAATCCCGCTGCAATGCAAGGGGATGGTACAAGCAGGGCTTCCTCCACCTCATCGCCGTCCCTACCCCCATCACCCACCCTTGTCCTTGGGGAAAAATCAAAAAACACCACGGCAGCCTCTGGAATGTCCCCTGCACTCTGCCCTGCCGTGGTCCCTGTGCCTCAGAGAGCTGTGATCTGCCCTGCTGGGAGGTGACACCGACGGCACCACCCGCCCCTTTCCGTGCCCGGTGTGGGGACCGGGACACCGTGGGGCTGGGGGCCATCCCACGGCCGCCTGTGCTGGCATTTCCGTGCTGCTTCCCGCTGCTCCCTGCCCCCTCTCCTTCTATTTTTTCCCTCTGAACAGTCTCCAAACGCCTTTGTAATACCGCAGCATCGTTAGGGCCCTCCTGAAACCAGGGCGGGGCGGGGGAGAGAGCGGCTCATTAGCCGGCCGCTTTGAAGTGGGCTCTGTTTGGGGTTCATTTGTATGCCGGCAGAAGGGAAACCTCTGTGTTTCAAGGATGTTTTTCTGGAGGGGCTTCCTGGAAACATAACAAACATGACCCCGAGGAGCGCTCCCCCAGCCCGCAGAGGCGGGCGGGAGATGAAACGCGGGCACGGCACAAAGGAAGCGCCGCTGCCGGCAGCAGCACGGCCAAGTTCCCTTGGAGAGCACCGCAGCTGGCACGGAGGGAGCTTATTTGTGGCACAAGCCATCTCTGTCTGAGGGATAAAGAATTCGTGGCTCAGCTCCGCATCCTCCCGTCCCACCTGTGCCCAAAAGGTGTCTCCTTCCAAGCTCCCTGACATGGGCAGGGAGGCCACTCACGAGATCAGCTGGCTCAGGAACCCGTCCAGACTGGCCTGGGACACTTCCAGAGGTCACAAATCAACACAAAGAGGTGCCAGGTTGGGTTTCTGCTGTGTGCCACAGATCCTGACCAAGTAGAACCAGGGCTGGTGACTCCAGAGAGAGAGGCCATTGCCTCCTCTGCCTTCGAGTCAAAGGAATCCTGAGCTTTGGGGAGTTGGGAGGGATCTCAAAAGACATTCCCAAGGTTCTCGGTCTGCTTGCTGCCCTACAAGGATGAAGGATGGATACCTCCATCCCTCCCCAGCCAGCAGCTACCCTCAGGGCACGGCTGGGGGGAAATTTCCAGGAAAGGAAGGAGCAACTCTTGATAAACAGAACGTGGATGGCTGTACCACCTCCCTCACCCTCTGTGCCTCCCTTTCTCCGCCTGCTTCTCCCTGGCTCCGTCTCTCTCTCTGCCTCCCCTTCTCCCCCCTCCTCTCCCGCGGCGCTGCCGGTGACAGGGCGCGCTGGGAGAAAGACGGATGGAAGTGACACGGGAGCTCCAGCAGGACCGCCGGGTGATGCATGGGGAGCCGTCACTGGGTGCTCGTCCCGAGTGCCACAGATGACGGACTGACCTCCTCTACCAAGGGGCCAAGGAGGTTTGAAGGGCAGCGAGGCTTCCCTCGGGCAGCAAAACAGTCCCCGGGGTTTTGTCCGTGCTCCTGCCGGCACCTGGAGCACCTCAGAGGTGTTTTAGAGCTTTGTCGCTGTGCTGAGCTCCTCGTTTCTGCCAGCAAAGCAGCAAAGAGTCATCCCAAATCTCGTCCTGCTGCACTGACAGCCCTGAGGGAGCTCTGGAGCTCTGAAACGGCTCTGTCAGCACCGGGATCCCAAATTTGTAACACGGCAGAGTTTTGCAAGCACTGGTCAAAACGCAGAGCTGACAGTGCTGGAGAGCTCCTCCATCCTCTGCACCCCTCCTGAGGTCCCTCTCTGTCACCTCCACCGAGCTGAGGTGTCTCAGGGCAGTCTGACAGCAGAACAGGCCCTGCCAGAGCTCCCTGGTTGGAGCAACTGTGCTGGATCCTGGACCTGCTGGACTGGCACAGAGAACCACTATGGGCTTGTGGAGTCATCTAATGGGCAAATGATTTCCTCCTTGGGATGGATCTCTGAGGGTCACCTGCCTTCAACTTCCCCCAGTCACACCTGGCCAAAACCTTCAGCTTCTCCTTCAGCTCAAGTCTGTAGCACTGCATTTAATGAAAGTTAATTCCTCTGGTACGCTGTCACATCCTTCAGGTGGAAGAGCCAGTGGGCTCCAGCCTGGGAAATATTGTCAGACAAATCCACTGTTCTTCAAACTGCTGTCTCAGGATGGCTGGGAAATTCAGCTCAAAGCCACAGACTCCTGTCACATTTGGCAAAGCAGCTTGCCTAAATAAACGTGTTTTTAACAGAGATACCACACTGGAGAAGTTGGATCATTTCAACTTGATGCTTTCAACTGAAGTGAAACAAATTCAGATCTTTCATTTTCCTTTGATAAAAGAGTAAAAACACGTTAAAAATAGTATGAGCTGCTTTATTTTTAACCAATCATTTCAGTCAAATAAAAGAAGAAAAACATCATGGGAGTGGGGGAGGGGAAGAATGAAATTTTTTTTCCCCGATAAACCAGCCAAGATGAGGCAGGATCTGGGAATTTGTTGTGCCAGGTCCTGTTGCTTCCAAGGAAGCTCAGGGAGAGGGACAGAGGATGGGTGGGGGGCACTGGCCAGCCATGGCCATAAACCCAAAGCAGTGTGTGGAGCGAGCAGGTTGTCCGAGCTGGCTCTGCCTCCTCCCCAGGCTGTAATCCTGCCAGGAGAAAAGCTTGGAAAAGAGCAAGGCAGGAACAGCCATCCAAGGCTGGACAGATGCGGCCAGTTGGCAGCAGCCGCTAAATTAGCAGCCAATTTCCCGTGCACAACCTGGGGACCTGGGCTTTCAGCTGAGCACATTAAGGCTGGAGCCCCTTTTAATTGCTGTAGATCTTAACATGTGTCCCTCAACTCTGGGGTCCCTGACAGCCTGGACAAAGGCAGCTCTCAGAGTGCAGGGAATGCTGTTACCTGCTTTATTTAGGGTCTTGCTCCAGACATGGAGCAGTTGGTGGGGGCAGATTTAGGGTTTGGGGGCTGATTTCTCTCTTACCCCAGCGTGGAGAGAAGGCAGAAGCATCATCCCTACGTTTCCAGTTCCATGGATACCAAAAGTTGAGAACAAGGCAGGAGTTAAGTGAGGCCGGAGGTCAGCAGGGATGCAGCGAGCCCGGGATGTGCCACCGGTGCTTGAGGCAGGACACGGAGCTGAGAAAGCTGTGAGACCCTTAGCAGGTCCTGTCAGCCTTATTCACACCTTATCAGATGGGGGAAGCCCAAAGGGCTGTGAGGGAGGTAATTAATCTTGGTCTCCAGCAGAAAAGCTCCTGGAGAGGAGGGGGGAGGTCAAAATGAGGCACGGTTTGAGGAGAGATGGGAACTCGGTGAACGCTTGAATGCTTTTTTTGCCCTTAATGTGAAGTTCACCCCAGATCTGAAGACACCTTTGTACTTCCCCCCCGATTTAATTTGGATTTTTATTTGGGATCATCAGTTTCTCCTCACCATAAAACACATCATCATCACTGTAAAGCACTTTTATGACACCTTTATCTGATTATCTGAAAGCACTTAATCAGCATTAACTCATTAAGCTTCCCCAAGCTGCAGTGGGAGGGAGGAAGGGGTCGGCTTCCAGCGAGCATTCCTTGGTCCCCACCTCCACAAGCATTCCAGAGGGAATTCCCTACTTTCCCCCATGGATGAAGGCTGAGGTGGGCAGACACAAGGGTTCCTTGGTAGGTTGACTTGCAGCACCTTTCAGGGGTCAAAGGAAAACCATCACAAAGAGACTTTCAGCATCCCCAAAGAGGTGCTAGGAGTGGTCCTTGAGATGGAATTGGGGTTTACCTGCTGGCACTTGTCCTAAAACAATACAGAGGGTCTCAGAATACAACACAGAGAGTCTCTGACAGCAGAGCAGGACAGAATTGTTTAAACAACCCCCCCCACACACCCCGCGTGTTTTTGGCAGAAACAAAAACGTCGGAGGAAATACCCGTTTGTTTTGTGTCGGCAAAGAACAAATCTCACCTGGGGAGCTGTGGAACTTGCCAAGCCTTTATAATACCCCTGCACTGAGTGCCTGGATTTGGCCCTGAGGATAAAGGCCCTGAGCATCCCACCCTCACCAGGCTTTTTGGGGAGGGGGCAGTGGGTGTGGGAGGCTGCCAGCTCCCCTCCCATGGACACCCTGGAATCTCTCCAGGAACATACCAGGACAAGGCCACCCCTACCCACAGCAGCGGCCCTCAGATGTTCAGGGATGGCCGTTCCCCAGCTTCCATGGCAAATTAGACCCCTGGAAAGGGGTGGTGGGCAGGGTTGCCCATCTGCTCCTGTTTTTGTCCCTCAATTAGGGCTCATTTCCCGCGTGCTCACTGTGGTTCATTGGTTTCCGCTTCACGTTCTGCGTGGTTTTCAGACACCACCACAGAACAGCTCTGGGCTGTCTCCAGAGAGGCTTTGCCTTTGGATTCTGGCCATCCTTTTTTCCCCCCTCTTCCCCAAATGTTTTTGCCCCCCAGGCTCATTCAGACAGCGCTGGCCTGGCCCAGCTCAAAGAGGAGACCCTGACCAAGTGTGCCAGGTGCTCCAGGAGGCCTGGGATGCACCAGCAGCACCCACCCACCCTTCATTTCACCCCCAGTGTGTTCTCAGACAGCTCCAGACCTCTCTGCAGAACCTCCTCTTCTCCCCCACCTCCATGGCTCCCTGGCTGGCAAAGCCACGGTTCCCCTGCTACCTGCTCCTGATCCAAATCATTCCTCCCTCCTGGCTGCTTATCTCCAGCAATCCCATCACCTGAGTTTCCCTGAAGTTGTGGAGCAGCTCCTTGCCCATGCCCAGGGAAGGTGGCACAGCCACATGGACGTGCAGGGTGGCTGGGCTGCCCTTGAGATCCTCCCAGCTCCTCCTCAATTTCAGAGTGCCCAAATCTTCCAATCTTTTCTTCAGCAGGAATTTGATGCAAGCATCTCTCTTCAAGTCCAGGGCAGCAGGGGCGAAGGGATAACACTGCTAGGAACGACACAGGAAAGGAAACCCACAGCCCAGCATGGTTAGAGGGTTTGTGGTGAGAAGAAGGGATAAAGATCAGCTATTTCCACGAGCTTGAGGGGGAAAAACATTTGCATCTGGACTCAGGGATGTGGCTGGATTTGACTTTTGGCCTAACTGAATAACATGGAGTGGGTTTGGGACTGGATTAGAAGTCCAGTTTTCATCTCCTGGGAAAATCTGCCTGAGTTTAGGGGAAAAAAATGGAGGTAGATGGAAAAAATCCCCAGATATTGGTGTTGGAAGGACTTTGGGTGCGTGGCTGTGCCCCCCCATCCCACCCAAGAGTGTGGGTGCCAAGGACCTGGCTCTGCCAGGCTGCTTCTGCTGGGGGCAGCCCCTGGGTGGGCTTGGGGACAAATGGGGGGGTCTCCCACACATCCCCAGCTGGCAAAGCTGGTGGGTAGCACCCCAGGGCAGGGTGGGGGCTCAGGAAAATGAGCTGGGGGCTTTGCCCTCCTTGGGTTTTGAGGGCTATGGTGGGGTTTGGTTCCCTCTCCCAAAAGCCTCATACACGTTGTCTCCCCAAATCAAATAATTAGAGATTATTTGATACATGTAAAATAAATTGTAAAACTGCCTTGGCATGTCTGTGGGTTAAGTTTGTGTTAGGCAACAGAAGTTCGTGAAGGGATCTCCTCCCTGTTTGAACTCCTATCCTGACTTTTCCTTGGCTCTCTGGAGGGTGGTGCTGATCCATTTGATCCAGCATTTTCACCTCCCAGAGATATTATTATTTAATTCCCTTTGCAGCTGCCTGCAGCTCTCACTGGCCAAGCAGTTCTTTGACTGATAAAAAAATTAAAAAAAAAAAAAAAAAGTTGAGCATCAGTCAGTAAATCAGTGGCAAGAGAAATGCTGAATCGTTAAATCTTACACTGTAACCTATTTTAGCTGTGTTTAGAACATATATCCAGGGCTGTGCATGGAGGCAACAGGCTTTAAAGGCAAAACCAAAATAAAACACTCCAGGGAAAGCAGAACAATCCCTGGTTTTCATGGCTGTGGCTAAGGCAGCTCCAGTCTCTGCCTGAAGGTAAAAATCCTTTTCCCCGTGAAAAACTGTGGGGTTTGAATTTGTCCTGAGTAAAAATTTAGGAATAAAACTCTGGGTTTTGGGGTTTTTTTTCTTTAAATGGGGATTTTAAGTCAGGGCTGGAAGGGAATCATGTAAATTCAGAGCTGGTTTCTGAGCCCTGGCTGCACCTCTGGGTCAGGCAGGTCTGAGAACAAGCCCCCACTTGGTGTAATCCTGCTTCACCAACACAGAGGAGGTGACTCCTGTCCCACAGAGTGGGTGGGACACCCAGACAGGACACAGAAGAGCTCATCCTCCCCATTCCACACCCCACAAATTCATCTGATCCAGGCTGGTGGGGAAGGGAGCCCTGGGACACAGCAGCTGCTCCTTCCCTACTCACAGCCTGCCTTTTTTCTCCCTCTTTATTACAAGTGAGTTTCCAGAAGATGTTGGGCAAAATACCCCTGAGCAATCCTGTCCTGGGAAGCCTGCTGGCTTCAGCCATTATTAACAGATATTTGCACTCAGTTTGAGCCTCTTCCAGCAGGATGGAAGTGGAGGAAGCCCTCAGAGAGCTGCAGGGAGATGGTGATACTGACAGAGCATCACTCTGAGCTCTGTCCTGCCACAGGTTCTTGTCCCATGGACTGGCCTTTGGGAAGAGTCCCTGCAGAGAGGCTTTCCCCCAGAGGGCAGAGCACCCAACACTCCCCAGATTTTCCCTTTCCCTGCAGCACAGGGAGGCCAAACCCACCCAGCCCTGTTGGGGCTTTCCAGAGCAGCCTCACCCGTGGTGAGGGACAGAACCCCCCTCCCAGGGGCTGGAAAGCAGCAATCCCCCTTGGGAAACTGCTCCAGCAGAGCCGTTTTTACATTTTTATCCCAGATCAGGCTGCTTCTTGCCATCTGTGAGTGCTTTCCTGCTTGCTCCCAGGTGAAGGAACCAGCAGCTTCCCTCATTTTTGGGGCAGCAAAGCAGAAGAGCGAAGGGCAGAATCTCCATGGACACAAAGTACATGCACCCTGATGCATGAAGTTTTAGCTATTATATTTTTCAGACTCTGGGCTGTTTTGGTGGGTAGTTTTAGGTTTCATATTCAGTGCTACTGAGCTCTCTCCACAGAGTAGGGAGACAAAACAATTCCTGTTCTATCTTGGGACCAAGGACAACTTTCAGGACCAAGAACTAAACCAAGGGTGAAATGAGATGAAAAAACAAACGAGGGTGGAGCTTCATAACCTGGAGCTGTAATTGGACAACTAACTCCAATGTGCTGATGGACAGAACTTATAAAAGGACAAACTTATAAAATCTTGTGACCATTTTGTGACCGTTTTGGGTTCATTTGGGTGTGGCCTGGCTGGGCTCTGGTGCTGCCCAGGTGTGCCCAGTGAGGCCTTTTAATAAATCCCTGCTTTATCCTTTTGCTCTACCTGTTCTCTGCTCCAGCTCAGCCTCCAGAAGGCATCAGCCCAGTCCCATCCTTGTGATGGAAGGACCCTGCTGGGCACAGAGCACAGCCAAGACATCTCCCCAGCTCCCACAGGACCCTCTTGCCAGGCCTGCTCCTCACCAGGCTGTTGGCAGCTCCAAGGGACCAGAGGTGATGCAGAGGCCTCAGCCCTGCCCTGGTGCCTCCCAGGAGAGCTCAGAGATGTTCAGACTCTTCCAGTTTGGAGCTCAGTTCAAGCCTGGATAAGGGGATCTCCCTCCTGCAGTCGTTTCCTCACCAGCGATTTTGCTGGAGAGTTTTTGTGGTGTTTCAGAGGGAAAGAGCCAGAGGCTCTCTGAGCTCCCACGGGGCCCTTCCTCCAGGCTGGTCCTGCAGCTCCTCAGGGAGCACACAGCCAGATGTTCACACCAAACCCTCAAATCAAAGAGCCAAACAGCTGGGTGTGCGGGGAGATGGGGTGTTGGGTGACAGAGAGAAGATGAAGGGAAGGATGGAAGGGCAGGATACACACAGGGATGGGGGGGATGCGGGCAGGGGAAGGCACCGTGGGATGAGGTGCAGCAGGATTCAGTGGACAAGAGGCACATCAGTGCATTATTTCCTCCTCCCTGGGGCAGAGGAGAGGACAGCCAGCCCTGGGGCCAAGCAGGGGAGCCCAGCAGCAGCCAGGGCCATGAGGCAGCAGCGGGGGAAGGACCCCCAGCCCTCCGTGGGGTGCCCGGCCGGCCCGAGCGTCTGTCCCCTTTGAAGTGGGGACCGGCGGAGGCGCCGCCGGAGAGGATTTGGCAGGTCGGCACTTCTGCTCTGCGGCAGCCTCAGAACAAGAGGATTGGCTTCCCTCCCTCCAGCACATGGCTCTCCCGCCCCTCCGCGCTCCCCGTTGAACGGCAGCCCAGCCGGCAAGCCCCGACAATCTCCCGTCCCCCCCAGCCCAACCTCATTGTCCCCGGGAGATGCCTCCTTCCCCCTCCCCACCTCTCCCTTCTCTTCCTGGCAAATTCTCCCCCTCCTCCTGGATCCAGCCGCTCTCATAATAGCATCCTTTTCATGGAGACAAATTGTCCAGCCGGGGGCTGCACCTGAGGGCTTTCGCCCTTTAACAAATAGCCTTTTAATTTTCTGCCAGAAGGGCATGGAGAGGGGGGCAGAGGGAAAAGGGGGGGGCTGGAGAGGGGGTTGCACAGAGGAGAGAGAATCAATCAGACATCCATCTTCATCATTGCTGCCAAGGGACCATTTGCACTGGCTGGATGCCCCCGGGGGAAGGTGGGGTGAAAAAGAGAAGAGGTTGGGGTGAGGGGGAGGCAGGAGGCGGTGAGGGGCTGGGGAGGGAGGGGGGGGGGGGCACAGAGTTCCGTGGCTCCCGAAATCCACACGGAACGGTTGCCCTCCAGAAAAATAAACAGCAACCCTTGGAGCCCAGGGAAGGGAGGAGAGGGTTGGTGGTTTTCCAGCTCTTACTCTGCTCTCCAAAGAGGTTGGGTCAAACCCAAAAGTAAGTCAGTAGCTGCTGCCCAGGGCAAAGCAAGGAGCCAACCCAAGTGGAGCCAGCTCAGCCCATGGGAGATCCCCACTCCTGTCCCCTGGAAGTGGGGAACTCCTGGTGAGACGAAGAACAAAGAGACACGGGGAGAAGCTCCACCAGCGCCTTCTCCTTTCGGGATGAGATTTTCACAGACAGCACACACAGCTTCTACAGCAAGGCAGAGGGGTCAGAAGAGCTCGAAATTCTCCTCTCCCTGGTGCCTGGACAGCAAGGAGGGAGCCAGCAGGTGAAACCACCACATCATTCGCCTCTCCTCTCCTCCAGATCCTCTCCTGCAAAGGGATATCAAGCCACGGTATCAGCTTCAGCTGGAATCTGTCGCCTCTTCCACCAAAAAAAAAAAAAAAAAAATATAAGCAAGGAGGTTAATTAGATGTTTGCAATCCAATTTACGTCTTGTTTGTGAAACCAGCATTTCAGCTGTAACCCAGCCTGGGAGCCCCCCATGCCCTCGCTCTTTTGCTAAATTTATTTCACAGCTTTGCAGAACTGGCTCAGCCGGGTCAGAACTCTTCCATTATCATTTTATCGCTGCCTCTTACTCTGTAATTACAAGCTGCTTCCCTCACCCCCTCCCTCCTCTCCTTCCCCAGCCCCCTCCAAGCACAAGGTGGGAGATGCTGGTCTTGCTTTAAGCTTCTTCCACGATTTGTCTCACCCACTGAGGCCGGGGACAGCTTGGCCCTGCTTTCAGCAGATAAGCCAGGGAAGGTGGCTGGGAAAGCAGGGGGAGGATGCTGCTCGCCAGTCCCCCTTCCCCAAGGATTAAAATATTCAGATGCACCGATGAATAGCAATGAGAGCTGGAAATGAAGGCCTGGAAAGCCAGCGTTGGAGAGGTTGGAGTCAAGCTGGCAGGAAGGAGATGAGCTGCAGAGTCGTGGAGGACTCTGGCACATCCCCTCGTGTGTCCTGGGCCAACCCTCAGCCCTTCCCAAGGACTGGCTGGGAAGGGACTGGTTGGAATGAGCCACAATTGTGCCAGGAGAGACACTGAGATGTCCAGAACTCTCATCTATGCCCTGTGGAAGTGTACAGAGAGGTTTTGGGAGCCCTGCTGGCCAACATTGCCTGCAAATTCCAGCGGGAGGGAAGGATCCTTGAGGAGTATCTCCGATGTAGAGCCAGGAACCAGCATCTCCCTGGGCTCCCAGCAGCTCCTCTGTGCACTCAGGACACACAGCCATGGGGACTCCAGTCCCAGGGCTGGCAGAGGACTGTCCCCAGCCAGCAGGGGCCCCAGTGGGAGATCCAGAACACAGGGAGCAGCAGCAGGGGCTGCATCCTCCCCAGGGAAGGACCAAAACTCAGGCTGAAGGGTTTCCCTGGGAACGTTCAGGCAGAGGAAGGGACAGGTAGAGGGATGTCTGGACCTCTGGGTCTCTGTAACACCTTGGCCATGGGGATGAGACACCACAGGACTCTAGAAGTGAGTTTGGGATGGAGGTGGCCTGGCAGAAGGAGCCCCTGCCTTGCTGTGTGGACAGGGCCCGGGTGCAGCTGGACACAGCCAGCAGGGCCCTGCTTTGTTGGAAAATTTGGCTTCCTTTCAGTCACCTGTGAGCATGAATCAGACAAGAACTCACAGGCAGCATGAATACACACACACACACACACACACACACACACACACACACACACAGGGCCAGCTCAATTGCCCATGAGAAGGTTCATGTAATTAACAGGCAGCCAGCTTTTCTTTCGTGTGACAAAGGAAGGATGGGGAGGGCTGGGGGGTGTTTTTCTGTACCCATCCCCTGAGAGCAAGTTCCAGCAGGACTGTTCACAGGAGCAGGGACCACAGGGGCAGGGAGGGATACACCACAGGCCCCTTTGCCCAGCCCTGATTTCCCTTCATGCACAAACTGGGTCCTTTCTCATCCTTGGGAGAGTTGAAACCTTTCCTCTGCTAAACCCCCAGAGCAGGGAGCCCCTGTTTGATAAAACAACACAGGGATGGATCTTTCTGCTGCACCACACTCTCAGCAATCCCCTCACCCTCTACTGGAATCCCCCCAAGATCACTGGGGACAGCATTTAACTCCCATCCATCACACACCCACGCCACAAACCCCCCAAATTCCCAACCCTGGAGCACACCTGGCTCTGCCCTCGGTGCCCACAGCCACACAACCGGCACCGAGCACAAAGACACCTCGGTCCCTCCCTAAAACAAAGATCAAAGCCCCTGCTCGGAGCTGAGGATGCCACCCACCCCCACCACCACCCCGCCCCGCTCCCGCCGCTGCTGGAGGAACATTAAAACCCCATTAACCTGGGGTTGTTATTAATCATGCAACATTACCCAGTGGGGACAGCCCTGACGTGTGAGTGCCCAGGCTGCCGCCAGCTCCCCCGGCCCGGCTCCAGGTGACACCGGAGAAGGTGGGATTGGTTTATAACCGTGCGGGCGCGCCGGCTCCAGATAATGAATTTCCTGCACGAGGCAGCGCAGGAAAGCTTCGCTGAGATTGGAAATAATCAGCCCGAGGCAAGGCAGGGACCGGACTGCAGACGCCTCTCACCCTGCGGAGGATAATCCCCTTTGTGAGTGGGCTGAGGGCAAGGCGAAGAAACCACGATTTATCATCTGCTTGAACCACATCCATCCTCTGCAAGATGATTTCCAGTCCTGCTGCTGAGCAAACTCGACGGCAGGCAGAGATCCCTGGCCAAAATCAACCCCAGAGCTCGGGAAATGGTCACTTTGGAGACCTTTTGGGACACAGAGGGGACACCTCAATGCCAGGACAGCAGAGCCTCTGCCTGCACGTGTGCATGGAGGCTGAAGCCCCATCAAGCCCTCACAGCTCCGTGATATTAAAGCTTTCCCCTCATGCATAGAAGCAGGCAGGGGGGCTAATTGCTTCTTATGACACTATAATGGTAGGACTATTTACACTAGATTAAAATCCAATTCATAATGAGGTATAATAACTTTGCAAATGCCAGGATTTGTCAAAGGGTGAGGAGCGCCACTGAGACAGAGCTGAGCAGCCTCGGATTTGGGGTCTGAGCCCCACCACGGGAGGAAGGGGCTCTTGGCAGAGCCAGGGTGGGCTTTTGTTGGATTCTCCCTCTTCGGTTGTTTCTTCCATAGGTTATGCACAAGGGATGGTGGAAGGGAGCATGGGAACAAGCACGGCCCTGGAACAGCTTTACAGCCAAACAGGCAAAGGCACTGCCCAGAGCAAGGGGGTCTGGAGTGCCTGGAGTAGGGGACATGGGTGTGGACAAGAGGTTGGATCAACCACAGAGCTGCTGGGCTTTACCTCAGGAAAAGAGCTCCTTCCCCAGGGAAGTTCTGTTCCAGATATTGATAAACCAAAGTCATGTTGGAATCCAGCAGGTACCAGGGGTGCTGAGGCAGCCCCTCTGGACTGGGATCAGGCTCTTGTATGGAAACCCTCCCTTGCTGGATGTCACACACCAAGCCACATCCTCAGAAACTCACCCTCCCTGCCCAATGGCACGGTGACACCCAGCCAGCACCCCTGCAAGGACAGGGCACACACACACACACACACACAGCACTGCCCTCCCACCCCAGGTACTGCTCCTGCAGCCAGTGGGGGGTTTGTCCCACAGAAAGGCCAGGGCTGGGATTGGATCCAGCTGGGATTTGCTCCGTGCCTCTCCATTCCATGTTTACGGATGTGACCTTGAATGGGCCCAGCAACACATCACTCCTGAGGCGCTCAAAAGAGGGATTTATTTATTCCCTGCCAATGACATGGACTGATGGTGCCCTCTGAATTCCAAGTAGGACTCGGCTCTTTTTCGATAGTCTGGGTGGCTCTGCTGGAGAACAGCCAGAGGAAAGAGCCCAACAAGCTTCATTTACAAAGGGAACGCTGCTCCCCAGACCCCAGGGCTCTGGGAACTCCCTGGATCCTGGCCCCTTGTACGGGAGTTTTAAGGGATGGAACTCAGGTGTCCCATGGTCTCAGAGGTCTTCTGATGGATATGAGCCCCAGAGAGTGCTCCAAAGGCTTTGCCATCCCCTGAGGGGGAGCTGCAGAAGGCAAGTCCCAGGCTAAGTGGGGATGAAGGGGTGCTCAGGTAAGCATTGAGCTCCGGTGTGCTGGTGTGAGTCACTCTCCCAATGCCACCAAGCTCTTCAAGCCTTCCCACACCTCTGTTTGTGTCCAAAACCAGCCATCTGCTAAAACACCTGATGGCAAAGCCTCCAGAAAAGCAGTTCTCCAGCACACAAGGCTGTGAATTTGTCACTCGTCCTGCTGGACCCTCAGTACCCCCAGCTTGTGTCTGCTGGGTCACACACACCAAGGACAAGGAGAGCTGGAAGGAATATTGATTTCCTGAAGGGTGAGGCCCTCTCCTCCAAATAAACTCTTCCCTGATGGGATCACTGAAAGAGCTACCCTGTGCACAGGAACACAGGAGGAGTTATAAAAATAGCAAAAACCTTAACACACCCCGTGCTCAGAAAAAAATCATCTGAGTGTCAGTACAGCAAAAACAAACTGAGCTGTACCAAACTCACACTCACCTCAGCAAAGGGCTCCTCCTGGCTCCATAGAGCATTCTCCCCATGGCCAACACCAGCATGTGCCATTAGCAGGGCACAGCAAGCCCCATTCCAACCTCTCCAAGAAACGTGAGTGCTTTTGGTGGGATTGAAGCCTTGTCCTCTGCAGCTCCTGGTGGTGGCAGAGCCCAGAGAGTCGTGGCAGCCACAGGAACCATCTGTCCTTGGAGGGCATGAAGGGCCCACAGGACCCAGGGCTCTGCAGGGTACAAGGGTGTCTGCCAGGAAGGGACAGGCCTGTCACCTGGTCCCCACCACTGTGGAATGGGCACCTGGGCAGAGCCTGCCTTATGGTGGGGCTCTCAGGTTTGAGGGAAAACCTGAAAAAGCAGAGCTGCTCCTCACACAATTATAAAGATCCTTCCTAGGAGGAGGCAGGAGATGCTCATAAGGTCACCCTCCGGCAGAAGATGAGGATGCTGGATGTATAAATATGCTCAATCTGTAAAGGAGGGGATGGCAAGGAACCCAGCAGAGGGAATGAGGCCCAGGAACACCTCTGACCGCATGGCACCTCCAGCATCAATCCAAGAAGCTCCTTGGCCAGAGATTGAAGCAATTATCTTCTGGCAAATGTGCGGCCCTTCCACTCACCAGCACTGAAAAGAAAAACACCGTTTCCATGTTCTGTTTTTGTTTGTGAGAGGGAGAGCGAGCGGGAGTGGGCAGCAGAGCAGAAAGGGATAGAGGGGTGGCACTGCATCCCAATTGGAAAGAGCCAGTGGCCACTGCCCAAGTAAAATTCCAACTTTATGACATAATGGGCTTTTTCTAACCAGCGCTTGCTATTAACTTCAGCACTGGCTTAAACCCCTTGGCCTCAGGCACAAGCAAAGCAGAGCTCACACACTGTAAATGTTAATACTGCTTTAGCACTGTAATAAGCTAAAAGGTGGATGCAAGATCTGGCACATTAATTCCTTTTTTCATCTTTTTAGCACATTTCAGGGTAATATGAATAATAAATATTTGAGCTCATGAAGGTTAACGGATGGATAACCCTGGAGACTGGGACTCCCCAGGTAGGAAGGCAGCAGTTCCTTTCCACATGGCAGTGTCTGCAGCAGCGAGCCAGGGAATTTGCCTCCTCCTGAGAAGTCAGAGTTTCTTCTTGGCAGGGAAGTGTTTGACATTAAAACTTGTTGCCCGGCATGATTGTTCCCACTTCAAATGTTTGGGCTGGGGAATGAGTAGAGGTGGATGTTTCCAAGCACCATGGATCAAACCTATGGAGAGAGGGAAACCTTCTCCATCCCTGCACAAGCTCTGTTCCCATTGAACAAGAGCCAGATCTGGTCAGCAAAGTGCTCTCAAAGCTGTTCAAGCACCTAATTCCCACTGCAGCCAGCTCTAGATTCACCTGGCTGGAGGCTTGGTTACAGAGCAAGCGAGCTGAGCATGCACCTCCAGAATTTTAAACTCCAGCTGAGGGAATGTCCTAAAGGCAGAGCACTGCATGGGCCTGACCCAGATGTCACCATCAGCCCCAAGGCTCCTGGCCTGGCCTTGTTTTGCAGGTACTGGCTCTAAATGACAAGTTTTTGATGTCTGCTAGGTGACAGCCACACAGCACCATAAGGAGAGTAGCTGGGGAAAAACTCTGTTGGAGCTGGCACAGCTCTGTACATCACCTCTGGATTACAAAAACGTGGAGAACAGGGCTCTGGGAGAAAGTCACACTACTTTGGCACCCAGTCTGGTGCCACAAGAGTGCCCCAGCTCATCCCAAAGTCATGTGTGAACTTCCAGGGAAGCAGCCTAGAACGGATGAGGAAAATCTTCTAATGCCAAACAAGGACCATGGCAGGAGAGAAAGGATGGGTCTGGTGATCCAGGGAAGGGTTTGAGACTGTGCTTAGAGAGCAAATGCTGGAATATGAGAATTCCCATTGCTTATCTATCAACAGAGACCTGGCAGGTAGGAGCACTTGCTGGGAGAAAGGGGCCGAGGACGAACAGGAGTGTGATCCCTTGGGATGGAGGATATGGGTCTTTCCCAGATTCCATCAGCTCTTGCACCTTCATCCTCTTGACCCTCGTGGCACAGAGGTGCCGTGGCTGACCTGCCATGAAAGCTTTGGTATTGCAGCAGAAATCCTACTGCCACTTCCCTCTGTGTTCCCGGGCAGGAGTGACACCGGGACAGCCAGCACACGAGCCTTCCCCCGGCAGCCGCTGCTGGCATGGGTGTCAGGACGCGCCACCGGAGGTGAAGTCGCAGGAGGAAGGTCCTGGCTGTGCGACAAACGCGGGGCAGCGGTGCTGCCCGGTGCAGGAGCTGCAGGGGCTGCAGGGGCAGAGATGCTGCATCCCCCTCTCAGATCCCCGATGCTCCATCCCCAGGAAAGCGGGACAGGCGGAGAGCACTGTGCTGGCGGCGCTCAGGGGGACACGGGCAGGGACCAGGAGGCTGTCGGGGTGACGGCTGCGAACCTCGGGGACCCTTGGAAGAGCTCGGGCGGCCAGCGGAGGTGGAGCCGGGGGGTGAGGGCTCTGCCCACCCTCCGCCGTGCCCTCCGCTGGCGTTGGCGGCGCTCGGCAGCCGGGGCTGCGCATCCGCATCCAGCCGGGGAGGGGGAGCTGCCCCCGCCCTTTGGGGTGCGTGCCGGGATGCTGTGCGAGGGCAGCCCCCCCTTGCTCAAAGCCTTTCGCTTTGCTCACTGTTGCGTGGCCGCCGAGCCCCCCCCCTCCCCTGGCAATCCTTGGGGGATATCAAGGGCAAGGAAGAGAAGGGTTACCTGGAGGAAAGAGTTGCTAAGCAACCCCTCCCCCCAGACCCCCCCCAAAGCACCGCAAACCCAAAACTCGTTCCAGGCCTGCAACCAGATTAGCATATTAATGAGGCTGTAATTTCCCCGGAATTGTCTGCACGTCTATGCCCGCTCACAGCACACTGGCCCAGGAGTTTGCTATGCAAATAAACTGGTTTTACAGGCTGTGGCTTAATTAACTCATCAAGTTCATCTTCCTAACAAAAAAGGCAGACTAACTGCGGATTAATGGACCTGTGTTTGCTCTTCTTTCTCTCCCCCTCTCACCCACTCCCTCCCGGAGGCACTGCCTCCCTGCAGATCCTTCCATCCCCGGCCACTCCAGCCTCAGTGCTGGGGAGATCCTCCAGCCTCACAAGGAGATAAATCCTGGGAAAAGAGATTGGGGGGGGGGGGAAGGAATCTTAATACCGCTTCCAGCAGAGTCGGGGAGGTTTCCTCATCGACTTCAAGGGGAATAAGATGGATCAGGCCTCAAGGATGGTAATTACGCCTTCAGTCGAAGCTGGCAGGTGACCACTTATGAGAAGGAGGTGGCACATCGTGACACTGTCTCTTTAAAATGGTTGTCTCTGTGCGGATCAGGGGTCGGGGATTTTGGGGAGGCGGATTAAGGTACCATTTCTAGGGGAGCTCTGGCATTCCTGCTCCTTCTCTAACGGTGCAGGGTCAGAGCAGGCAAGAGGGATGCTCTCCCTCCTGGGTTAATTAGAAAGGCCCTTCCTGCCTGCATCCCATGCTCAGAGGCAAGATGTCTTTTGAAAACGACCCCCAAAAAAGGTAAGTATAAGGATTTGCAGAGTCACTGAGGGAAAGTTCACGTGGCCAAAAGTCTGTATTCAACAGCAAATCCCCGGGCTGGGGAGCTTCCTTTGAACATCAACAGCATTATGGTTTCACTTCCCCTTCCCTACTTCTCTGTCACCCTCTTCTTTCCCTGAAAGAAGGAAGGAGTTTCCTGTGGAGCCTGGATGGGGCACAGATGTCCCCCCATGGCTCCCACCTAGGCTGGAAGCGGGAGGAGCTGGCTGGGAGTGCTCAGCCCCCAGGCTGTGTGTGAAGTGACTCCAGTCGGAGATGAAATGTCTGAGCGGATCTTTTCCCTTTTAATTCCGGCTGTATTGTTAGTTAATTGTAGTTTGACCTCCAGGGAGGTTTTCCACGGCTCAGAAGGTGGCCTGAGATGCTGAATTCAGAGCCTGGGTCGGGAATGGTTGCTTTGCCATTCATAGCATGGATTGTGCAGAGCCCTGAGGAGTGCAGAGCCCCGATCCCGAAAAGGCAGCAGGAAACGGAGGAGCAGTGAAATATCTGCAGGGAGGGCGTCTGAGCGTGGAGCAGGCTCCTCTTGGAAGTGCCAAGCAAGAGGACAAGAGGAACGGGCAGGAAGATCCACCTGAACATGAGGAAGAGCTTCTTTCCTGTGACCAAGCACTGGAACAGGCTGTCCAGAGGCTGTGGAGTCTTCCTCACTGGAGATATTCCAGAACAATCCGGACACAATCCCGTGCCCTGGGCTCTGGGGTGACCCTGCTGGAGCAGAGAGCTTGGTCCAGATGACCTGACTGTGGTCCCTTCCAGGCTGACCCGTCCCGTGACTCTGTGGTGACCCCAGGGCCATCCAGACTGGGCCCTTGGCTTCCCACCCGTGGTGGTCACAGCAGATCCCTGCCCATCACCCTGTAATTGCACTGCCACAGCCCCTCCCTCACTCTCAGGCCACTGGAATCTCCCCATGCAATCCCTCATGACTTTGTGGGGTGGGAAGGGGCTGGTTTCCAGTCAAAGACCTTCTGGTTGCTCCAGCCACTCAGCTCTGCAACTTCTCCTCAGGAAAGCTCTGCAGAGCTTCACACCTCCCTTGAAAGTTTTGGAGCATTCAAATGACACTCAGCTGATGGCCATCCCTCTTCCAGCTACAGCCACTTTGGAATGGATTTAAGTTGAAGCTTTCTTGTTAAATTTGGTTTAGGGGGGACAAAGTCCTTAGAAAAAATCTAACTGTACTCAGAAGCTTCTCTACATTCACAGGAAAATGGACTGGCTGACCTAAAAGGTCTTTTCCATCTCTAATTTCTGTGGTTGCATGATTCATCCCTCTTCTTTGAAAGTGTTTCCTACATGAAACGTCTCGTCAGAGTAAAAAAAAAAAATGATACTAAATAATCTTTTCTCATTTCCTCTCCTCATTGTCAGAGCCTGGGAGAGGTGAGGGATGTGTCTGCTCCCACATGTACAGAGCAATGGAAGAGAAAAGGCAAACCAGGATCCAGCTTAGCAGCCGAGAAGGAAGCTCTTCATGCCAGGTGGGGTAGGAGGAGTTATGCTGCAGACGTCCTTCCCAGGAGCACAGTTGTTCCTCACTTTCTCAAAACAAATTTTCTCTTTTCTTTTCTCTCAAATCAGGAGAAAACACTGAGCTGGAGAACAACAGCCAGGCACAGAGGAATGGCCACATCCCAGGCAAGGAGAGGACAGCCCTCAGACTGCTGCTCCCAGGAGACAAAATCACAGCTCCTCGGGATGCTCTTGGGAATCAGCTGTGGGCTCAGCATTCTTAACATCCCCCAGGAATTCCTCCCCTAAGAGTTTGCCCAGTTCCCTCTCAATCCATGCAGTCCTGCAGGGAGGAGTTCTAGAGACAGCTGCTTGCAAGAAGCAGAGTTTGTCTTAAATCTTGCTTCTCTCACCTTCCCCTGAAGGCATGAAATGGGGTTTGGTCCCCCACTGTCTGTTTGGAAACGCTGCCAGAGACAACAATAAACTCAGAAAGGAAGCAAAAATCTCCCGAGACATCAGCCAAGCATTCCCCTGGGAATGCACGGGTGCATCTTTCCGTCCTACAGCAGCCTTGCACGGGGAGGGAACTGGGAATGACCCCAAGAAAGGGCACGGAACAGATCCTTTGGCTTGTGGCCACTCCTCAGCCCCCACCCCAGTCCCTGAGGCACTCCCCCAGTCCTGTACAATCCCAGGGAAGTTGTCCCATCCCTGTATCCCTTCGCTCTCTGGATTTCTGATTCCCCAGTGCTGGGGTTGTCTCTTCTCCCGTGGCTCTCAGGTGATTCCTTTCTCATGAGGACAAACTGAAAATCACCAAATTATTCCTATTTTTCAACCCAACCCATGAACTAATCATTCCTCTCCCCCATGTTCAGTGGAAGATGAACATCACAGGGAGATGTTCCTGGGAAACGTCTTTCAATTGGTTCCTGCTTGGAAAGTTGAGTATGAAGTTGGGTACAGGCTCACATCAGGTGATTTCCAGACAAACTGGGCACCTGCTGTGTTTTGGGGCTGGCACCCCGCTTGAAGCCACTAATCTGATGGCATCAGGGTGGGAGGGCACTGGGGGCCAGAGCTGCTGTCCCCAGAATGAGGGGAAGAGGGGAAAACAAAAGGGACAAACCCCTGCAGGAAGGCAAACTCAGCATCTGAGCCTGGCTCACTTTTCAATGAGGTTTCGCCAGGGGTTTGGGGATCAGAGGTGGTTTGAATGATAATTACCCATCTTCAGCTGTCACCCAGGAGGTGTTTATGTGAAGAATTGTTGTGGCCATAATATAGGATTTTCAGCTCTTTTTATTTCGTTGATTTAGTGGGTTTTCATTGCCTCTTTTCTTTTCATTTTCGTTTCTATAAACCCAAAGTCCTCCAGCATCACCCCTCTCTGCAAAATGCAGATTTATTTTTTTTTTAAACAAAGACTAAAGCTGAAGTGCTTACAGTTAGGGAATCACCCAAAATTTGAACACTTGCCAGGTACCATTTCCACCCTTAAGAAGTACCAATCCTTTCTCCAGATGACATTCCAGGACATTGACTTTGTTTTTATTCTTTTCTCCAGCATCGCTGCTGCTTCAACAAAAGCGGGAAAATGGGTTTTCTTATACAGTGGAGGCCATCCAAGAGGTGGAAAACTGGACCTACACAAGCCGAGCTTTGAAATTAAAATCTGCCCTTTCAGGATTAACGAGGAGAGTGATAAAACAAGGGAACGAATTTACAGAGGGAGACATCACCCCTCAGCTGGCAGCCGGCCGCAGGGGAGGCTGCTGCCTGCCCACAAGTCGTGGGGTAGGATGCAGAAATCACCCCCAGCTCACACTCCGTGGGAGGTCAGACTCCACGCTCGCCGGGGTCCCTTCTGGCCCTAAAATCTATGAATCCATTGATGCTCTGAGGCTTAAAAAGCAGCAGCTGCTCCTACGCAGCACCTAGTTCTCATAAGCATTTGGAATAATGGATCCATATTGTGCCAATGCATACTAATGTTAATATACATTTGCAGCACACAATGTGAAGGCTTTGGAGACACCCAGGTGTCAGATGGAATCAGTGTCACTGACACACCGTACCAGGACTCCACTGCAGGTCCCTGTTGGCTTCTCCAGCGGGAAGCTTTCGCTTCTTGCAAATTATTGTGTTTATGCCTTATGTTTCCGTAGGGGGGGGGAAAAAAAAAAATTACAAAGGAATTGTGTCAGGCCCACGGCAGGATTGGTGCCTGTGGTTTGCAGCCAGCCAAAGGCTCGCACAGGCTTTGGGATGGGGATATGAGGGAAAACAAAGAGAGGAGCTGTGCGAGGTGTGCCCAAGGCGTTCAGAGGTGCAGCCTCCTGCTCTCCCTGGTAATCCCCTCTCATGCACCAACACGAAGAAATTCAGAGCCAGGGCTGGGGGCTGCTCCCAGCTCTGTCCCTGCTGAAGTCTGGAGAAGTTTACAAAACATTTGAGAGCCAAAGACCTGAGCCTGCCTCTGCCGGGTTTAACCCCCGCCACAGCTTTCAAGTGCAAGCTCAGGTTCAGATCCCACAAAGGGAAATCGGCCCCTTTGGCTGCTGCTTCGGGACTGTGGGGGCACAGGAGGGACAGACTCCCCCCTCCAGCCCCGCTGCCTCCACACCCACAGACCGTGTGTGGGTGTGCAAGTGGAGAGAAGCACCCAGGGCTGTCAGGAGAAGGTTTGCACCCCAGACCTGCCCTGGGTGCTTTGTGAGGGTTTAGAGCACGTGTGGAACACCTTCACATTCATAAATACACACAGATACCTCGTCTTCTGATAATTAGCATCAGCCTGGCCTAAAATCCCTGCCCAAACTCCCTTGTCATGCTGCTGGGAGCCCTCGAGGGAAGCGCTCATTTCTTTAAGGGAATTCAGGACAGCAGCACAGCGCCCAGCAAGTCCTCAGTTGTTTGAATGCTCAGTATTCCAATTGTCCAATCAGTCCCAGTGCTTGAAACAAGGGGATTTTGTCATCACCCAGGCACTGCAAGGGTTAAGGCTGACCCTGCCTTAGGACTCACCCAGGCTGGACTGATCCTGGGCCACCCCTATCTCCCTTTGTGAGGAGTTACTTCCAGTGGGAAAGCTAAACCTATATTCTTCTCCTGATGGATTTTTTTTTTCACTTGCTATTAAAAAAAAAAAAAAATTGAAAACCTATCAAAATATTAAAACAAACAAAAAAACCCCAACAACAAAAAAAAGATACCAACAGCTTCCCAAGTCCCCAGGGACTCTGAGCCCCTTTAAACCCTGCACGGCCCCATGGAGTACCAGAGTTCTGAGAGAGATCCAGAGTTCTGGATCTTCTCTCCTGTCTTCCACACACCCTGGGAAGCCCAAAATATCCAGCTATCATCGGGATACCCCCTCAGTCAGAGCAGGAGGAGCTGTTTTCGTGGTCCTGATGGTGATTAAGGGAGGCAGGTGTGCATTTCCAGCGCGGACTTGTCAGCAGAAGGAAGCGGGGATGGCGGGGAGGGGAAGGCAGGAGAGAGAAAGCCGCGTGTCCCTGTGCCCACAGCCCGAGCACACCAAGCACCACTGCACATTAGGCAGCTGATGAGGTTAGAGAGGTCCCGTGCAGTTCTCCCCATTCCCTGAGGCAATGGAGGAATTATCCCATCCCTGCCCAACACGAGGCGCCTCTGCCCCGGCTTCTCACCCGGGCTGTGAGAGCGGGGTTGGAGCGATCTAGGCCAAACTCTCAGCCCCATTCCCGGCGCCAGGACAATCCCAGAAAGGGCTCTCTCCTCTGCCCTGCACACAGAGAGAAAAGCCTCATGCCCTGATATAAAAAGATGGGGCTGAGGGATGGTTCAGCTCCCCCGGAGCCTGGGTACGTCAGAGAAGGCAGGGCCACGGAGATGGGTGTTGCAGGGGGAATGTGCGTGTGCAAGGGTTGGTTTTGTGTGTAACGTGGCACGGGGATGTGCTTCCGAGCCGCGGAGCCGCGGGGAACGGGGATTTAGGGCGCTCAGGGAGCGTGGGTGTGAGCAGGGGCCGTGCACACGCGTGGACACGCACGAAGGAATGCGGGGAATGTGCGGGGCGGGCGGAGAGCGCAGGGAAGGGAGATGCGGTAGAGGATGAGGCAGACAAAGAGCTCTGCGGGTGGGCAGGGGGACACCCCAAACCCTTCCCGGGGGGATCCCGGGGTGGGGGACACCCCGCAGGCAGCTCCTTCTCGCCGGTGCTTGGAGGGTGTGAGTGTGCAAGGACAGGAGCGTTGGCACAAACGCCCGAGCGTCGCCTCTCCGTGACACTCGGGGTTCGCCGCTTCGTTTTCCCCGTGGGACTCCCCCCTTGCGATGGCACCGCTCAGGGAGGGCAGGCTCCGGCTTTTTTGGGGTCGTTTTTAATCGCAGCCGCTGTAAAGTGAAAAAAAAAAAATCGCGCTGAGCTCCCGCCTGTCCCAAAAGCCGCGACGGGGCCGGTGCCGCAGCCAGAGGGGTCCTGGGCAGCTCAGCCCCGCTCCCCCCGGGATGAGGGACTGGGGGGGCATTGCCCAGTGGGTGTTTGATCGTTCTATAGCCGTGTTGGCAAAATTTCCAGTCTTTCTGACCGAGGAGGTTTGTTGTGGGAGAAGGGAAACGGGAAGTGAGAGAAAACCAGAGAGGGACAGAGAGAGATCGGAAGGCAACGTGTGTGAAATGAGAGGGGGAAACGAAAAATAGAGCAGCAGAGGGTGTGGGGAGAGAGAAAGGAAGAGAGAGAAAGGGAGAAAGAATGGAGAGAGGAAAAGAGAAGGAATTGAAGGAGGAAAAAGGAAAGGAGACATATAAAAAAGAAAATGAGGGAAAGCAGGGGGAAAAAAACAAGGAGAAACAGAAAAAAATAAAATGAGAGGAACATAGGAAAATATATGAGGGAAATAGGTGGGAAAAGATGAAAAATAGCAACAAAAAGATAAGTAAAAGAGAAAAACGGGGGGAAACACAGAAATACAGAAGCCCAGGAAAAATAAAGGGGAAAAAAAGGAGAAAAACAAAAAGGAAAATCGGGGGGAAAAAAGAAAAAAAAAAAAAGGAAAATGAAAGACGGGAAGATCGTGGTGGAGAGGACGAAGGCGACGGAGAATAGGGCAGGGTGGCGAGGGCAGCCGTGCCCGGTGCCCGGCGGACGAGGCCGGGGACGAGGCGGGGCACGGGGCCGGGGGCTGTTCAGCACCCTGGAGAGCTCCGCGGCTCCGGCAGGACACGGGGGACACCGAGGGGGACACGGCGGGGCCGGGGCCAGGCAGGGCTCGGCAGGACCCGGCGCTGCTCGGGGACGCCATCCCAGCAGGGTTCCTCCATCCCGGGGCTCAGCCCTGCCGAAGGTATCGCTGTCAGATCCGTCCTGGAGCGGGACTCCTTTTCCACTCGGGACGTGGAAGGCATGGAGAGCCTTTCCTGCTCCACTTTCCCTCTGAAAAGCTCCCCCCCCTCGCCCCTCCCGTGGAGCTGCCCCCCTCCCTCGCTGCCCCCCTTGTCTCGCCGTGGTTTCGGGGTGCGCTCAGCCCCCGCCGTGTCCCCCCGTGTCAGCAGCGAGGTGGGAGCGCGGCTCTGCCCTCATCCCCCACGCAGGTGCGGGCCCAGCGCTGCCCCCTCCCTATTTCCCAAACAAACCCAAGGGAGGGAACAGGACCCCGAGGGGCGCAGCCTCCGGGGGTCACCCCACGCCCCGACAGCTTTGGGGGTCCCGTGTGCTCAGCCACGACCCCCGACGGGAGCTCCCTTCCCCTCGCCAACATCTCCACAGCCCCAGCTCCATCCCTACCCCTCCGTGCGCCCCCCGACCCCCCCGCTCCGGGGGGTTTCTGCCCCGCCAGGGCGGGCTCCCCACGCACCGGCTCGCTCCGTCCCGCCGCTGCTATGCGGAGCTCCGCGGTTGCCGCCGGCTTTTCTCATGCAGATTCCCTCTTTCACACCTCCCAAACAAAAGCAAACGGGGGCATCGCCTCGCCGTGTCAACACACACGCTCATTAGCGGGGAGGCGGCGGGGGGAGCGGGTGGGAACGGCTCGAGCAGCCCCTCCGGGGGGGCGGTCGCATCGACGGGAGGTTGTAGCGGGCCGGGGATCACCCGAGGAAATTTGGAGCGAGTTCTTTTGCCGCATCCCCCTCGAGTCACTAAGTTTCTCAAGGTCTGGGTTCGCGTTTCTATCAACACACAGGCTCTGCCAGCCGCCGTTCGGCAGCCACGGGTGCACCGGGCCGGCTCCGCGCAGAGCGGCACCCCGAGCCAGGGCCGGCTTAGTCCCGGTGGGAATGGGGGTCCCGGGATGGTACTGGAGCCAGGAAGGGCTGGGGATGCAATTAAAGCTTCGCCAATTACCGCAACACGCAGGAAAAAAAAATAAAAAGGGACTGGTTAAAATGGCTGTGGAGAAGGTGGGGGGTGACTGCGGGAAAAGCTCTAGGGGAGCAGGGAGCAGCAGCACCTCGCTCGGGGCTGGCTGCCCCCAGAGCCGGGAGCGGAGCCCCGGCCGGGGTCCCGAGGGGTCTCGGAGCGCTCCGGGGACCGCACAGCGCACCGAGTTCGCACCGACGGCTGTCCGAGCTCCGCCACTGCCGGCGGCATCCGCTTCTCAGCCCCCGCTCGAGATTTTTGTGTCTTCACTTTGGTTTGGAATTTATAATTTATTTTCCCTTTTTTTTTTTTTTTTTTTTTTTTTGGTGGTGTGGTTTTTGTTTCGCTTTTTTTCCCGTTAAACCGCCTCAACAGAGCCCGCTCCCGCGGCCGCTCCGCCTCTCCCGGCGCTTCTCCCTGCCGCCGGCATCGCCGCTCGTACCGTGCCTTTTCTTCCACCGAAACCCCGTGCCGGAGCTCGGAGGGAAGGAAACAAAAAAATCCGTTAAAATGAAGTAAAAGCGGTAAAAACCCGAATGAAAAATCCCCCCCGGTCGTTCGTTTGTATTTGGGCTGCGGTGCGCCTGCAGGGCTCGGTTTGTTTGTTTTCTTTTTCACACCCCCCGGCGATTCCAGCAACACCCGTGGGGAGCGGAGAGCTGGGGCATCCCCTCTGGCCGGCACCTTCCTGGGGCCCCTTTTGCGGGATGGGGAGGAGGGGGGGAAGGAGCCCTGGGTGGGGGGCCCGGCTGGCGGTGTGGGGGCTGCGGGGGGCTCTGTGCGGGGTGGGGGACCCGCATTGTTCGCCGGTGCTGTGCACGCTCGCACTCACACTCACACTCACCTCGGGGGCCCCCCCCCGCCCCAATAATACGGAAATTTCCATGTCCCAGCTGCCTTCCCCTTTTAACCTTGGTATTAATTTAGGACGGATCTTTTTAAACAGCCCTATAATGCATTCAGACGCTGCTGGAGGTTTATCTTTTTTTTTTTTTTTTTTCCTTTTTTTTTCCTTTTTTTTTTTTTTTTTTGTACCGTGGGTTATATTTACACCCAAAACAAAATAATTACACTTTTGTTGGCGAGAGAAAGCTGGTGATTAGACTGTGGCTCTTTGCAGCAAACCCTTTCTCAGTGGTACACCAGGACAATTTTTCACGGCTGGGTGAAATCAGACGCGGGAGGTAATGAATCCTGTGAGCTATTTAAATTTACAATTTGTAACGCAGTCACTCAGAAACGCCTATGGCCCGGCGAGGAGATGCTTGCTGGGTTTGTTTAATGTTAAAACCTGCCCCGTCCCCCCTCTTACCGGCGAAAGGAGGGGAGCGCGGGGGGAGCGGCCCCGCGGAGGAGCGCGGAGCGGCCCCGCCGAGCCACCGCCTCCCACCGCGCCCGGGCTCGGCATCCTCGGACCGGCCGCAGCCGCGGAACCCGGCCCCTCTCCGCGCTCCTTTCCCGGCCTCATCACCGCCTGCATCCCCAAAAATAGTTGCTAATATCTACAAAGTCGGCGGCGGAGCATCCGAACAGATAGATAATTAATTACAAAACACAGGGGGAATATGCAAACCGCGTATTACAAATTCTACAGGGCTTAACTGATTGGAAACAGATTATTATCTTGTTTGTCTTTTGTCTGTTTCACTTATCCCTCTGCCGTCTGTTGTGTTGTAAGTTGATACACTTTATTCTTGAAAGGGGATTTTTTTTTTCCCTTTAATAATATAGTAAATTCCATCAACATCTTGTATAAGCGACGCTGCTTCTCCACGCATCACCCTGTTAAAACACAAAAGGTTTATTAGTTACATACAGGCGGACTTATGGGCCCTGAATTACCATCTGTTACCATGGGGGAATGCGGCTGGGGGGAGTTTCTTGGGGCTCGGGGGGGTTTTCCCCTCCTCCCTTTCCCCTTGGATTTGTTTATTCCTTGACTTTCAAACGAAAAAGGGAACCGAGGGCGGCCGCGGGGAGCAGGGAGCGGGGTAGGGGTCCCCAGATGGGGGTCCCGGTTGGGTGGAGGGGGGCAGAGGGAGGCGGGAGGGCACCCACGGGGGAGCAGCGCTCCCGCACCCTGCCTGTCCGGATTATCCATAGGGTTATCCAAAGGGTGCGGGACGTGGCACAGCCGCACTCCCGCACTCCCCGGGATGGCCCTGGGCAGCCTGCGGTGCCTCGTGGAGCTGGTGCCGTGGGACACATCCCTCCCCAGGGACACGCGTGTCCCCGCCGAGCTCCAGCCCCTCAATATCCCGGCTCTTCTCCGCCGTGCGGGCAGCGGGGCCTGCCCGATGTTCCCGATGCTCTGGCCCCGCTCCCGCGCTGGATCCTGCCCCAAATCCGGACCCCGCACATCCCCGTACATCCCCGTACATCCCCGCAGAGCTCCGCGGCTCCCGAATTCCTCAGAAGCGCCCAGGGAATCCCGCAAACTTGGGCAGAGCCCGGCAGGAGCGCGACCGCGATCGGCCCTGGGTCCGGTCTCTCCTCCTTCTCCTTCCCGTGCCTTCGCCTTTCTCGCTCGTTTCTCCCCTTTTAAACTCGCTGCAGTTTTCCTTTCCTTTCTTCTCTTCCCAGCCTTTTTTTCCTTCTGCCTTTGTTTTGTTTTCTTTCTCCTCCTCTTCCTTGCTCCCTCGCTCTGGCGCTTTTCCTTCACCCTTCCTTTTTGGTTTCCATTCTTTTCTATTCTCGACGTTCTTTTTTGTCTCTATTTCTTTCCTCGGTTGATTTTTCCTTTTACCTTCTTTTTCCTTCATTTTTACCTGGTCTTCTTCCTTGCCTTCTTTATTTCTGTGTATTTTTTTCTTTCGTTCATTTATTTCTTCTTTCTTTGCTTCTTTGCCTTTCTCTTATTTGTCCTTCGTTTTTCTGTGGTTTTCCTCCGTCTCTTCTTAATTCCTCGCTTTTTCACTCCCGTTAATTTATTTTTCCTCTCTCTCTCTCTCTCTTTCCCTTTCCCTTTCTTTTTTTCTCTTTTTTTCCTACATACATTTTCTCCTTTTCCTTCTGCGCTTTTTTCTCTATTTTTTCTCCCCTCGTCATTCTCTTTTATTTTTCCGCCCTGAATCTCTTCTCGCTGTGTATTTTCTTATTTCGATTCACCCTCTTTCCACAAACATCTCTACACACAAAACCTGCTCCGCTTCCCACCGATGCTCTCGTGCCGTGGCGGATTTGTTGGGATTTTGAGGTGGGGGGGGTGTTTTGATTATTTTTTGGGGTTGGGTTTTATTTTTTTGTCGCCACCAGGAGCATTTCCTAGCACCAGGATGCTCTACAGCCAAGGGTTACTTCGGGCCGCAGCGAGGGAAAATTAAAAAGAAAAAAAAAAAAAAAGTATCTTTTTTTTTTTTTAATATGAAAATTCAGGGATTTTGGCTAGAGGAAACGACGGGGAATGGAAAGGAAGGTTCGGCCTCCACCTGCCCCGCCGCTTTCCTCCTCCTCCCCGCACGGCCGGACCCCAGCGCTGCCTCATCCCCTCCCGAAATCCCCGGGCAAGGGAGGCAGAGCTGCCACCCCCAGGCTGGATCTTCCTCCCCCAAACCCTCCCTGGCCCCAGGCCGGGACCGGTCCTGCCCCCGTCCCTCCCGCGGGGGTCTCAGCTCCGCCGCACCTGGAATTAAAGAGAAAACTCAAATTGGGAGCGGGGAGCGGCCGCCAGCCCCGGGCCCGCCGGGAGCGCGGAGCGGGGAAGGGCGAGGGGCGGCGGGTCCGGGGGACAAAGGCCGGGGGGGTTCGGGGGGGCCGCATACCTCCGGGGAACTTTTCATCCCGCTCCGCTGCGGGAAGGAGCCCCCGGCCTCTCCCTCATCGCCACCGACCCCTCCCCCCCTCCCAAATACACCCCCCCTCTTCTTTTTCCCACTTGTTGCTCTTCCAAACAAAAGCGTCTCTTCCCCTTGTGCGAACCAAACAGAAAGCCCCCCAAAAAAACAGGTGATGCTGTCGCCCAGAGCAACTCGGGACTCCCCCCAACTCCTCCCCGAGCATCCCTTGAAAAGCCATAAACGCCAATTCAAATAAAAACGAAAGGCAAAACCGTGGGCCAGCGGGTTTTTTTTCTTTTTTTTTTTTTTTTGGCCGTGCCCCCCCGGCCCCCCAGCCAGGTGCGTACTCACTTCGCGGCCCAGGTACAAGCCACCCTCAACAATAGAGGCGCGTTGTTTTTTTCCCTCTGTGCCAAGCACAAGGCTGGAGCCAATTTAGATATGCTATAAATTAAGAGGTTGCCATGGTTACCGCCCTCCCATTGGCCGCATCCCCGGTGACGCGGCCCTCGGCGTCACCAAATCTGAATAAGGATGCGCGAATTACTAAGGCGGGGGACAAAGCTGGCGATGGGGACAGCATGAGAGTGGCGGCGCGGCGGCGGCGGAGCACAGCGAGGCACCGGGGCTGCCGGCTGCAGGGGGGGGTTCATGCACCCCTCCCGCCGCGCCCGCTGCCGCAGAGCCCGCCAGCAGCGCGGCCGCCGCTCCGGCGGCTCCCGGGCCGCTCCGCAGGCACCGGAGGGCGATTTGGGGGGGTGTTTAGTATTATTGTTATTATTATTTCTCGGGGGTGGTTTGGATTATTTGGGGGGGGGGGCGTCGTTTTTTCCCTCCCGTCGTCGAGGCTCCGGAGAGAAGAGGGGGAAGAACTTGACAGCCGCCCCGCTGCCCTCCCCTGAATTTTTTGTTATTCCTTCTTCTATATTTTGT
This sequence comes from Certhia americana, assembly GCA_018697195.1. Classification (NCBI taxonomy): domain Eukaryota; kingdom Metazoa; phylum Chordata; class Aves; order Passeriformes; family Certhiidae; genus Certhia; species Certhia americana. The sequence continues at coordinate 10,834,017 of CM031871.1, forward strand.
TAGTTTTTATTTTATTTCATTCGATTTTATTTTATTTTAGGGGGAGGGGTGTATTTTTATTTTCTTTTGGTTCTCCTTTATTTTATTCCATTTTAATTTATTTGATTTCATTTTGTTTCATTTATTTCATTTAATTTGATTATTTTCCTGCTTTTTTTTTTTTTTTTTTTTTTTTTTTTTTTTTGCTTTTTTTTTTTGCTTTTTTTACCGCCGCCGTGTGCCGGCGCGGGGTTGGCTTCTCCTTTTGAGCGTCTCCATCCCCCGGCGGAGGTTATGATGGTGCATTGTGCGGGCTGCGAGAGGCCGATTTTGGACCGGTTCCTACTGAACGTCTTGGACAGGGCATGGCACATCAAATGCGTCCAGTGCTGCGAGTGCAAGTGCAACCTGACCGAGAAATGCTTCTCCAGGGAAGGGAAACTCTACTGCAAAAATGACTTTTTCAGGTGAGTCTTCACCTCCACGCCAGCGGGGAGCGAAGGGTGCGGAGCTCCTCACTGCACTCGGCCTCCTCTGCCTCCCCGGGAGTTTTGGGGAGCTCAGGGGGTCCCCTCCCGTCCCTCCGCCGGGAACAGCCCCCGGTCCGGGCAAACCCTGGGGGGACCCGGCGGCTGCGCTACGGTCGCTGCTGCAGCTTGAGGCGGGGGCAGCGAGGCTGTACCCCCTTTCCCCATCTCCCCGTGACCTTCCCCCGCCCCGCTCCGCCGGTGCCACCGTCAGGCCTCGGTGACATCGGGGGACCCTCTCCGGGCCCGGCCTGGCTCCCCGAGCTCCCCCCCGGCACCGCCGGGCCCGGTGAGCAGAGCGACCAAAACCTCCCCCGGGGTGTCCCCCGCACCTTAAACGCCTCTAATGACCGCGATAAGGTGCCGGTAGGAAATTAGGGGCCGGCGTGGCAAAGGGGGGCCGTGACTTATGACTCCTAATGCTCGCACTACATCAACGTCACGGGGAGCAGCCAGGGAGGCACAAGTTGTGCCACGGCCCGAGGGGGAAAAGTGGGGACCCTGCGTGGGGACCTCGGGGACCCGGCAGCGACAGTCCCTGCTCCCCGTTCTGGGGCAGATTTTTTGTTTCTGTGAGGCTTTTTTTTTGTTCTTTTGAGGGGTTGGGTTTATTTTTGTTTGGTTTTCTTTTTCCTTGTATCATTTTCTTTTTTGTTTGTTCGGTTGGTTTTGGCGGGGGGGGGGTTGTTGGAATTTTTTTGTTGTTGTTTTATTTTGATGTGGGTTTTATGTTTTGTTCTCGTTGTTGCTTTTTTTGTGGGGATTGTGGTTTTGTTTTATGGGGTCTGTGGCGGGTTTTGGTTGTTTGTTTTTGTTTCTTATTCTTTTTTTGTTTGTTTGTTTTTTTCCTTGGGAGATTGTTCCCAGCCGATTCGGATTCCCTGGAAATCTTTTTCTTTTCTTTTCTTTCTTTTTTTTTTTTTTTTTTTTTTAATTCATGGAGATGGGTAACAAAAAACCAAGACCAACCCCACCTAATATTCAGACCACCCGCTTTGGGAAGAAGCCGAAACCAGAGCTCTACAAAGTCTCTCAAAAACCAAAGAAACCCCACCTAAACTCAGACCCGCTTTGGGAAGAAAAGGAAAACCAGAGCTCTACAAAGCTCTCTTCCCGACCTGGAAAAATTCCTCGGGAGAGCGGGACAGGCTAGGGACCGGCTGCCAGGCTTGGGACCATGGGACGCTTTGGGGAGCACAGCCCCCTCTGATCCCCGCACCCGCCGCTCCCTTTTTCCGTCCCTCCGGCCGTGACCGGCCCCGTTTTCCCCATGGGATTTTCAGGCCGGAGCTCCGCGTTCCCCTTCCCAAAACGAAATGCTGCCCCGCGGAGTGCGGGGGGGACCCCCGAGCCGCTCTCCCCTCCTGCGCGTCCCTTCCGGGGCCAAACCCGGGCGAGGATGCTCCTGGGTGTCCCCCGCGGGTGGGGACACCCCAAACTCGCGCTTTGCCCGCAGCCCAGTGCCAGGGCTGCGCGGGGATGAAGGCGCTCCTCATCCTCGCCCCGAAGGTGCGGTTCGCCTGGTCCCCCAAATCTTCCATCGCTGCAGAATCAGGGCTCCCGCGGGGGGATTTGAGGAGGGGGGTTCGGCACAGCGCACACACACAGCCCCCCGCCGCAGCCCATCTTTGCCGGGCCTCCAGCTCTTGCTTTTCTCCCCCTTCCCAGGAGGTTTGGTACCAAATGCGCCGGCTGCTCCCAAGGGATCTCTCCCAGTGACCTCGTCCGGAAAGCCCGGAATAAAGTCTTTCACCTGAACTGTTTCACCTGCATGGTCTGCAACAAGCAGCTCTCCACGGGCGAGGAACTCTATATCATCGACGAAAACAAATTTGTTTGCAAAGAGGATTATTTGAACTCTCCCAGTTTGAAGGAAGGCAGCCTCAACTCAGGTACGAGCGGCTCAGCCCGCCCACAGCTCATTCCCCGCCGTCGGTTCCTCCTCCCGGCCGGGCAGGAGGTTTGGATTTGGTGGGTGAGGGGCTGCACCCCGCGGCCAGCCCGAGCCCTCCCCGGTAATCCCTGCCACCGGCACCGGCAGGAGCGGGCAGCGCCGGGCACAAGCCCCGAGCTGCCGGTACCTCCCGGTGGAGGTGCTCCCGGCCGGGCAGGAGGCTTGGATTTGTGGGATGAGGGGCTGCACCCCGCAGCCAGTGGATCCGTCGGGGGAGGGAGTGATTTGGGATGAAAGGCTTCGAAAGGGGTGGAAATCTCCGCGCCACCCCCACGTGGGACGCGGACACGCGTGGGATGAGCTCCCCGCTCCAGCCTCGGCTCCTGCCCCCTCCTGCCCCTCCGGCAGCGGGGATGAGGGGCGGGGGGAGCCAGGATCCCCCCAAGGGCTGGCTCGGGAGCCCCTCACTCCCCAGGGCCCCCCCCTGCGAGTGTGCCCGGTCCCCCCGCGCCGTGGGCCTGATCCTTCGCCTCCTTTCACCCAGAGGCAAAGCTCCCATTTGACTTCCTTGGAAGCTGTCTCTGCGTCAGGAGAGCAGGGCCAGGCCCCCTCCTGCTGTCCCAGCCGTGCCGGGCGCCCCTGCTCACCCCCTTCCGTGGGCTCTCTCTCCGTCCAGCACCCGGGGCCGGATCCTGCCACGCCAGTCAGTGGGGCCGCTGCTGTGAGCGAGGCGAGTAGAGCTTGGCCTTGGGGGGGTGCCGGCTGCAGGGTGCCCGGGGGGAACACGGTGCCTGGGGGCGGGGGGGTGAGCCAGGCTCCAGGCACTGACCGGGGACTCCCCAAACCCCGACAGGGACCGGCTGAATTTTCCCAGCGGCGCTTCCCGGCACGGGGGGGTAGAGGGGGAGCGTGGGGGGCAGCGGTGGGCCTGGGGGGTCACCCCCTCCCCGGCTCCCCCCCCCCCGGCACCGCACGGTGCGCAGGGCTGGAGCGGGCGGCGCTCGCCCGGAGCTCTGCGTGGTGTTGAGGGGGTGATGCTTTGGGGGAACCGGGGGGGCAGAGGCCTTCTGCACCCCTTGCTGCTCTCCAGCACCCCCCAACCCCTCTCCTGGAAAGCTGGCGGGCCGGGTGGGCCGGGGAGGACAGAGGAGAGGGGGGTCAATCTCTCCCCTAAGTCATCCACCCCCCTTTTCCTCTCTGGGTCTCCTTTACAGTGTCCTCATGTACAGACAGGAGTTTGTCCCCGGATCTCCAGGACCCCATGCAGGACGACACCAAGGAAACGGACAACTCGACCTCCTCGGACAAGGAGACCACCAACAACGAGAACGAGGAGCAGAACTCGGGCACCAAACGGAGGGGGCCCCGCACCACCATTAAAGCCAAGCAGCTGGAGACCCTCAAAGCTGCCTTCGCCGCCACCCCCAAACCCACCCGCCACATCCGGGAGCAGCTGGCCCAGGAGACCGGCCTCAACATGAGAGTCATCCAGGTAAGAGAGCCCCAGCCCACCGGGAGGGAGGAGAAGGAGCCCCGCTAGGAGCTCAGACAGTTCAAAGCTGTGAGAGTCTCCCCCAGGCGCCGGGAAAGGGTTGGGACACCGAGCTTGGTCCCTGAAGGAGTGGGAACAGCAGAAGCCCATTTGTCCGCCGCTAGTGTCACCTCAGGCCCAGCCCTACAGCCACCGCACGCTCTGGTGGATGAACGGGCATCCCGCAGCCCCTGGGAAGGGATGAAAAGCATTCCCTGAACATGAGGCAGCCTGGTGTTGCGCGGGGCCGAGCAGGATCCCCGGCGTGCCAGGAGATGGATGCTCCAGCCTTGAGAAAGCGAGGAGCATCCATCGCGCTCTGCAGGCAGCCGGCACCTCCTCACCGCGCTGCCCCCGGGAAGAAAATCCCTGCGGAAATGCAGGGATTAATGGGCTTTAATAGAGGCATTAATAGGGGAGGACTCCGGCTGTGCCGGTAGCGGAGCTGCGATTCCCGGCTCCTGGCAGAGGGGTGCACAAGTCCCGCAGGAGAGTGCTGTGCTCGTACCCCTGCGCTGCCCCATCCCTGGGGGAGTGAGACAATAATCCAGACGCCCCACCAGGCTGCTGAGGCGCGCGGTTCGGGAGAGGCAATGCCCGTGGAGCCGCATCTCCCCTTTCCCTTTTATTCCCATCCTCGCCGCCGGCTGTTCTGAGCCTGCTGCTCCAGGTGCTCAATCCCCCTGCTCCCCGCTTTCTGCCTGCTTCTGCCATGATCCAGAGCCCTATCCCGTTTTTCCTTCCCACCTTTCCTCTCTTCTTTCCCCTTATCCATACGGGAAATTTCTGCCTCCTGCATTTTCCAGCTGCAGGGACAGAGAGGCTGAGAGTGTGCAGCTGGGGGAAGGAAGGGCAGGATTTTAAATAAAAATTATATAAAATTTGGTTATTTGTGGGGTGCGCTGTCCCCCTGTACTTTTCTGAGGTGGTAGCAGCAGCAGGAAAGGAAGGGGGGGGGTCGGTGTTGATAAAAAAACCCACCCAAATATCGGAAAACCGGAAACCTTGCGTGGGTGCGAGATTTCCCCGCGCAGCCTTTGGGGGGGATGCGATGTCGCTGACCCAGAGGGGTCCCTGCTCGCCCATCCGCGGTGGGCACTGACACCAGCCCGGCCACAGGTGTGGTTCCAGAACCGTCGGTCGAAGGAGCGGCGGATGAAGCAGCTGAGCGCTCTGGGCGCCCGCCGGCACGCCTTCTTCCGCAGCCCCCGCAGGATGCGGCCCCTCGGCGGCCGCCTCGACGAGTCCGAGATGCTCGGCTCCACACCCTACACGTACTACGGAGGTGAGGGCCGGCCCGCGGGGGTCCCTGCCCTGTCCCCCCTCTTCTCCTTTGTTCCGTTCTCCGCGGCTTTCTCCCTTTCCCCCCGCCCGTGCGCACACACACACACACGCGTGCCCACAGCCGTGCCACGCACCCCCACGCCCCTCCCGGCATTGCGGGGCCCCTCTCCCGCGAACAAAGCCCCAGCTGCGGGGCTTTTGTCCCCCTTTCAGGCCGCATTTGTTCCAATTACCTCCCGGGCCCGCAGCATATGGAAGGTCAGTGCGGCCCGGCCGCCCCCCGCTGCCCCGGCGGGACGGGGTGGGCACAGAGGGGCGGCCCCTCGCCCCCAGCTCCCCTCAGGGCCCCCCCAAAAAGCTGCATTTGCAAAGCCTCCCATCTGACCAGCGGCTTTCCAGGAACCCATTGTTGCCCTGCAGTTAGTTTCTAGATTCCTTCCAAGCTGCTTAAACACATACATGAATTCCATATATATATATATATATATGTTTTCTTTTCCTATTATATATCGTTTCCCCAATGCACATACATATATTCCCGTTATATACATTTTCCCCATGATTTATTTTTGCCCATTCTTTTTCGTATCTATCTTTTCCCCATTCCCTTTTCTTACACACATATATATATAAATATATGCTTGTTATTCCCCCCCCCGCCCCCCCGTTAATTAAGCACTGAACCGAGCCCGTTTTCCTGGCCCCCTCACCTCTCCCCGCCCGAATTCCCCGCCCTCCCTCACTCCAGGCTGGGCCATGAGGGTGATGGGCAGTGCAGCTCTTGGGACGGGCTCATTTCTCTCACGTTGGACCCAAATCTCACCAGCCAGCAGAGCGTTTCGGAGGGGGACAGCACAGGGCTAGTTTGGGGTGCAAGGGGATTTCGGGAGGTTTTTAGCCCCAGGAGACCAAATCCATCCTTTTTCCGCTCGCCTCCCCACAGATTACCAAGGTGACTACTACGGGCCGGGAGGCAACTATGACTTTTTCCCCCACGGGCCGCCCTCCCAAGCCCAGTCCCCGGCCGACTCCAGCTACCTTCAGAACTCAGGACCCGGCTCCACACCCCTGGGACCCTTGGAGCCCCCCCTAAGCGGACACCACTCCTCAGAAAACCAAAGGTACACGGATATGATCTCGCACCCCGACACCCCCAGCCCCGAGCCGGGGATGACCGGCTCTCTGCACCCCATCCCGGGGGAGGTCTTCAGCGGGGGGCCCAGCCCACCCTTCTCCATGTCCAGCAATAGCGGCTACAGCGGGGCTCTGTCGCACCCCAACCCGGAGCTCAGCGAGGCGGCGGTGTGGTAGGCCCGGCCTGGGCACGCGTGTGCGTGTGTGCAGGGGGAAACCCCCCCCTGGTCCCCCCAGCCCACGCGTGTCCCCCCCCTCGCCCCACAGCAGGGGTCGGATGGAGCCCCGAGCCCCCCTCACCCTCCGCCCGATGCCAAAACGCATCCCGGCATCCGCCCATCCTGCCCCTCCCCGCACCCCCCGGGACCTTGGGGTCACCCCGCTACCTCCCCCCTCCCGGCACCTTCCCCCCGACCCTTTTGGGGGGCAGTGAAAGGTGCCCAGCCCTGCAGACCCCGCCGGCGTCGGGACCGCCGCCTCTCGGACCAAAGCTGAACTCGCCTGGACACAGGTCCCACCGGGGGAGGGCTCCCCCCTGCTAATTAGCATCCTTTTTAATTATCCCCTGCCACAAGAAGGGGGCGGGGGGAGGAGGGGGAATGGGGAACAGCAGGAATAAACCCCCCCCTCCTCCCAGCCCTCATTTTTATTGTTCCCGTTTTACCCCCGAGGAGAAGGTGGGTTCGGAGCCGGTTTTTTGGCGGTGGGGAGGAGGGGGCTGTGAGGGGCTGCCCCAGTGACTGGCTGAGCCTGGGCTCCCACGTGGTGGAACAGACACCAGAAAGAGGCAGAAACAGGAAAAACACACTACCACCAACAGCAGCAACAGAATAAACCCCCAAACAAACCATAAACCCCAGAACTAAACCAACCCAACCACAACAGGAGAAATTTCACCCGAGCCTCGACGCCGAGTCCCACCCCAACGATTCCCAGAGGCTCTGCCAATTTAAGGATGTATTATAGTTTTTGCTTCTAGTTTCTTTATTTTGTATAAAGGAGAAACAAATAAAGTATGTTTTTGTGTTTACTGATTATTTATTGTACTTTAGTCATCGGAGGCTCCGAATTTTTCTATTTTGAAGCCAGGGAGGGGATGGCACCGGGGAGGGGGGTGAGAGCATAGAAGAGAGGGGGGGGAAAGAAAAGGAAGGAGAATGGAAAAGGAAAGAAAAAAAGTTGTTTTCTGAAAGCGTCGTGGGTTTCCTGTCCCCGCTGCCTCTTGCGGAGGCTGTTAGTGTGAATGGCTCTTGTTGTTCAATGTGAATAAAAAACCTTTTAGTTACCTACTGTTCGGTCACCTGGTCCCTTTCATTTTATTTTATTTTAATTTGTTTTAACACAAGCCCCTGAGAAATGCTGGCCGGGCTCCCCCACTGTCACCCAGCCCTGTGCGGGGTCTGGGGGTGCAGCTCCCCTGGGTGAGTGATGCTGCTGCATCCCCCCGTACCCCAAAACGCTCCACTGCCCCCCAGTCCCGCAGCTCCCTGGCACTGGGAAGGGGCACATTACCCAGCTCGGCCCCTTCCCCCACAGCAGACAGCACAACGCACAATTTCTTTCTCCTGCGGGGCACCCAAGTCCCTCCCAGAGCAGCCCAGGGGCAGAGCAGCCCCAAGGGGCAGCCTCGGGGCTCAGCTGGGGGGGGACACAATGCCAGCAGCAGCTTTTACCCCATGTTCCCTGGGCATACTGGTGGCAGGAGTGGGGGGTCTCCTCCTCAGGACCCCATCTCACTCCCCTTCTCTGTCCCGCTTTCTATCCCTTGAGATACAAAAATAAGAAGTCCCAGGCAGGCTGCAGCTCTGAACTAATATTTAAAATGCAAAATCATGGCAGAGTTTTTTGCCTCTCTCCCCCCTCCCGTTCCTTGTCTTGCAGTAAAACGATATAAACAGAATAAATTACCTTCCCTTGCTGGCTTACGAGAGTCCCTCTCTCCTGACCTGAATTTTAAGTCCTGGCTCGGTTGTAGCACGGAGCACCGATGATTTATGGAAAGCCAGCCACTTCTCTGCATATTTTCTCTGTTCAGCCAAGTGGTGGAATTTATCCTTCCTATGCCATTACTGGCATTAATAACGGGGTGGCCAACGAGCCAGGCTGAGCCTCGAGGGAGCCCTCAGCCAGGAGCTGGGGCCAGCACAGACACTGGTGTCCCCCTTCTCCCCTTTTCACACATGGGGAAACTGAGGCAGGAGCACAGCCGGCTGCTCCCCTGGGCTCCAGCAATTCCAGGTTGTCGGTGTTAGCAGGTAATGGGGTCTTTTTATAAGGACAAGGCACTGTGCTGGTAAATAACCCCTCACAGCATCATTTTGAGGACTATAAAATGATCAATCACTGGGTGAGCACTGGTTGCTGTTATTATCATCATTATTATTGATTCCAAATCCATGGCATAGAGCTTAGGGTTGGTTTTGGGCTGCTAGGACACCTCATCTCTGATACCTGGACAGAGGAGGCTGCAGGAGGGATTGGGGAGGATGCTCCAAGCTGCCACCTCCCAGGAGGAGGATGGGACTCGGCAGGAGCAGCCATCAAAGCAGGGATGATCCCAAGGAGCAATCCCCTGGCACAGAGGAGCTCTGCAGCTCCGAGCTGGGTGCAGGAATCAAACCTGGAGGCCCCATCACCCCAGAGGTCCTGGGAAGGCACCAGCACTCAGGATTCTGGACTGTCTCCAGCTGCAGAGTGAGTACAGGTCACCAGCTGAGGCCATGCCACCCCCTGGGGGTGTCCCCAGCCACCCTGCACCTCAAAAGGTGGTCACACAGAGGGACACACAAAGCCCAATGCCCCCAGCTGGCACCCAAAGGCCAAGTGCCCCCTCATGAAGGCAAGGAGGGGTAAAGATCCCTGCTGGGGTGCTTGGGAGAGCCACCCCAAACCCCACAGTCACACCCATGTCACCACAGCAATGCCCCTCCTGTGGGACCGTGCTGGAATCACCACTGCGAGCTCCTGACTCTCCTGACCTCCCCCACCCTGAGCAGCATTGCAGGAATAAACTCATTTTTTAAAAGCTGTTGGACAAACACCAATGCCATTTGGGTGGGGGTTTTTTCCCCTTTTCCTGACCTTCTTGCCTTTTTCTGGGGGGAAGAGGAAGGTCTGCAGAAGGTGGAAAGTAATCAGGTTTTGGACCTGGGATAAAAAATAGCTGGAGTAGGCTGGGCTGACTCCTTGTAATTAATAGTGCACCTCGTAATAGGATTCTCCAGCCTTCGGTGCTCCCTGGAAACACCTTTTTACATAAGGTATTGCTCACGATGGAGTGGCAAAGTTTTGATTTATGGGGGTTTGGCCTCCAAGAAGCACCTGGGGAAGTGACCGGTGGGAGCTGTAGGGCCAAGGGGCTGAGGGCAGGGAGGGGTTTCTGGGGGGCTGACAGCCAGGTCAGGGGAAAGGGCTTTGAGGGAGGATGTGGGGCGAGCTGTTCCTGGGGCTGACACCCTTCTGCTCTGAAAGGGAGGAGAAGGATATGGGGAGAGAAAAAGGCTTCTCTCCCTGCCTGACATCACAGGGCACAGGCTCAGCAGGGGAACCAGGTGGAGCTGGGGAACACCAGCAGGAGGAAAAGCCCGCATCACCCAGAATGGGAGAAAGGAGAGGGGAGAATACAAAAAATAACCAAAAAAACCCCCCAAACTCCAGGAGGCGCCACAGCAAAGGGCTAAAAGCAAACGCAGCGCTACAGAGTGGAAATGTAGGAGAGCAGGAAAGCCTGGGGGAAAGGGAGAATGGGAAAGAGTGGGATGGGGAGAAAAAAAGGATCTTGAGGAGTCTAGGATGGGGTATATCCCCCACACATGTTAGAGCAGCCTGCAGGTGGTTAAACCCGGGCGGGGATCCCCGCGGATAAATCACCGTAACAAGAGCGCCGTTCTCGTCTGGCCACAGCCAATGTTGCAGGAGCGGGAGAGGATTGTAATAATTAATAATCATTAGAATAATAATGCATAAAGACAGTAGCAAAGTAATTAGTCAGAGAGGCAGCGTTTGCTAATTGAGGTGGGGAGCTGCAGCCCGAACAGCCTGGGGAGGAGCAGGGGGAGGGAGGAGAGGGGGACGGAGGGTTGTGGGGAGGATACCTGGCATATCCCTGGGGAAAAGAGCGATGTGCGGACCCCAGTGCCGCCCTCAGCACCGGCACCACCCTGGCTCCATCCCTGCCTGCAGTGCGACCCCCCCGTGCCTCAGTTTCCCCATCCCTACACGGATGCTGTGTGCTGGAAAAGGGCTGCGTGAGGAGCCCGGCCCCGAGCCCCCAGGCTTTATTTTGGTTGTTTGGGAAGGAAAGCAAAGCGGAGTGCTCCAGCCGAGCTCTGTGACATGCCCTGCCCGGGGGCGGGTGTCACCCCATCCCCAGCTGGCTCTTCAGGGCCCGCAGCTGGGCCATGTGCACGTTGCTGCCGCCGCACACCACGAGCACCACGGAATGCAGCGGGGTCCGCAGCTGCCCCTGGCTCTGCAGCCGCTGCAGCCGCCCCGAGTAGAGCACGGCCAGGGGGGCTCCGCACGCCGACTCCACCAGCATCCGCTCATCATCTGTGCGGATCAGAGCAAGGGGACATCGGGGCTCGCCCAGCAGGCTCACCCCAGCCACCCCCCAAGGGCCGGGCGCTGTCCCCGTCCCCCCCGCTCACCCAGGAATTGCTCCATAGCCCGCACAGCCTCCGCGTCCTCCACCACCTGCGAGATCACCTGGCACTCCCGGGCACACTCCAGCGCCCGCGCCGCCACCGTCTTGGCTCCCAGACACGTGGCCACGCTGGGACAGCAGGGGACAAGGCGGTCAAGGCGAGGGCACCTCAGTGAGCCCTGCCAGCTCGCCGCACGCGTGGCTGCTCACCTGGTGATGTCGGGCAGGGTGACGAGCCGGCCGGCTTTGAGCGCCTCGTGGAAGCTGTGAGCTCCCAGGGTCTCGGCGGCGATGATGGGGACATCCTGCCAGCCCACCTGCTGCAGGCCGGCCACCACCCCGGCCAGCAGCCCCCCGCCACCCACCGCCACCACGATGGCGCCTGGTTTGGCCTCCAAGGAGTCCTTCAGCTCCCGGACCAGGCTGGAGTGACCCTCCCTGCAGGGTGAGGGGCAGGAGGATGCAGCATGGGAGCTCCCCGGGCCAGCCTGGAGCCCGGGGACGGGGACCGAGGGCAGGAGCTGAGTCCTGGCAGCACTCACCACACCAAGGGGTGATCGAAGGGGGGGATGCTGACCCAGCCCTCTGCCTTAGCCAGCTCCTGGGCTCTCCTGTTGGCATCATCCCACACCTGGGTGGGGGCAAGGGGGGAGTTCAGTAGGGCTCCACTGAGCCCTCACAACCGCGGGATGTGATATCTTGTCACTGGGGGCTGGGGGACACCAGAATGGGTGAGGATTCCCGGGGTGACCCTGCTGTGATGCTGGGCTGCAGGGGATGCAGGAGGGGGACATTTGGGGACGGCGTTTGCCAAGCAGCAATGAGCAGCTGAGGTCAGGTTCAGCCCCCTCTGGATCCCCCAGACCCCACTTTTGGGGGTACCTTGCCATAGATCTCGACTGTGGCCCCCAGTTCCTCCAGTTTGCGCACGGGGATGGGGCCGCTGCTGCTGGGGACCACCACGGTGATGGGCAGCCCCAGCTGCCGGGCTGCGTACGCTGCTGCCAGACCCGCGTTCCCCCCTGTGCAAAAGGAGCGGTCAGCCAGGGCTCCACCCCCTGTACATCCCCAGATTCCTGCGGAGCATCCCCTCAGCTCGGGATGGAGTTACCTGAGGAGCAGACGAAGTGGTGGCAGCCCTTCTTGGCAGCCTGAAAGGAGAGAAAGGGGAGGAGACGGCTGTCCCCCCGCTGTGCCCCCCATGAGGGCAGGAGCAGCCCCCTGCACGCACCATGCCCACACTCACATCCTGGCACAGATGCCCTATGCCCCGGATTTTGAAGGATCCTGAGGGCTGGACGTTCTCCAGCTTCATGAAGACCTTGGTGCCCACGGCCTTGGAGAGGGGCAGGCTCTCCAGGACGGGTGTCACGACGTGGAAGGGCTTCTGGCCCCTGACAGGCTGGGTTGCCATGGCCTGACAACGGGTGCTCTGTCAGGGAGAGGCGGTGGAGTCACCAGCTGCCCCCCACGGGTCCCCCCCGCAGCTCCTGTACCCACTCCGGGCTCGGTGCGGAGCACAGGAGGCTCCCGGCACGGACAGGGCTGTCCCCAGTGTCCCCTCCCATCTCTAGGATACAGCAGCACCGCTGGGCTCTGCCTGGAACATCCCGGGACAGGCTGTGCCACCTCCTCCTCCATCCTCCTGGTCCCCACAGCCCCGCTGTCCCCAGGTGCACACCCTGTCCTGTCACCCGGGCTGGGGATTACCTGGTGTGTCCTGGGACGTCGCTGCGTGTCCTCACCCACCGCCGAGCCTGCGGGACACGACAGGGAGAAGCGACGTCCGAGGGGCCGTGCCGGTGACCCCAGGTCCCCGTGCTCAGTCACGCAGCAGGGCAAGGGGCAGGGGTCGGACATTGCCCGGCGCCGCTGCTTGCTCAGCCCTGGGCGGGTTTTACAGCCTCGGGGCTGGAACGGTGCCGAGGGCTGCCGGCCACCACCGGGCACGCTGCCGGCTGTCCCGCCGGGGACAAACACGTGTGGCCCCGGCAGCCAGATCCCGGCAGCTTTCACATGCCCGGGAGATGGGATGTGGGCTCCCAGGAGATGGGGGAAAAAGGAAAGGCAGCTCACAAATTATTTTGGAGGCCCTCAAGTACATGTACCAGCAGGTTTTAGGATTGTGCCTCTGAACTCCTGGTGTAGCCAGGGCAGCATGCACACTCCAAAACCCCATTGCCTCCAAACGAGCCATCTCACCCCTCTGCTCACCCTACCAAGCCCTCAGCCCATGAATCCTCTCCAGACCTCACATACCAGGGAGGCTCAGCCCCTCCAGCTTGGGGAGACCCCCAGGATGACCCTCCCTGCTCTAGCTGGCCATGCCAGGCACTCCATGGACAAATATCCCCCCTTGGAGAGGGGCTGTCCCAAGTGACCCAGCCAGAGGCTGGCCCAGGCCCAAGGCAAAGCAAGTAGAGCCCCCTCCTTCCCTCTGAGACCCCTCCTTGTCACCCAGCCCTGGTGACACCCCCAGGGTAAAAGTCCTACCTCTGCTCTGAGGGGCTGGTTCTGTCCACAGCAAGCAAGGAGGAGGAAGGTGGGGTCTGGAGGAAGGCCCAGCCCTGGCCCACAGCCCCGCAGCCGCAGAAGGTTCCGGTGTTCCTCTGGCCAAGCTGAAGCAGCCTGGAAGCAGAGGGCACAAGGAGTCCCGAGGGGGGGACACTGCACTGGAACCAACACACGGGTGCCCTGGGAACACCACACTGTGCCCAGCTCTGCCCCAGTGCCAGGCAGACAGCAGTGAAACCAGAATATGGGATTTTGGACCCCTGAGCCAAACTGTGCTGCAAGAAACCCCAGAGCACCACTGCTGGCAGGCAGCGAGCAGGGGCAGAGCTCTGGAGCAGCCCTGCTCCTGATGGAGCTGCTCTTTGGTGCCACCAAAATATCCTCAGGCTCCTGAGTGACCAGCACAGAGCACAGCACCGAGCCACGCTGCTTTTGGGGGCCCGGAAAGGAGGGGAATGAGGAGGATTTCTTGAATGGGGGCATCATGGGGGGACACAGCTCCAGTCCCTCTGGGACCCTTTGGCCCTACCTCACAGTAGGCAGAGACTGCAGCCATTTCCATGAGGGTGGGACAGTAGCAGGGGCTGGGAAAGGGGGGCAAGAAGCCTCCCCCAGCTCACAGGGATGAGGCTGGAGACCCCCGTGGGGAGGACACCACATGACAGCTCAGACCTGGGGTGCTCCAGGGTCCCTTTGCACCCCACACCCACCTCTGTGTCCCTCCTCTGCTCCCCTTTGGCTCCATTCCTGCCATGAGGAAGGCATGCCAAGCTGTCACCTGGTCACTTCCCTTGGCCAGGGTCCCTGGCTGGCACTGTTGCAGCAGCTGGGATTATATTTAATAACTTTTTGTTTGTTTTTCCACTTTCAAGGAAAATAATAAATGGGAATTATTATTCCACACTGTGGAATTTCCAGTGTGCTTGTTCCTCCTTGCTCCTCCCTCATCCAGTGATGGTGATCTGGGGAAACTGAGGCACAGGGACCCCAGAAGCAGCCCCTCCTTCCACAGTAGCCCACCATGGGGACACGAGGGGACACACAGGCTCTGCCATCCCCAACTTCCCTGCAATCTGTCCCAGCACAGTGGGGTATGGACACCCCACGTTCCCCAGGGCACCCATCCCAGCTTTTGGGATGCCAGCACCCCAACAGCCCAGACCTGCTCCCTCCCACTCCCCCACAGCCCCCAGGGGCCCCTAGCCCCGGTGGGAACCTGGTACCTTCAAAGCACTGCCGAGCTGCAGCTCATTAATCCCCCAGTAATGACCTCGTTATTCCTAACGAGGCAGAGCGGATCAAGGGAGCTGCCTAAGAGGATTTTGCACCGCGGGTTTTGGGGACGGGGGGCACACAGGTGCCAGAGGAAAGGAAGACAAAAGGCATGAGGATGGTCTCCCACTCCTGGGGGGTGAGCAGTGGGGCTCCCCCGTTCCAGCAGCAGAGAACCCATCACAACCTGCACCCCAAAAGCCTCACTGGCCACACACTCTCCCACCGGCAGAGAAGCAGATCGCCCTGTTAATGGGGAGGGGGCAAGACCCCTGCGTGAGCCCAACCCTATGAGAAGCAACCAGAGAACCTCAGCAGAGAGCAAAGCACAGCCACCAGCACAGAGCACTTTATTTGCCACAGCCAAACCAGCTCACTGCCCTCCTGTCAGCGCTCAGGGCGAGCCCCAGCCTCTCAGGATGCCCCTTTTCTGGGAAGAGCTCCCCCAAACCAGGCAGCAACACCCAGGGAAAGGTCCCGGGATTGGAAAGCCCCATGGCAGGGAGGGGACACGCTGGGCTCAGCCCCTTGTGTGGCACAGCCAGGACCCTGAGAGGCAGAAAAATCAGGGGGGGCCAGGTGTATTACAGAGCCCCCACACCCAGCTGCCCCCACAGAGGGATCCCCCATGGATGGATGAACAGACGGGACCAGCGCCTGCTCAGTCCCAGTGGACCTTGACTGGGGGGAAGGTCCAGAGGTCGGGATGGCCCATGTGGAGCAGGGAGCTGCAGGGGGACGTGCTCCAGCAGAAGGGGGGCACATCATCCCAGGCAGGGCCGCTGACTGCCACCAGCCCGAAGGTGGGGACCATGCCCGAGGAGGTGACCTGCAGATGGGGACACAGGGCAGCGAGTCAGCACCGAGAACAGCCTGGGAGAGCTGCTGGGGGTGCACCCCCAAGGAGGAGCCCCGTGCTGGGCTGCCTGGCTCGCTCACCTTCATGTCGATGCCGCCGTGGCAGCGCTGGCGCAGGGCAGGGAAGGGGTAGGTGCCGTTGGAAGGGTTGAGGTCAGAGCGGGCAGAGATGGCGTTCTCAGCGTTCTGGGGGGGGTCACAGCCCCTGCACCGTGACAGGGGGTCCTGCAGGTAGTTGTTGGACCTGCAATAGGGCCGGGAAAGCGCCACGGTGAAGACATGGAAAAATCCCAGGGATCACAGAAAATCCCTGGGTGGAACGCCCAGGCTGGGGGGAGCCCAGCACACACCGCATCAGACGGATCATGGAGTCCAGGTCGTGGACCAGCGTCTGGTTCCGGCGGAAGATCTGGGCCCGTGGGTTCTTGTCATAGGTGAACCAGTCACCGTATTTCCTCACCAGCTCCAGGTTCCCACTGACGTTGAAGATCTCCTCGAAGTACCTGGGGTGGGGGGACCCAGCAAGTTGGCACCAAGGGGGTGCAGGGTGAGCACTGCTGCCCCTGTTTCCAGGGCAGGCCACGGGGAGGGATGGCTCTCACGGTACGTTGTAGCTGGCCCAGTAGCCCTGCTTGTACAGCAGCTCTGTCTTATCGGCCACCACCACCAGGCCCCTGTGCTGGGAGGAAGAGCCCTGGTCAGAGCAGAGGGGAGAAAAGGCCACTGGGGATAGTGGGGGACATGCCAGGCTATGTGGAACTGATACTGGGGGTCCCCACTACAGGGTTCCACCCCAGGCAAAGGTGCTAGACACCCATCACCTCAGTACCAGCATCACCAGAGCCTTTAGCTACAGACACACTCCACTGCCCTGTGACCAGGGTAGGCACCACCCTCAGGGCTTTCCCAAACCCACAGGGATGGGAGAGGAGACAGCAGGGGCTCGGGGAGGAATGGAGCCACTCACGGGATCTGCTCCAGCACCATCAGCACGCCTGGCGCCGGGCTCGCCCTGCCTGGTGTAAAGGCATTGTAGTCCACCACCATCCACTGGTTGTTGTACCTGGCGTGGAGAGTAAGGAACGCATCTCTCTGGCAGCCTGGGCACTCTCCATCTGATCCCACCCCTCCTGGACCGATTCCCAGGTCCCATCTCACCCCACTCACGTGCCACTGTTGAAACGTTGGAAGACCGTGGCCCACTCGGGCCCACTGCGGGCCAGCCGGTTGGCCACGATGTTCCTCAGCCACTCCAGGACACTGTCCCGGGGGTGCAGGTACTTCCACAGGGCCGGGTTGTTGTTCCCAATGGTTGTTTCCAGCGCGACCTGCAGGGCAGGGAGTGATGGGGAGGGCAGCAGGGCCGGGGAGAGGCCCCTGAGGACCAGACCCACTCACCAACCCGCTGCTGAGGATGTAGAAGTCATCCACGGAGAAGATGGTGCCAGGATAGGAAGAGAACACCTGGATGCTCCCAGGGATCTGAGATTTGCCTGGAGGGGGGATGCAGAGGCATCAGAAGGGGGGTGGGGTGAGGCGCAGCCCCCCCAGCCCAGCACACGCACCGCCGGCCGAGGTGCGGAAGGGCAGCGTGTACTTCTTGATGATGCGCAGCATGGCCTGGTAGGAGGTCCACGTGTCGTGGGCCACCAGCAGGTCCCGCTGGCCTGGCAGCAGCTTCACGAGAGCAGAGCAGGAACCTGAGCCCAGGACACGCTGTGGGGCGGAGCGGTTCAGGGCAGACTCCAAGTCCTCCAGGTCACCCCCCAACTGCAACAGCCTGGGGGGAAGCAAGGCATGAGATGTCAGGTGAGGGATGTCTGGAGCTGAGCTGGTCAGAGTTCTCTGTCTGTCTGTCCATCTCCACCACACCCCAGTGCAGGCACTTGTGCTGGGAACACCCTGGCAACATGAGCAGGGAGGAAAGGGGGAGCACAGCAGTGGGGAAACTGAGGCAGGGGCTGTGGGCAGAATCCACCACCTGGCTCATGGCATGGGGAAGAGGACAACCTGCCTCAGCTCCATCCTGCCCCAGCAGCAGAAGTGCCCAGAAAAGGTGGACAAAGTGGACTGGGAGTAGAAGTGGACATGCAGGAATTGTCCCCACAGCACTCCAAACCCTGGGACAACCCTCCCCCACCTCTGAGAAGGAGCTTACAGGAAGCCGAAGGGTGCCAGGGTGATCCTGCCCCTGGGGAAGTCCAGGCGCCCATTGTAGCTGTCCTCCAGCCCCTTCAGCTGCAGCAGGGCCAGGCGCACCTGGGGACAGGGCACAGAGCTGGCACCCGGCTCCTGCGAGGAGGTGGGCTGAGAGGTTTTGGGGGACAACCTCCCTCATTCCCCCAGGGCACAGGGCAGATCAGCTGGGTCTCAGTGCCGCTGCAGAGGCACAGGGGGGAGGTGTCACTGTCAGCAAGGTCATGACTCAGCACCCATGGCCGAGGGTGACAAAGCCACCTCCTGTGCACCCCAACTGCAGCACGCGAGGCTCTGGCAAGGAGAAAGTCACAAGTCACCTCTACTCACTCCAGGAAGGAAGATGACCACATCCCTGTCATCCTACCTGGAGCTCAGCCAGGACAGCTCGCTGCCCTGCACTGCACTGTCCTCTGGATCAGGATCCCGGGGGGCTCCCCTGGCTGGGGGTTCCCTATCCTCACCTGGTGCCAGTACTCGGGGTCCTGCCCTTTCGCCATCTGCTCCTCCATCCAGGCCAGGTTGGCCTCCAGGTAGTTCCGCAGCTTCTGGCAGTACTCGCTCTCGTACTTGAAGGGGCCGCAGTAGCCCACCATGGTGTTCATCCAGTGCATGTACATCAGCTGGGGACAGGCCCGCGGGGTCACCGCCGGGGACAGCCCGCACAGGGACCAGGCCACGCATTTCGGGAGGGGTCCCCCTTACCTGCTCGGTGACGGCAGCCTCGGCGAGCCCCGCAGCGTAGGCCTGCAGGCTGTCATTGTACGAGGAGTTGGTGGTCACCTCCAGGAAGGCCCAGCTGTGGGGACACGGTGGGTCACGGACACGGGTGGGACAACGGCACCGCACCGAGCAGGGCTCCCCCGCCGCCACCCTCCCCTCCGTCCGTCCCACCCGGGCCATACCCGACGTGCGGGATGCGGTCATCGAGGCTGGCCCAGGCGACGGCGGCGGGGTGGCGGCCGGGGAGGACGCGCAGCTGCTCGGAGCCGGGCTCCAGCAGCACGGAGACATTGCGGGGCTCCGGGGACGGGGCTGCGCCGGCCGGCACGGCGGAGAGGAGCGGGGACAGGAGCGGGGAGAGGAGCGGGGACAGGAGCGGGGACAGGAGCGGGGACAGGAGCGAGGCCAGCAGCAGCGCCCGCGGGGCCGCCATGGCGGGGACACCGAGGGGCGGGGCCAGCCCAGAGACGCGCCCCCTATAGAGCTGGACGGTGTGGGCGGGGCTTCATTATGGCCACGCCCACGATGAGCGCGGTTGTAATGGTTGGACGGGAGGGCTTGGGGGCGGAGCCTCAGAAGGATTGGGGCGGAGCCTCAGAAGGATTGGGGGCGGAGCCTCAGAAGGATTAGGGGCGGAGCCTCAGCAGGATTGGGGGCGGAGCCTCAGAAGGATTGGGGCGGAGCCTCAGAAGGATCGGGGCGGAGCCTCAGAAGGATCGGGGCGGAGCCTCAGAAGGATCGGGGCGGAGCCTCAGAAGGATCGGGGCGGAGCCTCAGTGTGGCGGGCCCTGCAGTTGGCCACGCCCCCTCCAGCGCTGTGCCGCACGGACGCCCCGCATGGGGCGGGGAATGGGGCGGGGCTTCTGTTCTGGCCACGCCCCCCGGTGCCGTGGGGACCCCTGAGCCCCCCCAGCACTCCCTGTCCCCCCACGCTACCCCAGGGCCCCACGCTCATATCCACGCTCCCATCTGGCCTCTCCCAGCGCCTCTCCCACAGGAGATGTGCGCAGTTCCCCCCTCCCCGCCCCAGCCGTGCCCCGCCTTCGGGTTCACGCGCGGACCCCTGGAGTAAGCAGGTCCCGGCGTGTCCCTGCCTTCGGGGCACGGGGAGCACACGAGGTGCTGATGCTTCCCTTGGACCCCCGACAGCCCCGGCCTTGTGCAATTCCTTTCGCCTGTCTCCGGGGAGAAGGGCAGGACGCAGCTTCGGGCAGAAGGGTGCCAATTTTCCCACTGCCAGGGTGGGAAATGGATCTTTGAATGCCATTAGGATCTTGGGGCTCCGGCCGTGGGGGCCAACCTGCACCCCACAAACAGGGCATGGCGCTTGCACGGGGCACGGTTGAGGCTGGGGTGTCCTGGAGCTGGGCACACCGGTGCGGAGAGGAGCACCGGCCCCTCTGGGGGGTATCGGACCACCAGCACGGGGGGTCTGCCCAGCCCCGGTGCCGAGGTGGCCTCATCCCGGGACACCATCCCCGGCCACACCTGCGCTGCGCTCCCCCGTTCTCCGAGGGTCACCCCAAAGGGGGGGCTGTAGGTAGCACGCAGGGTGGATATCCCGGCCTGGGAGGGGCGGGACGGAGCAGCGAGCCGCGTGTGTCCCCTCTCCGCGGCCACCCTCCAGCCGCGTGGGAAAGTGTCGCTGTCGCTTTAAGGGCGGAGGGTGGCGGCCCCTTTAAGGCGGGGGGGCCGGCCGGGATCAGCTGCCCGCGCACGGCAGCGGGGCCGAGCCGACACGGTGGGGCCGAGCCGCGGGTGGGGTCCCTGGGTACCCCCATCCATCCATCCATCCATCCCCGCATCCCCGCCCGGGATCCCCCACCTCCCCCCCCCCAGGGTCCCCGTCCCCACTCACGCCGCGGCCCCTCTGTCCCCTCTCTGCCCTCAGGGGTGTCCCCGGGTCCCCTGGTCCCTCTCTCTGGGGTGTGGGTGCCATTCCCCCTCCCTCCGCTCGGGGTGGCCCCGGGCTGACCCCCCCGGTGTGGACGTGGCGCGGCGGCAGGGGCTCAACCTGCCCGCGGGGGGCGGCTCTGCTTTTTAACCCCTTTTATTATTTTTAGCTTTCAGTATAATTTCCAATTTTATTATTAATTTTTATCCCCTCCTCGCCCCGCCCGGGGAGCGCGGGATGGGGGTCCGGGGGCAGCCCCGGCTCTCTGCCCCCGGGGACCGCTGCCCGTGGTAGGTGTGCCCCGGGACTGTCCCCACCAGGGCAGGGGACCATGGGGCAGGGGGCCACGGGGCTGGCCGGGGTGCTCAGCCTGGCCGGGGCACTGCCAGCCGGGACCCCGCTGCTGCTGGACGTGGGACACACGCTCGCTCCCGGGGGCGATGCTCTGAGCCACGGACGGGGCCTGGATGTAAGTCTGGGGGCTGCGGTGGGATTTGGGGGGGACGCCGGGAGGGTTTTGGGTGCTGCCGGGGTGGTGGGGTCCCGTCTCGTCCCTACTTCCCGGTCCCTGCCATCGCAGCAGGGATCTCTGCAGGATTTCCTCCGCTGCTGGTTTTCTCCTCCGAAAACCTCGCTGCTTGCCGGGCCGGCGCCTTCCTGGGGTGGGTGTGGGCTGTGTGGGGACAAGAATGGGGTGGGGACAAGGGTTTCCACCTCTGCTGGCTCTGGCACAACCCTCCACCCGGGTGCATATAGCACAGGTTGGGAAACTGAGGCAGGCGTGACAGTGACCTGCCAAAAGCACCCCCAAGGCAGAACTTGTGGGGGCACTAGGTGCTCGGGGTGGGCAGTGTCCCCTCAGGGTGCCCCATAGCAGTGCTTGTGGGGGCAGTGTCCCCTCAGGGTCCCCATAGCAGTGCTTGTGGGGGCAGTGTCCCCTCAGGGTCCCCATGACAGTGCTTGTGGGGGCAGTGTCCCCTCAGGGTCCCCATAGCAGTGCTTGTGGGGGCAGTGTCCCCTCAGGGTGCCCGTGGCAGCCCTCAGGGAGGGCGGTGGGTGCTCAGGGATTCCCAGTCCAGCTCCCTCCCGTCTGTCCCGCAGTGCTGGGAGGTTCGGAAGCACAACAGCTCCGAGTGGTGCCACTTCATCCGGAGCAACCCCGACTGCCGGCTGGATGGGGGCTTCCTCGACTACATCGATGGGGTCTTCTGTGTCTTCCCACCCCGGCTTCTGCCCCTGGCTGTCACTCTCTATGTAAGGACAGGAAAGGGCAGTGCTGGGGCTGTTCTGCTCTGGGGGCGTGTGGTGGGGACCCCACTGACCCCTCTCTGTGCCACCCCTGACCCCACAGGCTCTCTGGCTCCTGTACCTGTTCATCATCCTCGGTGTGACAGCGGAGAAGTTGTGAGTGGCCCTGCAGAGGAGGGGACTGTCCTCAAAGTGACCAGGAGCCCCGTGGTCCCCAAGTAGCCCCCTCATCTCTCTCTGTCTGCTTTTCTGCCCTTCCAGCTTCTGCCCCAATTTATCAGCCATCTCCACCAACCTGAAGCTGTCCCACAATGTGGCAGTATCCTTGACAAATCACAGGGGCCCTCAGCCAGGAGGGATGTTGGGCCAGGTCAGGGGAGGTGGCCATGACAGGGTCACTTTTTGTCCCCTCGGCACCGTGCCAGGGGAAACCAATTCAGAGGGTGAGCTGGAGGTGACAGCAGGACAAGTGGTTGTGTGCTGGCACTGGAAAGGAGTACACAGCACCCATGTCCCCGTGGGGAGGAGGACACCAGGTCTTTTCCTTGACGTCCCCTCTCCATGGTGTCACTTTCCTGGCCTTTGGAAACGGGGCACCTGATGTCTTCAGTGCTGTGGTGGCCTTCTCCGACCCCCGGACAGCAGGGCTGGCCATCGGGGCCATCTTTGGTAAGGGGACCCCACTGCCATGTCCTCATGGGGTGATGTTTTGGAGCTGTTGGATGTTCCCGTGTCCTGAGAGAGTCCTGCTGTGCTGGCAGGTGCCGGTGTGTTTGTGACCACGGTGGTGGCCGGGGGCATTGCCCTGGTCAAGCCCTTCACGGCTGCCTCCAGGCCCTTCCTCAGGGACGTCATCTTCTACATGGCAGCCGTCTTCCTCACCTTCGTGGTCCTCTACTTGGGCAGGATCCGGCTGGGAGAGGCTCTGGGTGAGCGCTGGGGGAGTTGGGGGTGGTGGGGGCAGCCTGGGGGTGCTGTGACCCCCCCCCCATCACTCCCCCATCTCAGCTTACCTGGGGCTCTACGTGTTCTACGTGCTCACCGTGGTGCTCTGCACCTGGATCCACCGGCGGCAGCGGGGAGATGGGCTGGCCCCTCCCACACCCTGGGAGCCAGGTAAGGGCTGCCCAGATAGAAGGGGACCCCCGGGGTGTTGGGGTCCCCTTCCACCGCCCCTGCCTGCTCCTCTTCCCTGCAGAGATGCCGACAGATGCAGAAGAGCCGGAGCCCTCGGGCACCAACAGTGGGGACTATGGTACGTTGTTCCCTGAGGGCTCAGGGCTGGCTCTGCTCTGTCCTCAGGGGTCCCAGAGCCCCCCAAGGCTGCTGCAGGTGTGACTGAGCCCATGGGGCAGGGGGAGATGCCTGGGGACACACAGCCCCATGCTGGAAGGGCTGCGGAGGAGCCCTCAGCTCACTCAGACCCCGTGGCCCCTCACAGGGGAGGAGTACCGACCCCTGCTGCCCTCCCGGGAGACCTCCCTGCGCATCCTCACCGCTGCCCTCAGCCCCCTGGACTACCGCAAGTGGAGGAGGAAGCCCTGGTACTGGCGGCTCTTCAAGGCCTTCAAGGTGAGCAGGGGGGAGCACGAGCCAGGAGGAGCCCCCCAAGAGGCATCCCCATCCCACTGGCCCTCAGGGCTCTGTCCTGTGCAGCTTTGCAGTGGGGATGGTGGGACAGGGCTTGGGAGCAGGTCATGGGGCACCTTGCAGGGTGTCCCAGATGGGTGTCCCCCATGCCAGGTGCCTGTGGAGCTGGTGCTGCTGCTCACCGTTCCCGTTGTGGACCCTGACAAGGATGACCTGAACTGGAAGAGACCCCTCAACTGCCTGCACATCCTCACCAGCCCCCTGCTCTGTGTCCTCACCCTGAAGTCAGGCGCCTGTAAGAGCCTGGGGCAGTCCCAGCTTCCAGAAGGGGACAGGGCTGAGATGGTCACCAAAGCCCTGGGGACTGTCAGAGCTGGCTCCCATTGTGGGGAGGAGGGATGGGCAGGGAAGAGCCAAGCTGTGTTTGCAGCTGGATACATCCTCACAAGGGTGCAGGTCCTGGGGGAGAAATGGAGTACGCCTGGCCTGCCTGGGGAAACTGAGGCACAGAGGGGAGCAGCTCTGTGAGGGCATAGGGTTGAGGTGGCTTTAGCTGACAAGGCTTTACCTCTCACCTCAAGCCTGGTGGGATCCTGTCCCAGCCTCTCTAATGCCTCCTCTCCCCACCATGTGCAGATGGGCTGTACCAGATCCAAGGCATCTTCCCAGTCTGGGGACTGGTCACACTGGTTGCCTCTGCCCTGGCCCTCATCATCTTCATCACCACAAGCAATGAGGAGCCGCCCAAGTATCACTGTGTAAGGTGTCCCCCAGCCCTGAGCACCCACCAGGGACCAGCACAGCCTGCTGCAGACTGGGCTGAGTGTCCTGGGGCAGAGCAGGAAGCTGGACCTCTCTCCTAGTTCCTAATGTCCCCGGGAGGTGTGCAGGGTCCTGTGGGATGTGCACAGGGACCAACTTGCTCCTCTTCCTTTCAGGTGTTTGCCTTCCTGGGGTTTTTGGCCAGTGCCATGTGGATCAACGCTGCAGCCACAGAGCTGGTGAACATCCTGCGGACCCTGGGTGTCATCTTCCAGCTCAGCAACACCGTGCTGGGCCTGACACTGCTGGCCTGGGGCAACAGCATTGGTGGTGAGGGCTCTGCTGCTCCCCAGTGCCCCCCGGCACACTCTGGGGTCCCCCTGCCATCCTCAAAGTCTCCTTTTTTCCCTCCACAGACACCTTCTCCGACCTCACCATGGCCCGGCAGGGCTATCCCCGCATGGCCTTCTCTGCCTGCTTCGGGGGCATCATCTTCAGTATCCTCTGGATGCCAGGGCCAGGGTGGTGGCACGTGGGGCAGGGTGTGCCCAAGTTTTCCTGCCTACAGCTCAGGGAGAGCCCCTTGTGCTGCAGGATCCCTGGAGAGGAGCTGGTAGGATCCATCCCAGAGTCCCTCCAACACTGGCAAACCCCGCAGTGTTCCCACAGTGCAAAGTAGTTGGGAGGGGCAGGGACAGAGCCAGCAGAACCCCCCTGTCCCCACAGCTGCCCCAGCCCCAGCTGGGTGGGAGTTTGGGCTGGAGTGTGGCAGATTTGGGATTTGCTAAAGGGAAGGAGGGGAGGGGGCTGTGCCTTGCTCGGGTGGATTTTGGGTGGCCCCCAGCCCAGGCTGAAGCCTCTCCCTGAGTGCTCAGGGATGTATTCAGCACAGAGAGAGAATGCTTTAGCCAGGAGGTGCAGCAGGATGGGGGGGCAGAGGGATGTGCTCAGTGCTGTTGGTCCCTCGAGCTCTCCTGTGCTGTGTGTCCATCCTGAACGTGCTGCAGACATCCTGGTGGGTGTGGGCCTGGGCTGCCTGCTGCAGATGAGCAGCAGCCAGCCGCTGGTGAAGGTAAGGCTGTGGTGACACGGTGACACAGGCCAGGCTGGCAGCAGGAGCCCGGTGTCAACCCCCATGACCCTCATGTCCCCACAGCTGGAGCCTGACAGCCCTTTGGTGTGGGTGCTGGCCGGGGCGTTGGGGCTGAGCCTGGTGTTCTCCTTCCTGACGGTGCCAGCGCAGTGCTTCCAGCTGGGAGCTGCCTACGGTGTCTGCCTCATCGCCTACTACCTGCTGTTCCTGTGCGTGGCCCTGCTCACCGAGTTCAGGGTCATCCACTTCCCTACCCCCTGAGCAACCCCAGCAGCTCCAGCACTGGGGCTCGCTCTGCCTCCCCACCACATCGGGGTCCCTGACACAGGACAAGGGTACCTCGGCCTCACCGTGCTGCTTGAGGTGCCAGCCCAGCCCTCGGCCCCTGCTGTCCTTTGGGGAAGGAGCTGTCAGTGCCCACATCCTCTCCTCCCTCTCTTTAATCCGTGTAATTTAAGGCACTCTGGGCAGGAGCAATAGGGATAGCTCAGCTGTGTGTGGTGGCAGGGGCAGAGGATGGGGAAGCTGCAGCTCAGGGGCACAGCAGGAGAGGTTTTGCCTCCTCAGCTCCACGCGCTGCTCGGGGACAGAGCTGGGGCAGTTGTGCTGCACAGGGTGACCCTGCCAAGGCCCAGGCACACATTTGTCCTTGGGAAGGACTGTCCCTGCTGGCACCGTGGGCTGGAACAGCAGACAGGGCACAGCCAGACAGGGCTAAGGGGACACAATGCTCCAGGGACGCACTGGGTTTAGTGCAAGCAAAGCCTGAGGGAAAAACAAACACCAAACCAAGGGAGGCTGGTTTCCCCTGCTTTTTTTAAGCAATGTTTTTCAACCTGAGTTTCAGATCCTACTTTTCTCCTCCTCCTGGGGTGGGCAGAGCTGTAGGAAAGGACTTGGAGGTTTCCACACACAGTGTTGACCTCTGGCAGGACTAGATTTAGGCACTGTAAAAATTGCAATAAAAAAAAAACAAAAACACACACACACAAAGCCAGCCTTGACTTTTGCCTGCTGCAAGGGCCATTGCTCCTGCTCTGTGCTGGTCTGACACAGCCCTTACTCAGCACGGAGCCTTTGGAGGGCAGAGGGAACAGCCTGAGGACCCTGGGATGCTCAGAGTGGTTTTTCCCGTGGGAGTGGGAAGTGGTTTCCAGTAGCTGATGTCCCAAGAGCAGTCACGTGCTGTCACAATGGGAACATTGCCAATGCTGTCACATTGCCCACGGCTCAGCCTGGGCACAGGGAATCCTGCAGGGCCCACAGTGCCAGGAGAAGGGAAGGGGTGGGCTGGTGGGCCTGCTCCCAGCTGGAGTGTCCACAGGACAGGGGCTGGAAAGCAAATTGTCACTCCAGAGAGACACCCACATCCAGATGTGGGGTGTTGAGAGGGGGGTGTTGAGCAAACACCACAACTGTCAAACCTTCTTCCTCCTTTCCTCCTGGGCCTGGAGCATTTCTCCTTTTTCTAACAGACACCAGCAGCTTTCATTAAAAAAAAAAAAAAACCACTCTATGGTGCCTGCAGCCATTGGCTCTGCCCGACCCTTGCTCCGGGGCACAACGCCCACTTCCTGCCAGGAGCAAAAAAAAAAAAAAGCAATCGAAACCCTGGCACACATCCCAGGACAGAGGTGCAGGGTCAAACACCCCTTCTGGCCCCAACAGCTTTAAAACACTTCACTTTGAAAGCGTTACCTTGATGTTTAGGGAAAAACCTGGCAGGGGGAAGGCAGGCTTTGTAACGTCCTGGAGTAGAAATGTGGAGCAGCTCGGTAGGGCACGCAAAATATTCCCAAAACAAACATTTGCTACCGGAGGCTCCTCTCCAAACACTGGAAATGCTGCAGAGCTTGGCCAAACCCCACCTCTGAAATAACATGGGAAGGAGGAAAGGAAGCCGCTGCCTTTACGAAGCCGAGGATGCTCTTTATTAGTGCGCCTGAAAAAAATCTAGAGAACATCTGACAGACACGTCCATAAAATCGGGTTTTTTTTATAAACAAAACGCCAGCATACAAAATCCTGCAGTGCTTCCTCCCGTGCTCCCTACAAAATGATTGTCTCCGTCGTCAGTCTGTGTGTCGGGGGAGGGAGAGGAGGATAAATAGAAGGGGATGCCCCGTACTCAAACTTTGTTTCCTTCCAAAGTTATATGGAAGAAGCGAACTCCAGCCACCCTCCTTGGTTTTACAAAAAATAATGAACACAGCGGGTAAGTGGGGGAGGATCTACACCTTGGAGGCAGCACCCTGACCCCCAGCCCTTCAGGGAGCCCTTTATTGCATGATCAGCAGTCAGTGCCTTCCTCAACACAGCTTAAAGCTCCTTTCACACCCAGAAAATACTGCCCTCCCCCCCACCCCCCCAAAAAAAAACCAAAACAAAACAAAAAGTCACAACCCTGCCAGGAGAAATTTGCCGTAGGGGAATGTGGAGATTAAACACAGCCACATTTTTTCCCCCACTAACCTTCATAATGCTCATTCATCCTGCCCACAACTTAAAGCACAATAAACACCATCTCCTGCAGCCCCAGGACTAATCTGGATAAACCTCCGGGGCTGCAACTCCACGCAGAGCAACTGCAAGAGCAACAACTGCACTGCTCGTTAATTTGTGGTTGAATTTATGGTTTGGAAAACAGCCCTTTAAGGTCCTTCACGGGTCAGCTCAGAAGTAGTTTCATACCTGCAAGTATCCAGAAAGGAAACAAAGAGTTGCCGTGAGGCACTCAGGGAATTTGGCAAGGGTTGGGAGCAGCCCCTGGTGCGTGTGTGCTGCCTGGAAAGCTGCTCTCCCACTCCTTCCAAGTGTTCCCACCGTGCCATGGAGGGAGATCTCCAGAAGCAGCTCTGTCTTGCCTCCCCCTGAAAGTCTCACCCAGCCAGGAAATGCTCCTGAGCTGCCCAGCTAGGATCAGCCCTCTCCTGCTGTCCTTGTGCCACGAGGTGAGGCCACCAAGGAAAAGACAGGCATGTGGGACAAAGGGGGTGGGGACACAGATCTGCCACTGCCTGGTGCACCTGGAGGAAGGGGGAAGCCTCCCCAGGAAGCTCCACTCTTAGTCTGAACCTGAGGAAAGATCAGTGAGAGGTGAGGGAAGCTCCCAGCTGCCAGGGACCTCCAGTGTTGACAGGGACAAGAGGAACTCAGAGAGACAAATGATGACAATTGATCACACAAGTGCCACAGTCCCACAAACGTTGCAGAGCTGGGAAGGGATCCCTTTTCCTCATTCCTCCTCAACCCTCAGCTCTCAGGCGCAGAAAAGCAGACAGGTGAGAAGAATCCTTGTCTTCCACATCCCTCCTGCATCCAAAATCCAGGGAACAGCAGAGCTCTTCAGTGGATCTTCCCAAGATGTGACTGAGCTGATGTTTTCCAGCCTGAGAAACATTCCTGCAAGGGAGGAGCCCCACTGGGACTTGCTCAGCTGAACTGAGGACTGACCAGCAGGACTGTGTGATGCCCAGGAGCTCTCCTTAACCCAGAGCCAGGCAGAAAAAAGCCAGACTTGGAGCTGCAAAACCTTCCACTCTTCTTCCCAATCATTTATCTGAGCTAAGGACCAGCCAGAGAGGTTTGACAGAGCAGGTAACCAAGTGGCAGAGCCCAACAGCCCTGTCACCCTGCAGAATCCCCCTCCCTGAACAGAGACAGGAGCTTTGGGGTTGGCAGAGGTGACCCGAAGACTGACCAGCAGCAATGCAGGTACAGCAGAGACTCCCAAGCCCTGCCCCAACTATTGTCATAACGTGAAGAGGTGCTGGCCCTCAATTCTGCCTCAGAACTGCTCAGGGACAGTGAAATTCAGCAATCAGAGCTGGAGCTACTACAAGGAGTGCATCTAGGTGTGCCAAAATGGAGGGGGAGGGCAGGCTGCCCTTCCAAAAGTGCTGAGATTTCACACCACCTCCCCTTTCTTTGTGTAAGGAAGGTGGAGAAGAAACAAAAACTCACTCCCTGATCTTTTGTCCCTAGGTTAATGGTACCTTTTGAGCAACAGGGATCTTCCAAGAAGTTTTACTGTTAAGCAGGTGACTTCAGCGAATCCCCTGCTGTTAATGGATGACACATCCCTTTCCCCAAGGTCTGTTAGTGGTAAGACAAGCTGCAGGAGCTGGAGCCTGGGAAGGGGCTCAGAGGGACAAGGGCTCTGTTCTGCCCAGATGTGCTGAGCATGGCCATCATGCTCAGCCTGTGTGCAGCAGCCTACCCCAGACCCTCCTGGGCCTCTGGCTTCTCAGCAACCACTGGGCTGGGGGTGAGATTTGATCCCTACACTGGTACACTGACAGATCTATATACACCCTCCCAAAATACAGGCTGGGCAGGAATACTCTAGGTTATTGCATAGAAGTGGCTCGCGTTAGCTAGGCCTAAATGACAGTCTGGGAGCGTTGTCGGAGGCTCAGGGGCTTCAGAGAGCTGCTGGAAGCAGATGCAGGCTCTTGCAGTGGTGTCTGAGATTCCTCTTTCCTGGAGTGCTCCTCGTACCATTCCTGCAGCGGGGGAATAAACAGGCAGGGATCAGGCTGTGCCCCACACAGCCCAAAAGGGCAGAGCCTTCTGTCACTGGGGCACGTGTTTTCAGGCACAGAGGGTTTTTTCCAAAGCCCTGGATACAGCCTGACCTCCTGGAACAACCTAGCTAAGTGCAGCATGGCTGTGGTGGATGCTCTGAGACCCTGCCACTCACAGCACAAGGACACTTCCCTCCCTCAGGATGTCCCTCCTGAACACCCAGGGTTTGAGTGCAGCTGTTCTCATGGTGTCTGAGACTTGCAGAGCTGCTCCTGGTGCTGGGCAGCACCCAGGGTGTTCCAGGATGTCACATCCCTCAGACACAGACCAAGCAGAACAGGCAGGGAGTTTCTCTGCAGATGACCCAGCCCCATGGTAAATAATGTGCATTTTCCTTAGGGGGACTCAAGACTCATCCCCAGGTTGTCTGCTCTGGGGACAAAGGACAGATTCAAATGGTTACAAGATTAATTCTTTCAGCACTAATCATTACATTAGGCCATGACCTTCAACTGACTTTGGCAGGATAGTGACTAAACCCATGGCAGAAAGCTCCTGACCATGGATGGCACTGACAGGAAGGTGCTAAAAATCCAGGGAATCTGCTGATTTACTTGTCTCCCATTTTGCTCAGCCTGCAAACCAGGCAGCCCTGCCTGGGACAAGCCTTGGTTTCTGTGTCAGACAGACACGCCTAAGCTCAAACACTCCCACATTCCAGAGGTTTAAGAGCTCTGTGCTCAGCAGCACCAAGGGAGCAGACACCCGGGGAGCCCAGGGCAGCTCAGCCAAGCAGAAGTGCCTGTGCACACCCCCAGTATGGTCACTGTGACTGGCCTGGCACTCTGAGGAGCTCTGATGTGCTCTGTGGTTTAACAAACCCCTGCTCTCAGAGGAAAGGATGGGTTTGAAAGGATGGGTTGTAATTCCAGGGAACATTCTCCCCACAGATTTGGTGGCAGCTCCAGCTCAGGCTCACGTACCTGTATCTCCTCCTCATACATCTTCATACTCAGATCACTCTTGGTCCTCGACCTGCGTCCCAGAAACACTGCTGACATTTGCTAAAGGGTTGGGGCAAGGGAGAAAACACCAAAACAGACATTCATCAGTCACTGAGCAGCTGGATCTGCCCTGGAACTTCAGGCATCCTTCCTGTTGGACACCCATCACCCAGTGATGGGCTCAGCCTACCCCAGGCTCCTTCTGCTGTCACCTGGGAGGCTGCAGCACCTGCCCTGTGTCCTGGTGACACAGAGGTATAATGGCCATTATTAAAACAACCACTTCAGCTCTTCCCAGGTGCATGAGACTACAGCTCAGAGACAAGAGCTCATTTTCCCAATTTAGAGTGTTTTGGAATGGAGGCATAAGCAGTGCCATGGAGAAAGGAAGGATTTGGAATCAATGCCATCATGTTGCTGCATAATGCTCCAGGACTGTCCAAGCCTCAGTGTCTGATGGCACAGAGGGAGAGGCAGGAGAATTACGAGATGGTGGCTTCCTTGGAGGAAAAATAAATATGTTTCTTTTTTTCCAGTCAGCAAGGACAGCTCTAAGGGAAGTTTGTCAAGGCTATGCAAGGAGCAGCTGCTGCTTTTCTAGAGCAGCAAAATTTTGTGATGCTGCAGAGTCCCTCCAGCAGCTCATCCCTGAACACTGCAGAGCCAGGGGGATCTCTCTCCAGACAGAGTGGCCCTGGCACAGCTCCCTCTCCTGAAGGTGAGAACTCATAGTGTTTCCTCTTACCCCGTATTTGTCCATCTGCAACACCATCTTCTGCAGCTGAGCTGTTTCAGTGGCAGCTGAAGTCCTCTTGTACAGCTCAATTATGCCAATCACCTCCTCCTTGGAGATCTCCTTCTCCAGCACGATGCCATTATCTTCTGGAGAGGAAAGAAACAGAAAGAGTTAAAAAAAAAAAAAAAAAGTCTCCAAGATGAGCATTGCTTCAACAGCTGCTATGATAACCCTGGAAGGCAAAGCCTGAAGCACACAGGATCAAGCCAGGGGTCAGGTACAGTCTGTACCTGCTTTTGTGACTAGAACATGGACATGCTCAACCCCCAACAGGGCAGGGAGAAAGTTAACTGGTGTGTAGGGCCAGCAAAATTCCTGACTCAAACTAGTCTCATCAGGCTCCTTGGTATCTTAAAAAAAAAAAAGTACATCTTGTAGCTTTTTTGGTAGCCTGTAAATGAAGCAATCAAATAATCACACAAGAGTTGCTGCCTTTTGACCTTCACCTGCCTTAGAGAGCTTGGGAGCCCAGGGCTAACCAATGTCCTTTACTGCTCTCTTCAAATTAGGTGCAGGAAGGATCACAAGTGTTTCCCTAATTAACAGCTCCTGGGCCACACAAATCTGATCTTGTGGCACCTAAAAAAATGAGGGGCTGGAGCTTTCACCTGAAGGAATAGCAGGAGAAGGGCTGGAAGCCATTAGTGTGGCTTTGGCACCTGAATTAGCAGGTCAGGAAAGCAACTGCAGTTCCAGACCCCTCAGCTCAGGAGGAAAGGACAGTGAGTAAGTGATGAGGGAATGAAGAGCCAGTCACTGCCAGTTCCTAGAGGGAAAGGCATGGCCAAAACAGCACAGAGTCAGCAGCCCAAGTATAACCAGGAAATGTGGGAAGAACTGGACAGACAGTGTCTGTTGTCCTCCAGGTCGTGGCAAAAAGTGCTGGCAAATCACCTTGGAGACACAACCTGCAACCAGGGAGTGTATTAGTGAGGAAGGGAAATTGGGTTTTAAAAACAAACATTTTAAAACCCCCATATTTTCCTTCCTGCACAGTCCCTCACTGCTACATCATTGCTGCAATGTTTCCTAGAAATCTTGCATGAAATGAACACGGACTTCTTATTTTCGAAGAACTTGGCTGAAATGGTTCAAGTGGTTGAAGTTTGTATGTGTGTGTGCACACAAACATACAGACATATATAGAACCCACATAAATACACCCACCCACGCTTTTTGGGGAATTCTGAGGGAGAGATGAGGGGCAGAGCAGAAAGACCAGACAGAAATATCACACGAAAGCAAAAAGAATTGGCTCAGGATGGCAGGCTAAAAAAAAAAAAAAAAAAAAAATTAAAAAAATCTGTTTTTCCCTGGCCAATCCCATTCTCTCCTAGAGACATAAAGTAGCAGGGAGAGAAGACACAAGGTTGCAGGTCAGCCAGGCCCCAGCTGTGACCTTCTGAATCCTGGTTCTTCCGAGTGTAGTTCATGCGGAAGACAAAAGCGTCCAGGATGAAAGCCACGATGATTGTCATCACCACCATGGTCACAATGTAGAAGATCATGAAGTACAGACGGCTCCAGTGAGTGGTTTGGGATGTCACCCCTTCCTGAAGAGGAGAGGGAAGAAGTGAGCAGTGCACAAAAGAAGGGAGAGGCACAAAGCAGCATAAACACTCCAGCCCCAGGGACTGCTTGTGCAATGCTCAATGCCCCAACGGGTCCTGGCAGCTAAAAACAGATGTTCCTACAGGCAAACACACAGAACATCCAAAGCTGGTGGCTGTAAGAGCCACTGTGACACGAGAACACAGCTTGGTCAGCAGGGTGACAAACTGGAGCCCAGGGTGACTTCATTTGCCCAGCCTGTGAAGCCTTAAAATGTGCCCAGCACCATGGCAGGGGTCAAATGCCTCCCAACAGCCAGGACCAAAAGATACTTGGCAACAAAGCCACCATGGGAAGAAAGCAGTGGTGGTGTGGAAGGTGTGCCTGAGCTGGCAGAGCCTGTGCTGCTGCAGGGGTCACTCACCATGATGATGTACCAGTCATTGACCACCGTCAGCTCAAACAGTGTCACTGCACAGAAGAGGGAGGAAACACACACAGGTAATTGTTTTATCCATCCTGACCTGATTTTTAGATAAAGTGTTTGATGGGGAAGACTAACACAAGACAGCAAAAGTTTGAATAAAGACAGCAAACCCAGAGAGAATGCAGACCCTCCCCACTGCAATTACTTCAGACAAAGGGGGGCAGACCCACAGAACCTGCAGCATGGCCTCATCTCTGTTTCTTAAAGAAACCAGACCTGACTCTCCACCAGAGAGCATGGAGACCTCTGAAATCTCCAGGACATAAGCAGTCTGCTCACACATTAAGAAAAATCATGGAGGGTAATCAACACATTCAAATTATTCTTCATCAGAGGGTTTAAAGAGAGGCATCGCTGTTTAGAAGGGCAGGGACTTAATGCCCTCCTTAAACACCTCTGGTCTGATCATCAGCCAGAACAGATCTGCTGGCTTCCAGCTGGCTCTGAGAGACCTCTGCTTACCCTGCAAGGCAGTCCTGGCACAATTAGTCAGCTGGAGCTCTCCAGACAGAAAGAGCAGGATGCTGAGTGAGGTGCATTAGCAGGACTCCCTGGGAAAGTCCCAGGCTCACATGAGCATTACAGAGCCATCCAGCTCTGCAGGAACACAGGATAATCTTTCCTAGGGACAAAAGTGCCCTTACCAAAGCTGTTCAGAATGTTGTCAAAGTTGTTGAGATAGTAATAACCTTCTTCCACAACTGTTTTGTTGCCAACTGTGTGGTTCACCCAGCGATAGGAATCTGCGACTGTGCTTGTGCTAGTTGGGGAAAGCAGGACAAAGAATCAGCAGAGACTGGAAAAGCAAGGAAAATCCAAAAAGTTATACATGCCAGTCCCTCCAGAAGGTGGTTAAGAAGAGTGGCAATTTCTACCTCTTGGCCAGCACTTGTCTTTTCCTCTGGAAGGAATGCTCTCTCCTCCTTCCCACCTCAGCACAAGCCCAGGGAGCACATGGAATCTTTCTAATCATTCAGTAAATATTACACCAGAGGCAATGAGAGTTTGAGTTCCTTGGCTCACACCCTCCAAGCTTGGCATTTCCAAGTGGTCTCCCATTACTAAAGGTGAGAAGGGCACAGGACAGCTTAGAGTCCAGGACCGGGTGAATTTATGTTGGGTGAATTTGTTGCTGGACAAGCAACTCTGGCATCATAGAAACAGAAATGGTTTGGGTAGGAAAGGACCTTAAAGCTCATCCAGTAGCCATAGGCAGAGATACCTTCCACCATCTCAGGTTTCTCCAAGCCCCATCCAACCTGGCCTTGGACATTTCCAGGAATGGGCCGAGAGAAATGAAGTATCTCCTGGATTTTTGCCATGTGTTGCCTTAGCCACAAAACCCCATTCAGCCCCATCCTCTGGCCACTTCTCCACAGGGAAATGGAGTTTCCAGAGCTCCCTGCTGCTGGCTGAGCACCCAAAGCACAGTTGAGGGGGCTGGGTTTGAGGTACTCACTTGCAGCAGTTCGGGTAGACCACACCAGCAAAGAACTCCATGCCAACAATGGCAAAGCAATAGTAGAAGATCAGCAGGGTTAAACCCAGGCTGGAGGCAGAAACAGAAAGAGTACTGTGCTGTTGAAGAGTTGCTAAGGCAGGGAAAGACAAAATCCTAGGCTGGTTGCTCTGGGAGGAATTTCCAAGGGATGGGAAGCAGCACTGGAAGCACCAGCCCACCCTCTGTGCTGCTGTGGCTCTGCAGTTCTTGGCCTGCTCTCATTCAGGGAGTCCTTGGACAAGGAGTTTGCCACTCGCTGAAGAGAGGAACCAAAGAGCAGCCTGGATTCCCTCCCAGTCTGTCCTTTTCTGTTAAACAAACCTCTCTCCACAGCTCCTTCAATAAAGAACACCACACACTGTTTCTGCCCTCTCCACATCCTTGGATGCAGGGACTGTGCCAAGAGCAGGGCTCTCCAGCCAACTCAGGCCTCCTGCAAGGGAGGCCCCACTCCAGCCCCAGGCTCCCTCTGCCCCACCATTCCACAAGAGTGCTCTCCAGGGCTCTGCTGAGGACAGGGGAGCAGCTGGGGCCGAGGGGATTCGTGCCAATGTTCTTCCCACGTGGGCTTTGTCTCTCAGCAGGAGCTGGGATGGGGGAGGAAAATTAAAACAAGCAGGGACTCCTAGTTACCCTCCTAACATAAAGGCAGGGGGAGGCCCAGGGTGCTGGAGAGTTGCTGCTCCAAGGGATTGGAAGATGAACAATCCACTGGTTATGAAGAATCAGTAACTCCCCACTGACAGATCAGAGCACAGATCCCTTCAGCAGATGGGACAGGTCCCTATCCTGACTCCAAACCCTCTCCCTACCATCACCCAAAGAGGAATTGGTACCTGGCCATGCGAGGGAACAACTCAAACATGGTGTCCAGGACATTCCTGTAGCGTTTCTTCAGTTTGAACAGCCTGAAAGGAGAGGTCAGCAGTTACCCACAGCCTGCAGTTACCCACACCTTTCCTGGTGTTGGGAAAGAGCTAAAAGGAGAAGCCCAGCTCTCTGTACCTCACAAGCCAGTGACAGTGAGGTTTCCTGACACCTCACTGCTCACCTTCCAGTGTCCTGCTGTCACATCTGAATGCTTATGACACATTTAACT
This sequence comes from Certhia americana, assembly GCA_018697195.1. Classification (NCBI taxonomy): domain Eukaryota; kingdom Metazoa; phylum Chordata; class Aves; order Passeriformes; family Certhiidae; genus Certhia; species Certhia americana. Next base: position 10,870,126 of record CM031871.1, read on the forward strand.
GCTTACAGGACTGAGGATCTCAGGGAAGAAAAGGCTTTTTACATGGCATGATGCATAAACAGCTATTTAGAACTCTTAAAAACTGTAAGAACTTATATTGGTCCCACAGACAGGGTCAGGATTCATTCCTGCTTCCCTCAGACACAAGCTTTTCTGTGTTTCTCCCATGACCCAATAAAAATTGATGAAAGAAAACTACACTGTGCCTGCTAATTTAAGATTTGGCAACCCCATCAGCCTTTGCAGAGAAACACAGCTGCCAAACAGGCTTGGGCAATGGAGAAACAGAGAAAACATTTTTTTTTCCCCCTCTTGAGTGTCATGAAGTGTTCTTAAAATCCTCACTGAAGAGCTAGTACATTAGCTTGTTTATAATGAAACATTTTGCCTCAAATCCCTTCCCCCTGTGGCTCTGGGGGTGTTTGTGAAGGTGAGTGTACCTCGACATGAGAGGGTTAATCAGTCCCAGCTCCCTGAACTGCAGAGAGGTTACAAACCATGGTCTTGCTCAAAGTGTGAGATGCAGTTAGAGCAGGACAGTACTTCACCCTAGAAAGCAGAATCCCTTGAAAACTGTAATTTCTGGTAATTCAATGGAAATTATTAAACTGGCTGAGACCATCTCACCCTGAAAAGCCAGAAAAGCTTTTCTCTGAACAGCATCAGACAATTTAGAGGAGGTGTAAGAACCCCACGAAGGCAGACATAGGATAATCTGCCCCCAGTAAATCCCTTGATCTCTATTAGAGATCAGCTTAAGCTCCAAAGCACGGGGTTTTCATATCCCATCCCAAGTTTTTGTTATCGTTCATTTTGATAACTCGGGCTAATCTCATTACCCCACGCAATTCCTGTCTGCCACGGTCACATTCCCACAGAGCAATCCTTGCCCTCTCCTGCTGAGGAGCTCAGTTCCCAGTGGGACTGATGGAAAACAAGCCTGTTTCCTCCCCCCTGGAATCCCCCCCTTCCCAGCCTTGCCCACCTCACCTCAGCAGCTGTAGGGGACGCAGGACCACGATGAAGTAAAAGGGCTCCATGTTAAAGGCCAGTGCCATGAGCCCCAAAAATGCAAACAGGGTGACTGAGAAGTCAAAGCTGGAAAGAAAAATCAAATCAAATCAGTGTAAGAGCAATGATTTCTCAGTAGTGTTTCAACAGAGAAGAGGGATTGGTGCTGCTCCAGCCTAACAAGATACACGAGGCCAGGGGCAGAAGAACTATAAGAGCTGGCTGATGGCCTTCTCTCTCCACAAGCTGGTGCTTCCAACCCAAAAAGATGAATGTGCACTCACAGATTCCAGCCTGAGGACAGGTACTCCACAGGCCCCAGCCCAGTGGTTTTCAGGAGCAGCTCCACGCCATAGACTGCAAAACAAAAGGGATCAGGCAGGAGCAGCCTCACAGGAAAGGTTTGCCTCAGGGGCAAAAGAAAAGCCTCAGGGGAAGGTTTGCTCTCATGAAGCTGTGGTGATTTTAAAGGATTTCTGAACAGGGGCTTAACAGACACCACCCATCCTCCTTACTCTCAGTGAGGTGCCAAAGAGACATTTCCCCTCCAAATCAACAAATTTTCCTGTGTTCAAGGGGATTTCTCATCAGAAGAGTCTACAGAACCATCCCAGCCAGGCACATTACTGTTCTGGATGGAGGCTCTACACCCATGGTTAAGTTATAACTTCAATTCCCTTGCCAGCTCCTCAGGAAATGACACAGCTCTGTTGGGAGGCAGCAGCTTACTTGTGAGGAAGACTATGTAGCTCCATGGGACATTCCTGGAGAAGAAATTCCCTCCTGCAAGACACAAGAACAGCTTTCTCAAGTCTTCCCTTTTTTCCAATCCCCCAGCACCACAGTCAAGGAGCAAGCTGTGATGTTTCCTACCTTGCAACATGAAGGTTTCAACAAGAATCCAAATTCCATTCACAGCCACCACAGTGTCTGGAAAACAAAGGAAATACCCATAGCAAAACCTCTCCTGGATATCCATTTCTTAGGCTAACAAAAAGAATACAACACAGGAAAAGTGGCAGGGACATTGGTTCCAGCTCAATGAACAAACTGAACTCATAAATTGGGAGTTTTCCCTCATATCTTTCTCCAGGCCTTTAACAGATGCAATGTCTTTATGTTCAAAAAGAAACAAAACTAATAAAAAATCCCCAAACCCAATCCCCAAATTACTGAGTAGGAACAGATAATTCAGAAGCCAGCAGGTAGCACCAGGAGGAAGCACTCTTTCTCCTCTAGAGAAGAGAAGCACAGACTCCCTCTCACAGGCAGCTCAGCTGCCAAGCAATCCCTCCAGCAGTGAGGATGCTCACAGTTCCTCAAGAGCAAACAGAATGTGGCTGACTAGCAAGGTTCTACCTTATCCAGCATCCTTCAGCTGCAAGATAAACCCCCCCAAGGTTTGGGAAAGCTGATCAGCCACCCACCTAAATGCAGCAAGCTGACTCCCCCAGCACCAGCCCCACAGGGGTGCTGTGCAGTGAGCCAGGGAACCTCTCCAGAACAAGAGCTGAGAGCCCAGGTTGGTGGTACAATGAAGCAGATCCCTCCCCCTCCACCAAAACTCCAAAATCTGTCCATGAACCATGGCTCAGGCCACAGCAAGTCCTTGGAGGGCTGGCAGACACAGCACAGCAGACCCACATGAGCAAGGGAGCCAAGCAGAGACAGCTCATTATTCCTACTCACACATGGTGTACTGGAACACACGGGACTTCACCAGGATGTTGATGCCTGTGCAAAGGAAAGGATGACAAAACAAACGTTCACATCATCCTCCCTAGCACACATCCCTCTATCTTCTCCTTGGAGACATTTTCCATAGCAATCCTCAGCTAAACAGATCAGCAGATGATTAACTTGTAATTTTTTGGGAATAAGTTTAAATATCCTTTAGAATTTTAGCAGCAGCAATGAAGTCGTTATCCTCAGCCCCCAGGATGCCCTGTTTGGTCTCTATGTGCTGATTCTGGGGTGTGGACAGAGGTAAATGCTCTGTCCATGTCTGGAACAACAAGGAGGGTTGGGAGCATCAGCAGAGCTCTGAGGGCTCCTGTGGCAGCTGTATTTGGATCACAGGGTGTCAGCTGTCCCCCAGGAGCACACAGCACCTCAGAAGAGCTGCAGGTTAATTCTGAATGGCTACATCCAGTCAGGGAATTTGGAACACAGGAGGTAAATTGGCAAGACTATTACTCTGATGGGGCTTTCAGGCCTCTTTTCCCTTCCCAAACTGCTGTCCTTGACCTGAAAAGGAGATGCAACCACATCTTGGGACCAGGCAGCCTAACAGCTTTTGTGACAACCCAAATCCCACTCCACAGTCACTGCAAGAATATTTACAGGACAGAAATCTTCCCTGCAGACTCTGAATCCAACTCTCTGGCCTCAGAGGCTCTGCATACACAGGGAGTTGGTTAGAATACCTTCCCTCAGGTGCTTGCCAGGGACATCAGAGAAAGTCACTTCAGAGTGTCCTGTTTGCAAAGCAATACCCTTCCCTGTCAGCTGAACACAGGCTGCCATCAAAACAGTGTGTTACCTTTAAAAATGAGGAATGCAGTCCGTGGCAGGTCATCAAACCAGTGCTCACGGTTCCGCTTTGCCTGGAAGCAGAACAGCCACACTCAGCAGCAGCCAGAGCTACAGCCATGCAGAAAAAAGGGGCAGGGAAGGAGACCCACCTTACCCCCATCACTTGCTCCTCTTACATTGCCTTGGTTTCTTACCCAACTCCTCTCTAACTACTCCTTTTCTCTCCCTCCCACACACAGTTCCCTTCTTCTTCACCCAACAAACTCTTACCTTCCATTTTAAGCCAACAACTTCATAGAAATTGTAAAAACCCTTTAGACTGCAAAACAGAAAGAAACATCTGATCAGAGCCTTGAGGGTGACTGGATCCTTAATTGTCCTTGTCAGACATCACCAGTGGAGGGTCCCTGGAAGTTATTAACTCCTTATCAGAACTGCAGGCACAGCTGACAGAACTCAACAGTGACCTCTTCCCAGCCTGGCCAAAGGTTCCTGACTGACAATAGCCAGAATCTTCTTTCTGTAATGCTTCAGCCCTTGAGGGAAACTCTGACTCTACTGAACTCCAGAGTTTTACCACTGAGAGGAAAGACCTGAGGCTGAGATGCCAGCTCCAAGGGATGGAGATTGCACTGCTCTTCATGAAGAAGTCTTGGACTGGCTTAATTACTTGTACAGTCCTCTTCTAACATCTTTGCACATTTTCTTTTCAAGGTAAAAATGAAGTTTGAAAAAGGACGTGAAAGCAAAGAAACTCATAGAACATGAGTGCCTGCTAGGTGCTCAGGGTCAGACCTGTTACAGCTTTTATGTGTCTGAAAGTGAGGATGCTGAACTTCTCAGACTCTTAGTGGTGACATCAGTGCCTGTATTTCACAACTCAGTCTTTCTCCCTGTGCCATTTTCAATACTTCTCTGTGGCACTTGGCTTCAAGGAGAAGCATCAGCACCAGTTTTGTAGGAGAGTCACTTGGAACCTGTCTGTGGCCAGAACAAAAGAAAAGGAAGAGAAGGTCTCCTGCTCTAATTCCCTCTGCTTCCTTGCTGGCTGGAGTTAGCTGCACCCACCCCCCCACCAGAATGGCAATTCTCTGCCTCATAACACAGAGGATGACAGCCCTGAAAGCACCAGCAGAACCAAATTTTAATTAACAAAACCCTGGGGGGGACAGCCAGCTGCTGGAGAAAAGCAAAAACTTGTTAAACTGCGAGGCTGCGCTGCGTGAGGAAACGCTCCTGGCAGGCTCCAGCGCTGCTCCCCAGCTCCTGGTTCTGCTCTGGCAGGGAGAGGGAAGCAGATCCTGCCTGTGAGAGCCAGCACGGCGCTGTATCCACAAGAGGGCACGCAGGAACTCCAGCACCTCCCAAGGAAAACCTCAGCTCTCAGGGTACCCACCCCTCCCAGCTCTCTGCTTCCCAAAAAAAACCCCTCCTGCAGCAGAACGCTATTCCCACACTCCTTCCAGAAACCCAGCCATCCCCTCCAAAGCACAGCCCAGCTGTAGGCAGTGGAGCAACCTCCCAGCTCTGGGTACAGCAGCAGGTCCATCCTACCTGACTAAAGGGGTATTGCTCTGGTTCAGTGCTTTGAAGGTGAGATATCTCTCCCTGGCACACATCCGAGGCTTGTAGAAGCGCAGCAGCCCTTCGAAGTGCTTGAAGGAAATTCCAGACGGCCTCTGGCAACAAAGGAATGCTGTCAGAAGCAGCAGCATCAGGCAGGAATGCACAGAGGCTTTTAATTCTCACTCTGGATTTGTTTTAAGCAGGATTTCATACATTATAACTGAGCTCCCTAAGTACCCTGAGCTATTACTTTAACATACCAAGCTCATCCCAGGGCACAGAGATCTGAAAACCTTCCTGACAGTCAGTCCCTCCAGTAAATGCAGAACTGTTCCCTGCTGCCCCATCACCTGAAAATTGTCCAACCAGACACCCCAAGCAGAGTTCAACCCCTCTTCTTGGGAAATTGGCAGGCAGCCTAACAGATCCCATCATGGCACATTTTTAAGACCATCAGCTATGTGCACTAAACATGAACTAATCTACTAGAAGTGGGTTAGTTATTTTTGGGTCTTATTTCTTTTGCTGCTCCAACAAGTTAAGCAAGAAATCAACCTTCTCTCCACAGCGCTTCTCCCTGTAAAAAAATTGTTTGTAGGTGAATTCCTTCTGTTTCTGCACTGTTCACTTGTGCAGGATCTCGAAAATGGATTCTATCTTCAATTGTATGACCTATCCCTCCTCTCTGCAGTGATGCTTGGTAAGCCAAACAAGTCCTCAAGTGACCCAGACTGACTCAGAGAGAAATCAATGATCACATGCACTCCAGAACAGATTCCCCTCATTTTTACCAGGCCATAACCTCACGCAGGGCTGAAATTCAGAGCACTCTGCTTTTTCTCCATAAAGAGAGGTGAACAAGTTACGTGAATGAAAAACCCCCCAGCCTGTGGTGAGTCTGATCACAATCAACAGAGATAAATCCCCTTTTTCTGGAGGCTGTTTCAGCAGCCCAGCCCAGGGGTGCTGCTGACACAGCTGTACCTGTTTGGTGACCAGCAGTCGGTACGCGTGCTGGATGGCCGTGCGCTTGTGCAGCAGCAGGGACTTGAACTTCCTCTTCTCAATGTCATTGAAAGTGTCAAACACAACAGCCAGAAGCTGAGAAGACAGGAGAAAAAAATGCTGTCTTGACCCTTGTACTCTGCAGGGTTTCAGGGATGCAAGGAGAGTCACTGCCTGCAGCAGTGAGGTCCCGCTGGCACAAGGGATCCCACAAAGGGATCCCCAAGCTCACAGCTCTGATCCACTTTTTGGAGGAGGTCCAGATGTTTCTGGCCTCTCAACACTTGCTAGTGGGTTTTAAGAGCTACAGCTCAACCACAGAAATGCCAGCAGAAAACCGTATCAAAAGCTTTATTAAAATACCCTGACCTGTTCCTGGGAAAGCAGGGTTTGAGGGCTGCTCTCTGGATTCACCCTTCCTGGGAGCTTTGGCTAACACATAGCAAAGCTAACCCTCCATCTGGGAAGGCAGTGAAATCCAACCAGAAGCATCAAATCCCTCACCTTGGGCTACAGAATTGCTCAGCTCCTCTGGCAAGCCCTTTTCCAGCACTCACATCCTCCCCTGGGCAGCCGTGCTCTCACTCTGCAGTGATCAGCACTGCAGTCCTGCCATCCTGAGTAATTCCATCCCCTTCAAACTGATTTACAAAGTATTTCGGGCAAGTCCAGATAATAAAATGCCATTTTATGATAAATAATTAAGACAGAGAGGATAATAAATTTCATGCAACCGAGTATGTCACTCCAAGCATGATATTAATGGGAGAGTAGTTGAAAGATGCTCATATAATTTGGTTTTCTGTGATTTAGTTCAATTCCTCATGGTTAGACATTAAAAGAGTTCTATCTGTAGCCAAGCTGCCATTTCTAGAAGTGTTCTGCCAAAGGGTCTGAGATGATTGCAGAACAGTTTCTGGGAACGGGGAAGACTCTGCTGAGCAATGAGCTCCAAATCCAAGCAGAGGGAAGTGAAGTGCTGCCCTGGGGACTCACCAAGTTCATGATGAAGTAGAGCTCAATGGAGAGGTACACGATGAAGAAGACACAGGACCAGGGGTTCCGGGCGTAGGACGGCATCATCACATCAGGGAAACTGCATCCCAAAGGACACCAGGGTAATCAGCAAACAACTCATGGTACACATCCCACTGCACAGGGCACGGGAGGGGGTGTGGGGGTGTGTAAACTCACTTCTAAAGATTTGCACATTTGTGCAAAACTCGTGGAAAAAAAATAAACCTGGCAGGCACATTCCTCGCACATCCCAAACCCCAAAGGGGATTTGTGATGTGGTTAAAAGCTGTGATACTTAACAGCAGCTGTACAGCCTCGGTGCAGGTGTTACAACCTCAGATTTATTCCACCCTTTGCTAATTTCCTGATCCTCAGGGCTCTCCCTGACAGCAGATCAATATTTACTCACTGCTGTTATCCCAATTTCCTAGCAGACAGGTGAACTGCAGCACAGGAACGGGAAGCTACTTCTCAACAGTGAGCTGTTGGCTGCCAAAGGAGCACAAACACAAATTTTCCCTTCTTGGACCAAGGCCTAACAAAGCTGTTTCTCCCCTTATTGCCCTCACAGTGATAAAGATGTCTGAGTCCTTAGAGATAACTCTGCAGCTGAGGTCACAGTGTCCTAAAGTAAAATGAAAAACCAGCTCTTCCCATGCAGGCTGACCCTGGACATCTCTCTCTCTCTCAGGCAGAGGAAAGGGGTCACACATTTGGAGACAGAGAACTTCTGCAGATAAACTCTTGGCTCTGCCAGACTCCTTTGGGATAAAGGGAAAGACTGAGATAGAAGAGCATGAACTTACTTTGAAGTGGTCAAAAGCACGAAGAGATTCACCAGGCTGTTCTCTAAGGTATTGAAGTACTGAAAGAAAAAATTCCCATGACAAAATGCAAGCAAGAATTCACAGGGACATTTTGTTCAGAGAAACAACCAATCCCCCCAGCCCTTTGGATGCAGGCACTCCCACAATTCCCTGATGCCTTCCCTAGGGAAAAGTACTTCAGCATTTAAGGGTCCTTCTTAAAATTCCCTGAGAATTCATGTGTGAAGGGTTAAACCAAGAAGGGTTTAAACCAAAAGCACATTTTTGTAAGTACTTTCTCCCAGCCAGCCACAGCCTGGGCAGCAGCAGGAACCAGTGTCTGCTGGACTCTGACCACAGCAGTGGAAGTGGCCGAGCTTGGCCCCAGACACCTCCTCCCCTGGGGACTCTAGGTGGCTCTTTTGGCTGAATGAAGGCATCAAGAACAAGGAACAACTCTGAGAACGTTCCCTTTGGGACATCCTGTCTTGGAGGAAGGCCCTTCCACAGTGTTCCTCTCCAGCAGAGGGTAAAGCAGGGTGACACTGCCAGGCAGCCTTGGGGCAGCCAGTGTTTGGTCTCACATGGAATCAACTATGACTGTAATGTTGGATTCTTAATGAAAGAATCAAGATACTCACTGGATCCGAGTGGTTAGGAGAAAACAAGTAAAAACCTAAAGAGGCAGCAGAGAAAATAGAGGAGGAGAGAAAGGAGAGAGAACAAGCAAAAATAAAGTCAGTTCAATGTCGAGCAGTGGAGCAGTTCCCAAAGAGAAGGTCCCACTAACAGTAAATCCTCTCTGACACCCTGAAGATGGGAGTATCTGGAAGACTTTCTCCACAGAGATTTGCCAACAGATGTCATTGGCATTTCACTGCTCCTTTTGGAAAATAAAATTCCTGGGGATGGTTTGCACTGGAGCAGGTACACTCCAGAAACATGCATTTGTGGGGATGCAGATCAAACTGTCAACATTGAGGGAGATTTGGTGGAAGCAGAGTTTTAAAACACACACCACTGACTGTGCTCTGGAAGAGGTCAAAAGCACTTTTGTCTCAAAATCAAATACGCAGCTTTCAGATTGTTTTGGATGTTTTAACTCTGCCTTCCAGATGACTGCAGATTAAATGGGATAAATGGAAGATCCTGGCAACACTTTGAATCTGATCAGCTTTATATTCATCCAGGCTGCTCATGCTGCTTTGGGACAATCACTTCTCCAGCCATAAATACAACTCACCCAGAATAGCAAAAATCACCATGAAGAAAAGCAGGAGGAGAAGGATGTCAATAAATGGTGGGAGGGACTGGAAGATCTGTCGCAGATTTCTGAAAAATAAGAAAACATTAATAAATTAAAATTTGCACATTTACTCCTCCAGGTTGCCAGGGTAAAGAAAAAAACCCCACCACCACCCCCCCCCACACTTGAGGGCTTTCTTCCCACTCCCTCCAAGGATTAAAAGTAGAAAGCTTGCTAAATTAAGATAATTTCCAAGCTACCCATCTGTCGTTTGCAGTCAGCTCTCAGGTACTGCAAACAACACTGATGTCATGCTATCAACTCTCCTTCTCCAGCCTAAAGCCCAGCCCTGATTCACTGTGCAGTTTTCAGGCAAGGCAAGGAGCAGAGCCAATGCAGCCACACCCCTGTGCTGGTCTCTCTGAGGTGCTTTATACACCCAAGCCCTGGGTACCAGCAGCACATCCACACTTAGCTCACCATGGAACCATCTCTAACACAAACACCAGTGAAAGACACTGATTTTCCAGGGATGCCTGCAGGATCTGAGTGCTTCCCCTCCAGACCAGCCCCAGGAATGAGGGCAGAACCCCCAGATAGCCCAGCATCACCTTCTGACAGCCCCACAGTAGCGACAGTCCACGAGGAAGATGCAGCGCAGGGCGCGGGTGATGCGCACGTGCGAGGTCTGGCGCACCAGCACCACGATGGCCTCGATGAACTGCACCAACAGCACACACGTCTGCAAGAAAGGGGGCAATCAGGGGCAAAGCTCTGGCTGACCACCTGCTTATTTGGACATTTGAAGGATGGGAGGTGTCCCTGAGAGTTTAGGGATCTCATATGAATCATCTGGCAGCTGGGACACAGTGGCTACGTCATCCCTGCCGCAGCGCAGGCCAATATTTAATCTGGCTCTTTGATTCTTGGAGGTGCTAAAGGAGAAACCCTTTTTGTCCAGCACCCTGCTGGACAACCAAGCAGACAACTCACCTTAACCATAGTCCTTTTGTGCCTGATAAAGGTTTGGAAGCCCAGCCACCTCATCTTCATCGAGAGTTCAAAGACGACCACGATTAACGCAAAGAGCTCCAGGGTTGCGTGGACCTGCCACAGCACAGGTCTGGTGAGAAGAGCAGCACAGCAGAGGCCACACTCCTGCCCCTCCTTTTCAAGGAGCAGGTGGGCTTGACAGCAGTCTGAGCATCACCTTGTGGCATGCAGAAAAACCCCAAGCCACTCTTTCACTGCTAACACAGAACTGTTTTTCAAAATTTCTACATCTGGTGCTTTGTGCTTCTATTAAAGCCTGTGCAATTTTTCTCTAAGCAGTACCAGGGCAGAATTTCCTGAAATCCATGTCCCTTCTGAGCTTGAGCGACACAGAAAAAAACTTATTGATACATTTGATATAAAAGGCCAAGACATCAACAACTTCAGCAGAAACACTTTGATAAAAGATGGAGACTGGAATATTTTTTAGTGAGACACAAGAAGGAGAGCTGCTGGGCAGAGAGATTTTATACAGAGAAGGGTTTTCTTCTAAATTAGACATTCTGAGCAATCACAGGGAGGGTCCTGATCTGTGTTCTAGGAACCAGTGGTGGTGCTGGAATAAATGCACCAGCCACAACTTTGCAACAACCCCATCAGAGCACACAAATTGCTGAGTTACCTCACAAAAAAGGAAAAAAAAAACCCCACCCATTTCTGTTACAAAATGAAGAACTGCACAAATTGATAACACGAAGTGAGTGTCACTTTCATTGTGGCCTGCCCAGATCAGATGGAAAAAGGAAGTTTTGCTGTCTGGCCTATCTGCTGTCAACCATTTACAGAAGAAGCCAGGTGGGTTTTTCCCTCTTACTGCCTCCTCCTTCCTCTCTGTTTGGCCGAGGTTTCCCTCTTAGCCAGAGTGCAGAGCAAAGAGATGCCCTCCTTTAGCCCCCAGGTACTCACAAAGATGCCCAGACGGAGCATGGGGACTGCTGGAGCCTCGCAGAGGGACAGCAGCAGCAGCAGCAGGGCCGTGCTCAGCTCCATCAGGTAGAAAAGGTGGTTGTGTGCAAAGAGGTAGGCAGCAAGTGCTTTGGCATTTTTGGGGTGAGTGAAGAACTTGTCATTATTTTCTCCTTCCTAGGGCAGCAGGAATAAAGAAGGGGACAGCATTAGTGACTCAGTACTATAAAAGAGTGAAGAATGCAGACAGATACAATTCCCAACGGACTGTTCCCATTTACAGCCTGTTGTTGGTGTGTTTATTGAGGAATGGACTCTACACGCACGGGACATCCCCTTCTGTTCATAACCACATTTCAGTAATGAAACTCTTTAATATCCACAAGCTCCTGCTTCAGGAACCCCTGAGCCTTTTCACAATGAGGCAGAGAGAGCTGGGAGAGTTTATAAGGGCAGGCAAAGAAACTTCAGCCAACAGCCCAACATAAACACAGCACTTCATTTACTTGCAACTACTTCCACATGTTTTGAATGTGTTATTATTTGATTAAACTTCTCCAGGACAGAACACAAAAACACCCAGATAAGCTCCAGGGCACCTGGCTGACAGTTGTTCCTCCTTATCTTGGCCTTGCAAAACGTCTGGGAGAAAACATTGGAGTACACACAGTGTTTTCTGCTTCAGGAATGTAAGCCAGACTCCATGAAAAATTAACAAGTCTTGATGCTGATTTGTCATTCCCTCTTAACTAGAAAGTTTAATTAACATTAAAAGGTCAGATACTTCATCTTAACACTTTGCCTACAACTGACTTTCAAACAGCTACATCATGATTATTTTTACCCCTAGGACGAAACTTAGTTTGGGGAGATTTTAGAGGGTTTTCATGCAGAACCACCCAACAGCTTCTTCTCTTTCTCGAGTTAACAGTTTTGGCAAGGGAGCTTTCGTCACTCACAGGAAACTTGCTGCCTCTTGAGAACTGTCATAAGAGATCACTTTTCCCCAGCGAGGCCACATGGATGCACAAGAAGTGGTGAGGTTTTATTTAAATTACCCTCTTTCCAGGCAGGCAATTACTGCAAGGACAGTCAAGCTATTACTATCAAAGCAGAATAGCTGTGATTGCAAATGGATAACGAGGTCAGGGAACTCTCCTTTAGGAAGTGAAGCATTCTCCAGACTCACTCAGGAGAGGGTTCCCAATGTTTCTTACTTACTCCAGCTCCCACTGGGTTTCAGAACAAACACTGCTGGGTCACAGAGCCGGGCTGGACAGCACAGAGCCTGCAAAGAGCCCAGGCTGAGATCAGCAGGGTCATTCCCATCCATGCCTGGCAGAACACACTTGTGGAATGACAAACAGCCTAAATCCTGCCTCTTGGGAGCCAAGCAATTCCAAATGTGGCTGGGCACCAAAGCCCTCTTATCCAGACCTGAGCCTTGCCTGCAGGCACTGCTCACAAAGCTCTCTTTAAGTGATTCTACCTCATTTCAAGGACAGTATCATCGTGGCCACCAGTCAAGGCAGCAGCAGCAATCACCCCCATCTGAAGGGCCAGGCTTGCTGTGTCCATTACCATCAGAGCTGCAGTAGCTCAATGACCCTGTGCAGAGCTGCTCCAATAATCAGGAGTTTAAACAAAAGCCTAGGTGGGAGGCTGGAGCCACCTTGTCAGGGCTGCTCCAGCACACCACGGAGCTCAGATGTTGCCGAAGTCCAGCCTACACTGTTTTAAAATACCTGAGAAGTGAGATTTCTCAGTCCTGTGGGGTCACAGCAGGGAAGAACAAATGGTATCTGTCACCTTGCAGTGGCTTAAACAAAAAAACCAACCAAACCAAGTGGGTCCAAGGCACCTCAGAGCATTCCCAGAAAGGGAATGAAGAAAAGGAAGGACGGGCATTAATGGAACCAGCAACCATTTCAGACTGGATAGCTCTGGGAGAAGCTCAGTTTTTGTGACTAATTCCTCACACCAGAGGTACAGCAACCTTAGAAACATAAATTCCTTGTTGCAGTAATGATGGTGTTTCTTGTAACTGAAGCATGGGTGGGGTTTGATTCTTTGTTGGTTTAAATTAATTTTGCCCCTGTGCTGATCCTAATCCATCCTGTAGAAATCAAGACCTCTGCTTTCTCTCGTATCTCACATGACCTGCAGGACTTGGCTGACACTAACTGGGCCACCCACCCACCCACCCCATGGCCAAGGCAGGATTGGGACCTGGGAGACATCCCCAGGAGAGCACTGACCATTCTCCCTGGAGCAACTGTAGAGATGAAATGACAATCTACGACCAAAATCTGCCAAGGTGGCAGAACTGTGCATGTGCTGAATCCCCCAACCACTACAGTCCTTGGGAGAGGGTGCATTTTATTGTTCAGTTGCTCCAAATGACTTCCAAAGCCTATCTGGAGGTGCCTCCAGCACCGCCCCACTCCTGTAGCAGAATCCTTGACAAAACACCGAATTTTCAGCCTCAAAACAGAAGCTGTTTGTTTCCCATACCCAAGAAGCACCGTGGCTGCTGCAGCCCCTGCTCCCCCCCGATCCAGCAGGGCTCACCTGGAGGTAGATGGCTGCCTCCTGGTAGTTCATCTCCCAGTTGTGGCGGGCAGAGCTCTGCTGGGCACAGCACTCCCTGGCAGCGGGGCTGGAGGCATCGTGGACAACGTCATAGCTGCCCCCATCTGCACCAGAGGAACAGGGATTGATCATTAGGGAAGCTGGGATGGAGCAGGAGGCTCTGGGATCACAGACAGGCAGAGTGGCAGCTGGACACTGACAAATTGATTCTTGGCAGGTTGGAGTTTTAAAGAGATGCTCGAACCCAGCGCTTCCACATGGGAATGCTCCCGGAAGATCAGCAAAAGAGACAGCTTCCTTTTCAACACAGCAAGCAGCTCTCCTGGCTCAGAGGTGTGTGCTGTCATGCCTGAAGCTTGCAATCAGCATCAGGAACTACAACCAGGCAGGTAACAGCCTCCCAGGGTGCCCAGGGCAGTGAAGAGAAGAGGGTTTGCTGAAGGAGCAAGAAGCTTTTGCACATTTCCTTGGATCAGAGACTATGGAAGGATGGACACAGCACTGCCCCTGCCACGGGGCACCAATGTGAGGAGGAGAGGAGCTGTCAGTGCTTTGAGTAGAAAGCCCCATTCCTCACAGCAATTCAGAGTCACTAAATAACTCATCTTCACAACACTCTGAGGTGCTGCTGAGTACCGACACCCCTCTGATGCAAACAAACCACAGGATGAATTTTCTGTTCACACTCCACACATTAATTCTGAAATTTCTGAGCGCCTGTCCTTCTCACCAGCAAAAAACTACACAACGCCACACTGAACATTTGAACCAGATTTTGTAAATAAAGATTTTGTTTAAAAAAAACCAAAATTATTTAATTGTAAAAAAGCAACTCCCAAGCAGAGCTACACATACACAGTGCCCTTCCCATGGCAGAGTTGTACAGGGCATGTATGTAAACTCCAAAATAATTGCCATTTTTGCATTCTGCAGACTCAGTGCTATTAAGACAGATGAAAACTAAGCTAGAAGACAACTACTGTACAAAAAGAGAATGCCACTTGGTTTCTTCTTCTGGGACTGGGGGTTTTATTTTACCTCTGACAAAGAATACTGAGCAGAGAACCCACAGCAGTGAGACCTGCTTAGGGCCTGTGGTGGAGCTGGCCACACTCTCAGTTCTCCAGAGTTTCAAACATTTCCCACATCACATGGTTGTTCCTGCTTTCAGAAGAGACTTCCCTCCTCCAGTGCCTCATGTTCCCAAAGTGGGTACATGTAAAATCGAGCTTGCCAGCACAGCAGTGCTGATTTCCCCCTTTTTTTATGAGCACAGGAGCTGTGGTGTGGCAGCTCGTTCTCTCTGTGTTCCAAGTTGTTATCTGAGAGTGGGCAAAAAGCACCACGAGGTTCTTTTCCCCTCTCATGACAGCCTGCTGAAGATTTGCTGTGACAAAATAATCCTCGATGAATTACTGATTCAGTCTCTCCAGAACACCCTCTGGAGTGGAGAGGGAGCCCATGCCAAAAACTCTGCACCCGCCAAGAGAAATGGCACCATGTGCTCCTGGCAGAGGCAGGGAGTGGGAAGAAATCAGAACCCCTTCACCAGTGCACAGCCACAGCTGCCTCTTCCACCCCCAAATCAAATTAAGATAACATTTCTCTGAGGTTTGTGAAGACCTTCCAGATTGCACACTCAGGTTGCTGAGCATTCTGCAGCACGAAGCCTGTTTCTCTTCCTTGCTTCCCCCACACCCTTAAAATACCACTCAAAATCTGGACAAATGCTTGAATGAGGCTGGTTCCTCCCCCACACCCCTTGATTTAGCACAGTTCTTGAAAAAAAGACTGAATGATGGAGTTTTTATTTATCCACGGAGCGGGAATGGCAGCCTTCTGGTTTGTCTGCTTTGTAACTAAGAGATGACAGCCATATGCAAAAATAAGAAGCGTTATATTGCAAGCTCTAAAAAGTTCTTAAATGTTATTATTTACAAAGCTTTTGCTGGGGACGTGTCTCAAAAAGACAGACTCCCTCAAACTGCAGCCTGAGAGCAAAACCTTTTCACATTTGATGTTTAACATTTACAGGAGGAGCCCATCTTCATCAGAACCTGGACTTTACGTTACAGAATATACAAAACTTAAGAGGATCAAAACACACTGTGGCCAAAACAGCGAAGGTTTGTAGCATTAACCTAAACACCAACACATAGCCAAAAGGTGCCAAAATCACCTTTAACCCTGAAGCAGCTCTTTTGCAAAAATTAACCTGTCTGGAAAGGATCGACAGTAGGAAAAGACACACCCCAGCAAAACCCAGGATAGGCTCCTGCTCTGTGCTTCCCACAGAAGCCAAAACCAGAAGAGCTGTCCCAGCTCTGAGACCAAGGCTTCAAATACAAAACAGCACTCAGAGATGCAAATCAGAACCCAAACCCAACTCTAGAAATCAAGATGCTTTCCTGCTGTCTAAACCAGGCACAGACAACAGAAAAGGCACTGAAGTGTTCCGATGGGGAGCTGCATTTTGTGGATCAGCTCCTTCCCCATCAGGTACCAGAAGGTCGATCTAGCATCCCTGAGGCAACAGCATCATCTGGGTCATAAATAATAATAAAAATAATAATAAATTTGAAGAGCAGCCCTCTGACTGTGTGCTTGGCAGCCCTCCAGCGAGCTAATTTCCTCAGCTGCTCCCATGATAACAATGACACAGACTAATGCAAGCTCGGCTCCGCTCGTGCTGCACAACATCCCCGACGGCGTTTACCATCAGTATGGAGCTCAATGAGATAGGAGGATCTCTCCACAGGGCTCCCGGAGTCCTCGAAGTAGATGGCAGGCAGCTCCCTCCACTGCATGGTGCTGGCAGCCGGGCACAGCCGAGGTTCCTCCCTGGATATCGCAGCTTCCTCAAGGGAAAGCTCCGCACAAAAGCCTCTCTGCTCTGCTGCCTGCAGCACGGAACGCTTTTCTCCCCTCCCCTCTGAGGAAGGTGGCTCAGACCTCAGTGAGATCCTTTCCCTGGGTGTTTCCGAGGGCGAGATTTTGGAAGGTTTAGCGGCAGGACTGCCAGGCACCGGCGTGCTGGCGGAGCGGGGATTCGTGTGCTGCGCTCTCGTGTTTTTGGCATTTAGCACAACTTGCTCACCAGCAAGCACGATGAGCTAACTGAGAGGAGTCAAAGTGCTGAGCAGGCACAGCGAGGATTCTCCAGCACACACACAAAAAAAAAAAGAGAAAAGAAAACAGATATTTGGTGAAGTTCGCAGTGCGAGGGGCACGCTGAAGGAAGAGAACTGAGCTGGTCACAGATGGCAAAACTTCCTTCCACTTATGTGCAACTTATCCCAGTCATTCCCTGAAAAGAGAGGGAGGGAGGGGAAAAAAAGAAAAGGGAGGGGGGGGGAAAAAAAGGAAAAAAAAAAAAAAAGAAAAAAGGAAAAGCAAAACCAGCTGGCTGCTTACACAAGGCATCCGGAACGAGACTGCCGGGACTCCAGCATTTCCATTCAGTGCAGCGGAGCATGCTCCTGTGTAAATAGTTTCCATATGTCATCATTACAATAAAAAACAAAAAAACAAGGAAGAAAGAGAAGGAGCATAAACTTTCCAGAGCCCAAACCTCTCCCTCTGCAAAACAAATTCCCTGCTTAGGGGAAGGAAAAACTCTCCGTGGGCTGAGAGCAAACAAACTCCTTTCATTGGGAGCTCATGCAGCCATGGGGGATCTCCAGGGCAGAGCTGAGAGGGGAATAAGGGACAGAAAACATCCACAGGAGGCTGGGATAAATCACCCTTCGCAGCCAGATATTATATATCAAACTGAAGTCACTCTGGAATTCCACGGGGTTTGTCATCTGCACTTCTTTAAATTAAAAAAAAAAATATTGTTTTAAAATTCCAACAAACTAGCAGCCTCCTGCAAATTTTTCGAAGAGTTATAAACCAACCCTACAGGGCAGCTCTTCCATTTGCCTCAGAGCTTCCCCAGTCTGGCTCTCATTAGCCAGTCTGCCAGATGTTCTGCTTTCCAGATAGCACACACTTTTTATGGCTGAACTGAAACAGACTGAGATTCCCCAACTGGCTCATTGCCTGGCTCCAAAGCCTTTACTGGACTTACCAGGGCTTTCTCCTAAATGGCTGAGGATAGTTTGGATGGTAGTTTCTACCCTGCCCAGATATTGCTATTTTAGCAAGTACACCTGTGATGACAGAACACTGCAGAAAATGTGAAGGCAGAAGTGACTTAAATCGGCAAAAAAAAAAAATCCTTATTCTGTCATTCAATACTGTTCACACATCATGTGTGGAGTCAGTGTAAAATATAATAATATGCAAGTTGCTCCAGTGAGTTCCATGTGTGAGTAATATTTCTCTTGACAGGCAAAAAAAAGAAATGCCAAGGACACACAACTTTGGAGACAGCACACACCTTCATTCACGTGGCCTTGCAAGGTCCCTGATTCACCAAGAGAGGGAAGAAGGAAGGCATCACCTCCTGCAATGGGGAAAGGTCAAACTGCCCAAGGCACATGGTCTGGGCAGCTCCAGTCACCAGCGTGTTCAAGGCTGGATGGGGCTTGGAGCAACCTGTTCTAGTGGAATGTGTCTGTTCCTCCCCATCCAAAGCACTCTGTGATTTTACCATTCTACCATTCTGTTGGAGCCATTTTTTTCCAGGCTTTGCATTCCTCACTGCCACGACTCCTCTATTGCTCACACCCTCCATCTTCACTGGATCTGTAATGCCCAAACTCAGTCACAGAGCCCAAGATTTCTGTTTGTTACTGACATAACTGGGCATCCCACAGCACTGAAAGTGAGTCCATGGAAGAAGGCAGATCCCAGCAGGATCAAAGGTTCTCTTGGTCTTCCTGGATCTCCTGAGCTCACATCCAAGACCCGTCCCAGTGCAGGATCCCTGTGCTGGCTGAGGTTTCTGGATCTCTTGGTGACATTGCATCCTGAGGCTATGGTGAGGATGGACAAGGAGAAGGACAGCACTCCAGAAGCATTCCTCTCTCCTGGAGAGCTCTCATCAGCTAAACCACAGGGAACACTCTCTACAGAAGGTGCAAACCCATAAAAAAACATGGCAACAAGGTAGATGCCTACCCTTCCCTAACACAATCTGTGCAGGCATCTTCAGTCCCAAGGCCAAGATTTTAGTCAAGTATTGGAGTTGTCCCAGCACCAGTGATGGCATTTTCCCTTCCAAGGGTTCACAGGCCACATAGTTTCACCTCCAGAGGATTAATGTTCCCTCCCTCCTCCAAGGAGGCTGATTAGAAACTGCTCCTTCCAAGCACTGAGGCACAAACACACGTGCACTTGTCTCGTCAAGGCCAGGCTCACCTACCCGGGAGAAAAAAAGCTGGAAGCTGCCTGGAAAGCACAGCTGGTCTGGCACTTGGCCACACATCTCAGAGGTGAGACAGACAGAAGGGAAATCACTGCCTTTGCTGCCTGATTGCCAGTTCAGCCCCGTGCCAACGGGAGCATCACACGACTGGTCTTTGCAGCCTAAAATGTCTCAGTGCCTGTCCTGTTTCAGGGGACATTGTGGGAAGGGATAGAACAGCCACAGGGAAGTCTAAACAATTTGCTGTCAGTTTGTTGCCTAGGAAAAAAAGGGCATCTCCAACAGAGAGCAGTGCCAAGCCCTTCTGTTACACGAGAAATAATCTACGTCGGAATATCTGGAGCCAGCGTAACTGAGTCATGCTCTTCCTTGGAGACAGCGGCACAGCAGAAACATATGCAAAGGCCTCAGGGCTCTTTGTCTTCCTGTATTCTCACAGCACTCACTTGCTGTGAAGCTCAACAAATAAAGTCATTTCGGCTTCCTATTTAACACAGGAAAGTTTTTTAAGAAAAACACGGATGTTGCCATTTCCTGTCGGTGGCAAAAGGCGACTCCAGCTGACCGTCCTCGCCTTGACTCGAGGATGCAGCGAGTTCCTCCAGCACCAACACAAGCTCGCATCATGCCTTCATCACCACAGGGAGCTGAAGGCTGGTGAAGGAGGAGCAGATGTCCCTCAGCATGGTAAGTCCCATTTTATATATCATTTTCTCCTCTCAGCCGTGCTGCCGAGCTGCTCCTACGGCAGACAGCTCGTGCCCGGCGCTGTTTCATGAGGGGCCCACTGCAGCCTTGCTAACATCTGCACTGCACACATGTAAAAACCCCGGGGCACAAGCTGAACACGATGCCAGAAGAGCTAAAGCTTGGTAGGAAATGGTTTAGTCCCAGCAGAAACCCTGGCTCCATCCAGCTCCTGCTCTGAGTGAGGCAGAGCCAGTTAACCCTTGGCTCTGCGGCTCACAAGGAGAGCCAGGATGATTCACTTGGATATTCACTTCCTGCACCACCCGCCTGGGGATAGAGATGTTTGTAAGGAAGAATAGAAAAAAAAATAAAAAAATTAAAGACTTCCAGGAAAATAAGGATAATTACACCCATCTACAGCAGCCAAGCTTGGTTGGTGGGAGATCCTCATCTGTGCAGTTCACTGCTTCATCTCCCCAGGACACCTGCTCCCCTCTGATCTCATCCCTGAGTCATTCTGGCTTTTTTTTTCCTCTTGAAATATTATGTGGGAAGTTTTGGCCAGGAACTGTTTGATCCTGGGACAACTTTCACTCCTGAATACATAGCAGCAAGAGGCAGAGGGGCAGATCCCTCATTTTTTTGAGATGTCTGGGATCCATAATTAGGTTAGCAAGACTTCAGTGGCTGAAGATGAACTGACAGATGCAAACCACCTCCTGCTTAAGCCCTGTTCCACAAAACTGCCTCCTGACAGATGTGGGATTAAGTCCTCCTGCATCATGAAATATCACAGGGAGAGCTGGAACCAGGCACTCCTTCAATATAAAACTGTGGAACACACGAGTTCCTGCTTCTTAACAGAGCTAGCTGCAAAGTCAAACCCAAAGCACTTTTATCAGTGAAAGTCCCATAAAATGAAAGGTTGCAATAGGAAGCTATAATTAAGAATCTCACTTGTGTCAAGCCAAATTGCTGCCAGTTTCATATCCTTTGTTTCTTATCTTAACAAATGAACCACAACACCACAAAAAGGAGAAGCCAAAGCCACAACAGAAGGATCACCTACAACTCACATTATCCATCCTTTCAGCAGCCAATATGCTCCATAATCTCATCAGTATCTCATCCGATCGTATCACAGCAACAAAGGCTTTACACACACTGAGATAAAATTATACCATAACTGGAATTAAATATCTGAGTCATTGAGAGGCTCTGTGGAACAACTAATGAATGGAAAAAACAATTGGAAACAGTTAAGGTTTTGCTGAACTGAACCAAAAAGGAAAAATAGAAAAGACAACTCTGCCTAAGGCAGAGAGAGAGGCCAGACATGAAATACACACACAAACACATTTCCAATTCATAATTTTTGAGGAAGTAACAGAAAGAGACAATATCAGAGTCACTCAGCTATAGCATTTCTTTAACATATCCTGTTACATGAAGGAATTTCTTCTTTTTGTTCCAAAAAGGGAAACCAGCATCTCCTGCCTTTAACGCATTAAAGATCTGCTTTGGCTTGGCTAACAACACAATGTCAGCAGTTTAAGAGCACGTTCCTCATTTCAATTCTCCAAAGCAGAGCCTTTGGATTTCCCTGATGCAGTTTGGAAAGATGTTTGATTAAGCTGCAATCTGGCCTTTTTAACGAGAGCAGTGTGCTGCCAGCACTGACTGCCAGCTCCAGCCGCCAGCAGCTCTCCAGGGAAGTCACAAAGTTAGCAGTGGGAAGCTCTTCCCTTTGGGAGAAACCAGGATTAATCTGGGTAACAAACCTCCAGCATGGCCAAAGCAGCACCAGAATGAATAAGGCATGTGCCTTACTGACCTTTTTTTCCCTCAAAGAAAGAGGGACAGCAGGAGAACGACATAAATTTCAAAGTTAAATAACAAACTCTCAACATCTTACCATGACAGGCTGAGACCAATTAAAGTTATTTGCTGTGGTGCAGCAAAGATAGGGAGGTAATTGTGTTTTGTAGTGTTAGAACACGACTCCACCACACTGATTCCTTTGAAATACGGCACTGTCACATCTCCTCTGCCTTGTCCTTCAGACGGGGAAAGAGAAGCTGCCAACTTCAGAGGAAGACACATGTAAAGGAGCAGGGAAAAATCCAGCCCCGAGTGCTGGGGAACTGTTCCCCATTAGGAAAAAAGGCTTCTGCACATTTGGTGGAAACCACTGCTGGCAGGAACTGGAGATTGCATTTAAGGGCTGGAGAAGAAGGAAGGAGTTAAACCATTACTGTGACATCTGCTAAACAGCTGATTTTCCCTCAACTGGTCCTTACTTCAAGTCCCACAGCCCTCACACAGAACCACATCTTCAGAAAATAGACAACTTTGACTTCAAAAGTCTTCCACACACACAAAAATTGTCCTTTGAGTCCAGAATTTAGAAGTGCTACTGCTGGTTTCCCATTGTTTTGCCTGGAAATTTTGGCTGGCTGGCCTGCAATCTCCTGCCTGGTGCAAAACACCTTCTGGGGCCGGGAGAAAGTCACTCTCACGGCAATGTACAGCCTGCCTCAGTTGCAGCCTTAGAAATCAAAAGCTATCAGCTGATTTTTAAATGCCAGCCTTTAGAGTCAGCTGTTTAATCTCTATTTATTGTGGGGATGGAATAGGTCATACAATGACTGTGTCATCTGGCTTTTCAGCAAATATAGAATACATTCAGTATTTCTTGAGCTTCCCTGTAGCACTATTGAAGTGTTAAACCCTGAGCTCCTGGCAGGCTGGAATCATTTAATATGCTTTTTTATTTCTTAAGTCCTTTAAAGCACCTTTAACTCTGCTGACCACATTTCTCTTCAGGATTTTCCTGCACTCCCAAGTGCTATTCCTTCATTTGATATATGTTTATCTACACATCTGTATATCTTTTGTGTTAGCCAGCCCAGGCATGCTGGTACTGTGGCTTTTTGCTGCCTCTCCAACAAGCTTAGAACTTCCATGAACATTTCTGTTTTCTATGCATTTGTGCTGCCTCAAAGTATAGAAAGTTTTGAATGCTTGAGTCTTCTCCTTTGCAACCACTAGAGATAAGGTCCTGCCACCAACCTTGGATTTGAAAGGAAAGGGCTTTGACTTGGTCACTTCACCCCCTGACCCAAATGTCAACATTTTCCTCAGTGCTCCCACTTCCAGGATTGATCACGTAGTCTTAATTCTACAGGCATTTCTTCATTTGGTTAAAGAAGACCAGGAACATATTTGTGCACTCTAGTGAAATCCCTTGGCTTTTGTGCCATAAACTTTCCCAAATCAGTGGGGGAAAGTGAAAAGAAAAAAGCAAAACAGTTATAGCTGGAATAAAACACAGGCATTCCCAGGTGGCAGTACAGAAACACATGTGCTACAGGAAAACACAAGTGTGACTGACACGTCCAGCCCCACAGAATCAGCAGGTTTAACACGGCTGTGCAGTGAGAGACATCCTAAATTTTCTTCCCCCACACATAAGCAGGAGAAGAAAAGCCTTTTGTTCCAAACAGACATCACCAGATCGTGATTGTAAAAGCACCACTGGATGCTCCAAACCCCCACAGTGTGATTCAAACCACGGCAATCTCCTCTTGCCATGCTCAGGATCTGTCACCAAGCCCACGGAGCTGTCGTGGACCAGCACCAGGTCCCCTCTGCTGCCTCCCTGGCCCCAGGTGAGGTTCAGGTGCCCGAGCTCCCTGCGGAACCGCGCCCCACGAGCAGATGGCCCAAACCCCAACACTGCTCCTGCAGCTCCCCAGAAAGAAAGAAGCCATGTGAAAAGCAGCCTTCTTCTTCACAGGCAAAAGGCAATTATGTTAAAGACACAGAGAGAGCCCTGCGAGGTCCAGATCAAAAGCTACAGACACGGGAGGCAGGAGAAAAGACCGATCAAATTCACTGCACTTTTCTCAGCTTAAGGATCAGAAATGGAGCGTTCTGGCTCATAAATTCTACTTCCAGCAAATTCAAGCCTAAATCCCCTGAAGGCAATAAGGAAAAGGCAATCAACAACAACTCTAACCACTTCACAGATGCTCCTGTTTAGTTTATACAGCACTTCTTACAGCATTGAAATGGGTAAAATGGGATTTCAACGCAGGGGGGCTGACGGCAGCAGGCAGGATTCCTCAGTGAAGATACCAAGGGCAAAGGAAGTTCTGAGAAGCATCATATTGGTTATGATGAGTGAACTCAGCGTGCTCAGCCTTTGCTCATTTTAATCTGCCAGTATGCAGGCTTGGCTAAACTGAACATCCTGCATCTACAGTGCCTTAAAAATCCACAGGAACCACAAAATGAGGGGGGAAACGAACAAACTGATGCGTTCCCTGGGAAGCCATGAAAGAACTAATCACTATTTGTTTCCAACTGTTGTTCCGCTTCCCGAGCCAAATGTTTCCAAGTCAGCTGTGGTGGCTGAGGAGTGACCGGTTCGAGCTGGAAAGTTGTCAATTTAAAATTGCAGCTCGAACACTTTCAAACTCCTTAACATCTTTTATAATTCCAGGACCACCTGCTCAAAAAAAAGCAGAGCCCTCTGATGACATGACACACGCCCTTATCTCATGTTTTGCAGTGAAAGCAATCAGCTCAGGAAGGAAACACCTAAGACTACCCTCCTCTTCTGCTCTCACCCCAAAAAGATGGGAATTGTGCTGGAGAAGAGACACACAAAGGGCAGGGGCTCCCTTCCTCAAAGGTCATCACTCCCATCTTCAGGAAGGGAGGATGGAGCTTCCAGAATCCTTACCCCACTCTCAGTATCCCCCCTGGATTCACAGTGCCAGATGCTCTCCATGCCCAGTGCTCCAGGAGATGACAAAGGAGAAAGAACTGTTTGACTCCAGGATAATGGAACAACACTAAGCCAAGTCTTCTCTACCTTGCAGACGCAGTTACCAGCTCAGATTTGAACAGCATGGGGCATTCAAGACAAAAATCACTGGGATTTTTTTTTTTTTTCCCTTCGCTGCGTGAAAGAGTCAACAGTGCAGAGATTCTGTTTGACAGAGCATCCTACTGTGAGACACACAATGTGTGCATTGTGCAAACCGCTCTCCTGCAGAGCTCAGAAAACAAGGAAGGCTTGGAAAAAATACCCACAATGACTGCAGCCCTCGATACCTCCTGGTACTTCACTGTGCTTGGGGTTCTTCCTCTACAGGCAACACGTTCACAGGGCCATGGGGAGAACGTCTCCACACAAATGCGTTTGAGTTTTGGCTCAAAACTCAGGGCTCTGTCTCATGAAAGAAAGGCACCAGTTCTAGCCAAGTATTTAAGCACAGCCCTGCCTTAAAACCTGAATTCACAGGGCAAGTGAGATTCCAGAGGATGGCTCAGAGCAGAAACATATTTTTCACTATTTCTATCATCATAGCAAAAGATCCCCAACATCTTCTAAAAAGCAGCATTTCCCTCCTTCCTCTGAGCTTACAGAGCTCATCACCCAGGGAAACAAATTGTACTGAAGGAGAAAACAATAATCTCCTTATGTTTCGGGTGTTCGTTTCCCTTTCCAAGATTTTCACCCCTCACTCATCTCAGAGGCAGTTTTGCTTCGCTTTGCTTGCTTAAAACATTCATTTTAAGTCATCTAGGCCAGGAAAGGATTAGAGGAGCCCTGGCAGAAGTTGCAGAATGCAAGGCTGTTAGGTCAGAGAAATGAGACTTTCAGAGGCATAACCACCACAAAACCACCACTCGTGCTTTGGAAAAAAATCCCTCTCTCTATAAATTTTAAGCAGGTGCACATTAAGAAAAATGAATCATGCACAGCAATGCATGACAGCACCTCCTCCTAACAAAGGAATGAAGCCTACCTGTTCACTCCCACACCAGGTGTAATCAGCACTTTCCAGGTGACCCACAGTGGCATTACCTGACTCACCCTAGGTGCAAGGAGAAGCTGCTCCAGCAGCAGAACCAGACTGCTTCCCAAAATGAGATCCCAGTCCCGTGCTCTGGCCATGTTTCACCTCTAAAGGCAACAGCAGAAGCGCTGCTGCTGGAACTAATTAAAGGCAAATTGGTAGAACTAGGGGCCATGACGTGAGAAAATATCCTGCACAGCATCCAAGAAAGCCACCAGATAATCCAAAAGGCTGTGTTTAAGAGCCTGGCTGTCAGAAATCTTGGAATCTGCCAGGTCCAATGCAAGCAGTTGCTTCTTCCCTCATCTCCTTCATTCCTTTACCTTAATTAGCAACAGCATTTCACACCCAGTGCCTCAGTCCAAACAGCCACCTCTGAAACCCTTTCCTTCCACTTTTTTGGAATCAACCCTTTTGATCCACAAGGATCAAAACCTACAGGTCCTGAAGGACTTCTTAAATCTAGCAGGTGGTGGACATTTGAAATGCCTCTTTTCCTCCAAAGGCAGCAAAGCCAGAATGCCTCCACAGCAGTCCAAGTGCTTCCACAAGAAGCACAGGTCCCAGGAGTTGGTGTGGTTGCAGGATTTCCCCAAAGGCCAGGTGTTTATTCTCTGCTTCCTCAGCCCTTTAGGAATCGTTTTACACCTGGAAATCTCACCCATGGCAGGACAGTAGAATGGGATGGGATGAGTTTTGAGGCCCCTCCAACCCAAACCATTCCAGGATTCTCTGAGGTGATTCCATGGACCAGATGGGCTGAAGCTCTGGACTACATGGATGGACTTCACTTTCTCACTGCCAATATAAACCTGTTCTGGAACCTGATCCAACACAGGAGAGATTTCTGTCACTTCAGGCTGCATTGGCTACCAAACACATCAAAACCCAGGTAATCCGCATGCCTCAAAAAGAACATTAACCGTCCCAAATCCTGCGTGTCTACCTGGGGCTCAGTAAAGGGCCCCTTCCAGCCCTCTGGGAAGCCCAGCACACCCCACACACTGTTCTACAGGCACAACCACCAGGCCCTGGCCTTTCCATACCCACATCCCTCACCCAGCATGCCTGGGCAGCCCCTCCCACCTCACCAACAGAGAAATCTCATTTTCTTCACACACCTTGGGTCACCTGCTCATTCCCAGCAATGCCAGGCATTTATATTCACCTTCCCAAATAATTCACCTTCCCAAAAGGCCAGGCTGGCTCTGGTTTTCCTGACAATTCACTTCTCAGGCAGCAGAGAGATTGCAAAGGCACCTCACTCAAAGTTATAACTTCCCATTTTCCAACAATCCTTCTAGAAAACATCACTCTTGGCTGTTGCAGTTGCTCCCCCACCTCCTTAATAATTAGTTTTTACCTCAATAGCAGATCCAGTTGCTTTCTTGTAAAAACCTGGAGCTGAAAGATGACTTCTTTCCCCCTGCCATCACCCATTGTGTGGGAAAACAGACAATATCCCATTGTTCCCTGTACAACACTCCCAGCTGTACTTTCTGCTCTGAACACACTGAAACTCTACTTGAGGCTACAGCAATTTCCATGCAGGAGGCAAAGGAGAATCTTGTATCTGATCTAATGCAGGAAAATCAATGTGCACTCATTTACTGTTTATAGCTCCTATCAGCTCAAGGAGAGACACTGTCCTGGAGTTTCAAGGCTATCCACGCTGCCTTTGTCGATGGAAAACAGGCACTGCACTTAGGAGATATTTTGAGAGCTCTGTTCAAACACTTCCCAGGAGTTCAGGAGGGATGGGAAATCACGAAACCCTGGCAGGTTCTCATCACTCTCAGGACAGGATTTTGGGAAAGGCCATGCCAGGTTCACATCTCCCTTCTTGCCTTCTACAGAAATTCAGTTTCCTATGAGTCACTGCCCTCGGGCAGGGGCTGGGGAGCTTAACTGGAGATGCTCAGATAAGATGTGCTAGGGAAGGGTAGCAACACATTCATTACTGTGGATCCAGGTGATGCAAGAGCTTCTCCCTGTCTCCATCAGCTGCCCAAGCTGCAAAGAAAAATTACCCAGCCCCTCAGCACCACACGTTTCTGGACGTGGCCTGAATTCCTGTCAACCTTGCAGGATTCTGACCCTTTGTGGTGGCTGCAGATGGGAGCTCCCTGGAAGCCCTGTATCCCAGCACAAGCCAAGCAAGACAGAGTTTAATATTCCTCCCCATGAAAGTATTTTCTCTCATTAAATGCTTAAGAGCTGGAGGATTTGGGAGATTAATTTTTGCAGCTGGACATTTTCTTTAAGAATGCAATTTTCCACACAATTTTCTCCTTTAGCTCTTTTTTATTCTAACCCCAAGACACCCACTCACCCAGGAGAGGACTCTCCTGCAAGGCTTGGAAAGGAATTCACTCATGCACTTCAGTCTTTTTTACATCTACCACAGGCTGGCTTTCAGAAAACCCTATTTCTACTCATTTCAACCCAGAAACTTGTCTCCAGTTCCAGGCAATCAACAGCAAAGATCCACAACTACAAATTCATTTATCCAAAGGCGTGACTGGAACAAAGCCAGACCATGGATAGGTTGGGTTTTTTTTAATTTAAAAGCACAAGAAGTTCCTTAAAAAACACAAAAGCTGATACTCTGAACCACACAGGCACGCAGCACTCAGTGACAAGGTTGTGAGAGGCTGGAGAATGGATTAAAATTTAGAGGAGTTTGTGCACACAGGAACACAAAGCAAGAGTGAGACAATTACTAGCAACCTCGAGCATGTGATTGAACAAGGGGCAGCTACAGCCACTTTGTCTCTCCCCAAGTGTCACCTGGAGGAGGATGGTGGGTCCTTCACTGCACACAGCCTGTTCTGGGGACACACCTCAGTGAAAAGTTTTGTGTTCAACCTGTCCTTGAATCCCCCAGAGTTGATAATGGCCAGGCACAGTAACGAGGGAGCAGTTCCTCCAAATTCTGGCTGAATAGTCAATTATGAGAGTTCAGGCAAAAGGAAGACAAAGCCAGAAGGAAAGAGCCTCCTGACCTTCCCTCTCTCCATGTTCTTATCTTCACCCTGGCAGGCTCTCTCTCCCCTGACAAGGACTTCTCACACACTTTTTCCCTGGAAAAGAAAAGCTTCTGACTGAAAACGTGACATCACACAGTTCTGTTAATACCATTTCAGTCCTCAGCAGCCAAGGGGAGGCAGAGCAGAGGGGACACATTTGATTCCTCACAGCCTCCACGAGACACAACTTTTGCTGCATTTCACAGCAGATTTTCTGTGCAGGCAAAGAGCAAAAGCTGGACTACACGTCCTGGTTTTTAAACAAGCTTACTTCTGCCAGTGCTGGTGTCAGTGTGCTCACTCCCTGATTTAAGCTTCCCGCTTCCCAGAGATAAAGGTGCCTTTCAAGTTGTTGATGCCAGCCTTCCTCTCCTAATCCTTCATCCCACCCTGATTCAGAAGGCTCTGTATCATTCCCTATCGCTTCCACAGCTTAAGCTTTATATTCCTGCAGCAAATCCCACTTTAACAGTGATTAAAACATACAAATAAGAGACATTCCATTTGAAGGATCCCAGGAAATGAGTTCTCAAAAACCACACAGCGATCCTGTAAGAAGCACAAAATTGGTCCCTAAAGAACTTCCCTGTATTTCAATGTGGAGAATTTTATTTATTAATACATTCATTCTCATGCCTGTGCTTTAACACAGTCATGCTGGCTTCAAGCAATTGTTAAGCCTCACAAAACTTCTTCTTTGAAGGGATGGGAGGCGGGGGAAAGAAAGAGGGAAGAGTGATTAAAATTAGTCACAAGGAATCCTATAAATACACCCGTGGACGGAGGAAGAAATCTCTCTTCTATTCAACTTAAAAATAGAGGGCTAAACTTTAAAAGACAGACAGATGGGATGAAGCAAGGATAAAACAGAGCTTAGAGAAAGTCAACTGGGCAATCTAGTCAGGGATCTGTATTGTGGGGTGGCAGAGGAGGAGGAAGAGGAGGAAGGAAGAATCTTGATTATCCAAAATTAATTCCTGAGTTGGGAAGCCAAGAAAGAGAAAACTAAGGGAACTCGCCTTATTGCAAGAGGAATCAAATCTCAGAGGCAGTGTGGCACAGAGGTATAATGTGGAAAAAAAGGGATACCTGGCCAGGAAATGAGGCATTTGTTCCAAATGTTCAGCCTGTGGCAGCAAGGGCTGGAACAGGATCACAAGATCCTCTGTGTGTGCACCTGCAGCTGGAAGTCACGGGGACGTGCTGGACAAAACTGCACAGATACACCCAGTGAGGTGTAACACCAACCAGAAACCCTCTGAACAGGCTCACACACATCTGCCAGCCACATCCAACCTGCTGCAGGGTCAGGGCTTTAATGAAGACCCACTGAGGAGAAAAACCAAATTTCTGAGGTTGTCATTCCCTCCCTCCCAGTGCTCACAAGCTGGCTATGCCCCGCTAAACAGCCAGGGCCAAGATGAATATATTGTTTAAAAGCATTCCAGGTTCTTTGATAAGAACACAATAATGATGTGGAAGGGATTTATCAACACTTCCCCTCTTGGAAACATCAGAATGCAAACTAGAAACAGACAAAACAAAACGCAAAAGATGTTTACGGTGCTAGGAAAACACCACACGAGATAACTGAATAGTCAATTATGAGTTTAGGCAAAAGGAAGACAAAGCCAGAAGGAAAGAGCCTCCTGACCTTCCCTCTCTCCATGTTCTTATCTTCACCCTGGCAGGCTCTCTCTCCCCTGACAAGGACTCCTCACACACTTTTTCCCTGGAAAAGAAAAGCTTCTGACTGAAAACGTGACATTGCAGCGGGACAGTGCCAAGGAGACGCTCTGGGACAACGTGCAGGAAAGGGCTTAAGGTCACAGGCTGCTGGGGGAAAACAGGGAAGCGTGTGTTGGAACAGCACCGGTGGGACCTGTGCGGCCACACGGGGCTGCGGGCGACAACAGCACCACCGGCATCCTCCGGCCCCGCTGTCACCGGGCAGCCCCGGACACCGAGCGCCAGCTCCGGGAGCCAAGGGACAAACAGCGGGCAGGCAAGGACAAAGGGCTCTTACTTTCGTTCGGCAGCTCCTCCCGATCCAGCTCATCCGGAGGGACTGAGGCGCTGCTGCCGCTGTCGTCCAGGGTGAGGATCAAGGGAACATCATCGTCCATGCTCACCGCCATCCCGTCCCTTCTGCGGCTTTCAGCCGCGCTTCCTGCAGTTCCAGGCGGGAAGCGCAGGTGTCACAAGCTCTCCCGAGCCAGTCCTCCCCCGGGGCAGTCTGCTGGACACAGGGACACAACGGGGCGCGCACCCATCTCCGGACACGGCAGCTCCCAACAGGACCGCTCGCTTCCCGCAAGCGGACGCGATGGATTTGTGCCAAGCTCAGCTGACACGGCGAGGCCGGGGCTGCCTCTGCCGGCCGGCACACACTCTGCCCGCAGCACACACCGATCCTCGGCGAGCTCCTGACCCCGCGGCCGCGGGAGCAGCGGCCGGCATGGCGCTAGGTGTCCCGGTGACACATGGCTCTGTCCCCCGCCGTGCCCGAGCGCCTGCACCGCGGCTGAGGGAGCGCCGGAGGCCGCCTGCCGCCCGCACGCATGAAAAGTTCCCGGAGGGCTTTTCTAACTGCGCCAAGCCACAAGGTCACGGATTTCCCTAAAAGGTGATGGAAGAGGAAAATGAAGCAGGCCCAGGACAGCGCCACAGGGGACAATTCACAGCCGCTGCCGCTCTCCAGGGACACCGGCACGGCGCTGTCACCCCGCTGGGGAGGCCCGGCCCGGCGCCCTCCCCTCGCCCCCGTCCCAGCCCTGGGTGAACCTGCTCCTCACCAGCGCCCCGTGCCCGCGGCCCCGTGCCTCCCCGGACCCTCCAAACCCTCCCGGGACCGCCCGGCCCGTCCGGGACCCCCCGCACCCCCCGGCCCGGCCCGGCCCCGCCGAACCGGCGCCCGCAGCGACGCGGCTCCTCCGCGCCCCGCCCCTCGCCTCCCATTGGCTGCTACCGCGCGGGCCCCGCCCCAGGAGGCGGGGCATCCCCGCTCCCGCCAATCCACGCGCCGCGCCTGCCACCAGCCCCTGCCACCGCGTTATCCCCCTCCTCCCCGCCCCACCTCACGCACTTCGCCTCGCCATTGGATAGAAGTGCTGTCCCTCAAGACAGATGGGCGTGCTGATTGGTCCGAGGTGGTGGGGGTGGGCTCTGGGAGGAGAGAAGCGCGGGCTGCCATTGGCTGCGCCGAGGCCCCGCCCCCGGGTCAGGGAGAAGAGGAGCGATCACCGGGCGACGTCGGACAGAAGGCGGGAGCGGGTCGGGGCCCTGAGGGCACACGCGGCCCGGCCCTGAGGGCACACGCGGCCCGGCCCTGAGGGCACACCCGGCCCTGAGGGCACACCCGGCCCGGCCCGGCGCACCCGGCCGTCCCCGCTCCGCACGGAGGTGTCCCCGTTGGCAGGCCCCGTTGGCAGTAGGAACGAGTCGGGCTCTTGATTGCAGCCCAGCCCTGCCCCGTTGGAGCAGGTGCTGTGAGGGGTACCCAGGAGCGCTGGCTCTGCCTGTTAAAGCCAGGCTGCTGTCTCTGTCAGGTTATCACCTGACTCCTGCCAGCTGTGCTGGTTTTTGGAGTGCTGAAAGCCCCTTCCATTCCATCTGTCCCAGCCCGTGCCAATGCTCTGCTGATTTCAGTGGAAGGCAGCCCTGCAGCAACACAGCTCCAACCCCCAAGTAAGCAACAAGTCAAGGAGTCAGGGTGGAGCCAAAGGTGGAGAGTGAGATTTATGTCAGCGCTGAGCAGGCAGAAAAACGAGAGCAGCAGCAGGGAGGATCCCCAGCTTGAGTCAGACCGCTCTGCCAACAACTCTGGCCTGAGCTGAGCACCAGTGACACCGGACAGGCTGGACCTGGAGGTAGGAAACAACTGAACATTTCCCCCACATCATTTTATTCAGAGTTAATGTGGGTTTTTCTCCACGTGAGCACCAGTTGCAGCAGTAACAGAGCAGCTTTTGCACTCATGCTGCTCTACACAGCTCTGGCAGAACACGGACAGGGCAACAGTAAAGCACCAATGTGAGTGAGAATCACAGAACAAAATGCAAACAACCCATTTATACTTAACCAACATGTATAAATAGCAAGGATATGCCAGTTCTGACCTCCTGGAAGCCCTTGGTGACAATCTGGGCCAGTGTGGGACAGGAAAGTGTGGCTGAAGAGGTGGGCTCTAGTTTCCCCCACGTATTCCTTGGACCCTGAGCACAGCAGTGGGGGTAAAGTGACCAACTTGATTTTCAGACAAAATCCTTATTTTAAGAGGCTTCCTCTTTCAAGGACTCCAGCTTTCCAAGACTGTGCTGGTTCAGTTCTCTGCTGCTCAGATTCCAGGGCAGTTTCCCCAGCTTGCTGATACTTGTCTTGCTGGATCTCCCATCTGCTGCTGGGGAACAGCTTTCCTGCTCCTGTGTCAATCCTCAACCCTCTTGTCTCCATCTAGTGTCCAAACCACCTCTGGATTCTCTCCCAGCCCAGTGAAACCTGCAGCCTTCACAGCTTGCACTGTCACTGTGCCCACATCCCAAACACAGCTGATCAGGCTCCGACTGACACCAGCACTGCCAACCCCTCCTCTGAGAAGGCCACAATTGTTTCATGTCCCTCCAATTTTAACCCAGGTGGAGAAGAGCTGCTGCACTGCCTCAATGGGAAGCATACACAGGGAAAGATCCAAGAGCTTGGAGCTAATCACAAGGATCTTCACTCACCTTCTCAGGTTTTAATGATGTCGGGTTATTTTTGCTTCCTATCAAGCCAAGAAACGAACAGAAATTCCTCTCAGCACAGGCTTCTGGCTGGCTCCAGCTCCATGTGCTGGAGTGGGTCAAGGCCTGATCCTGCTGCTGCTCAATGTGCAATAAAATCATTTCTGGGGGCAGAATGATGCTCTTAACCTGGCTTGGTGTATCCTTGGGTGAATTTGAGGGTTTCCCTCAGCATGAGAGTTACCAAACTCCCACTGACCTCAGCAGCTCCTCACCACAGCCTCCCTCCCCAGGGAGCAGTGACTGCAAACCCCAAGTCACCCATCCCATGTCCTTTATCCCCCTCCACACAGACAGAGCTGCTCTTTCCCACCTCAGCAAAGGAACTGGAGGAGCTTTGGAGGTGCCCAGACCACTCAGCAGCATCCCACAGACCCCAGATTTGTCTCGGAGCACTTCTTTGGTGACACGGTGGCTCTGTTGAGAGCACCTCACAACCCTCAGCACCAGCCACACAATTATGGATTTACTCAGCACCTCCTCATCACCACAAGCTGCCAAAATCCCTGCACAGATCCTGGGACCATCCCACTGCCAGCAGGATGCAGGGCAATGCTTTCCTCACCTCTGTGCTCGTCCTGCTTTGTCAGCGGAGTCCATAAGGTGTGGGTGACACAACGCAAGGACAGCAGGGAGACATCAAGGCACATCCTGTGCACAGAGGCAGAGGGAATGGAGCTCATTTCCTGGAGAAGGGAGCCTTTTGGGGGGCCTCAGAGCAGCCTCTCAATACCTGCAAAGAGGAGGCGGCCGTGAGGGTTGGGCCAAGGTTTGTGCCCAGGTGCAGAATGAGAGAACAGACACAAAATCAAACTGGAAAGGCTCTGAGTGGACAAAGGGAGAATTCTCCCTTCGAGGACAGTGGAGTAGTGGGAAAGGAGGCCAGAGAGGCTGTGCAGCCTCTATTCTAAGGGATTCCACCACCTGACTGGACCTGCCTTGAGCAGGTCAGACTAGGGATGTCCTGCATTCCCACAGACACGAGAACAGGCAGGATGGGGAAGGACTCCTCTGAACACACGTGGTCAGCAAAGGTCCCTGTCAGACCTCAATTGCCCCAGCTGGACTCACCTGGGACCCCACCCCAGCAGCACCTCCTGTTCTGGGAGCTCCATGGAGCTCAGCCCCTGCTGTCCCCACAGAGCTACAGTGTCCATGTACCTGTGCCTGGACTGCACCGTGGACACGCCTGTCTCCTGCTGCTCCAACTTCCTGGATGGATTTCCCGGACAGCAGGAACCTCCTTTGACAACCTCTGGACATCATGGGAAGCAGCTGTTCCCACCAAGGCTATCCTGCTCTGGTGCTGTGGGGTTGTGCTCTGAACAAGGAGGTCACTGCTCCCAGCACTGTGTCACCTTTTGCTCCTGGCTTGTCTTCCAGCATGGAAGAGCCCCATCCTTTGTTTCCAGCCACAGAAAAGCCCAGGGTCCTCGTGGGCTTGGTCACAGGAAGGCCTCAGGTAGCCTAAGGCTGTCTGTACATCCAGAGGGACACTTGGCATCACTTCCAGGGGGGCCTGGCTTTGCAGCCACCTGCTGCCTTGGCATTCTGGAGCACAGGAGATCTGGACACGCTGTTGGACCGACCCCTCACCAGAGGGCCCTGGGGGGCAGCAGGGGTTGTTGGAGTGCTCTGGCTCTTCCACCTTTCTGTGCCCAGGTTGGAAGAGAGGCGAATCCTGTCTGGGGGGGTGCTCAGCCGACTGACAGACTGGGAACGTCCTCTGCCAGGAGCATCCCAGCCTTTGGAGCAAGCATCGCTCCTGGGATGCCTCCAGCCACACAAGTTCTCCTTGTGGCCGGGCTCAGATGTGGCCGGAGGTGCGGAGGCCGGTGGGTGCACGGCTCTCAGGGGAGTCCCCCTGCAGTGTGGGGAAAGGCCAGCCTGGTTTCGGGGGGCAGGCGGGGGGCTCCAGAGCAGCGAATGGAGCTTGGCTACATCTTCCTTCCTCATCCGGGGAGCTGCACAGGCAGAACCCTGAGGCTGGGAGCCAAACAGGGACTCGTCGCAGAAGGACGGAGCGTGGCTTCGGGACCTTGGAGGGCGACAAGCGGAGAAACACGTGTTGGTTACAGCGGGGGAAATCAGACGGGGAGTCACCGAGAGCCGGCGGGGCAGCCGAGCCCGGGCTGGGGGAGTCCAGCGGCCCCGGGGACACCGGACACGCGAAGCGAGCCCCCAAAGCCGTGGCAGCAGAAATCCGAGGGAGAGCCCCGAGCCACCGCTCACCTGCACTGCCTGCCGGGCCGGGAGCCGCCGGCTGAGGGAGCCGCCCAGGGCGGTGGGAAGGCGGGCGGCGGCGGGCGGGCCCCCGCGGGGCGGCCGAACAGCGACTCATCCACGAAGGATGCCCGCACCCGGCGGCGGCCCCGGGGGCCCCGCGGAGGGCGGGCGGTGGTGACAGCAGAGCCACTGTCCCCGGCCGGACCCGCCGCCCGCATGGCCACGGGAACGGGCCGGGCTCGGCCCCTTCCGCACCCGCCCCCGCCACGTGGTTCCGCCGCCGGCACCGACATGGCGCCGAGAAACCGCCGGCAGCCCCGCGGAGAGCCGGTACGGCACGGGAACGGGGAGGGACCGGGACCGGGACCGGGACAGGGACCGGGACGGGAACG
The DNA here is from genome assembly GCA_018697195.1 of Certhia americana. Classification (NCBI taxonomy): domain Eukaryota; kingdom Metazoa; phylum Chordata; class Aves; order Passeriformes; family Certhiidae; genus Certhia; species Certhia americana. The sequence continues at coordinate 10,906,168 of CM031871.1, forward strand.
GACAGGGACCGGGACCGGGACGGGAACGGACAGGGACAGGGACCGGGACCGGCACGGGAACGGGGAGGGACAGGGACC
>CM031871.1:10906255-10929185 GCA_018697195.1 Certhia americana
GACCGGGACTGGGACGGCATGGCACGGGAATGGGGAGGGACAGGGACAGGGACCGGCACGGGAACGGGGAGGGACAGGGACCGGGACCGGGACCGGGGAATGGGAACGGGGAGGGACAGGGACCGGGACCGGGACGGGGACCGGGACCGGGGACGGGAATGGGAACGGGGAGGGCACGGGAACGGGGAGGGACAGGGACCGGGACCGGGGACGGGAATGGGAACGGGGACGGCACGGCACTGGAGCGGGGAGGGACGGGGACGGGGACCGGCACGGCACGGCACGGCACGGGAACGGGGAAGAGACGGGGACGGTAGCGGGAATGGGAATGGGAATGGGAATGGGAATGGGAATGGGAACGGGCACGGCACGGCACGGCACGGGAGCGGGGAGGGACGGGGACGGGAGCGGGAATGGGAATGGGAATGGGAATGGGAATGGGAATGGGAATGGGAATGGGAACGGGGACGGCACGGCACGGGAGCGGGAACGGGGACGGGAGCGGGAGGGGACTAGGACAGGACCGGGACGGGAGCGGGCCCGGCCCGAGGGAGGCGTGTCGCTGCACCCCATGCCGGTACTGACGGTGTGCCGGTGTCCACAGAACCGGTATCCTTAGTGCCACTGTCCCCAGTGCCCGCATTCCTGGAACGCGTGTCCCCAATACCAGTGTCCCAATGTCCCCAGTACCAATGTCTCAGTGCTAGTGTCCCCGGTACCCGTGTCCCAGTGCCAGTGTCCCCAATACCAATGTCTCAGTACCAGTGTCCCCAGTACCCACAGTCATGGCACTGGTCCCCCTGCCTGCCATGCCTGCAGTGACATAGTGATGGTGACATCCATCACCACAGCCATGTCCCCCACTGTCCCCAGGTCCCTGTGACCCCACTGCCCGCCTTCCCTACCACCGCCGAGGAGGACGATGGCGCCGATGCTGAGCTGGACACTCAGGCCATGGTGCGGGCCCAGAACCAGAAGAAGAAGAAATCCGGGGGCTTCCAGTCCATGGGTGCGTGTGAGACAGGGAACAACTGTCCCTGGGACAGGGACTGTCCCCTCCTGCCCATGCCCTCTCACTTGTCCCTGTTCCCCTAGGCCTCAGCTACCCTGTCTTCAAGGGCATCATGAAGAAGGGCTACAAGGTGCCCACGCCCATCCAGAGGAAGGTGAGCCTGGGGAGGGGTGGGTCCCTGCCCCAGGGGGTGTCAGTGGGACAGTGATGGTGACAGTGGTGTCCCACAGACCATCCCTGCCATCCTGCGTGGCCGGGACGTGGTGGCGATGGCCCGGACGGGCAGTGGGAAGACAGCCTGTTTCCTCATCCCCATGTTTGAGAGGCTGAAGGCACCCAGCCAGGCCGGGGCACGCGCCCTCATCCTCTCCCCCACCCGGGAGCTGGCCCTGCAGACCCTCAAGTTCACCAAGGAGGTACAGGGGACACGGGGGAGAGTGGGAACAACGGGGGCAATGGGTTTGGTTTTACACCCCATTAATATATTTATTCCTCACCCTGAAGCTGGGCAAGTTCACTGGCTTGAAGACAGCCCTGATCCTGGGGGGAGACAAGTAAGCTGTCCCTGTGTCCCTTCCAATCTCTGCTTCCCTGAGCCTCCCCAAAACCTGGTGAGGGGCTGAGCTGCCCAGTGCCACCCCAGTCTGTCTCCTCTCTCACAGGATGGAGGACCAGTTTGCTGCCCTGCATGAGAACCCCGACATGTGAGTGGGGTACAGGGAGGGGACCCAGTGGGGAAATGGCCACCAGCCATTCGGGAATGTCACTGGTGTTTGGAGCCAGTGTGCCTGATGGGCATTCCTGGTGTTCCCTTGGAGCAACTTCCTGTGTGGCAGCAGGGTCTCTATTGTGTTGTCTTTGGGTTGGATTTGGGACCTGCCCACAGGATGGTGTGGGGACACAGTCTCCCCGTCGGCCTGGTCCTGTCACCACCTCTGTCCCCACAGAATCATAGCCACCCCTGGGCGCCTGGTGCACGTGGCAGTGGAGATGAAGCTGAAGCTGCACACCGTGGAGTATGTGGTGTTCGACGAGGCCGACAGGTCAGCAGGACAAGGGGTGTCCCCAGGGCTGGCAGTGTCCCCACATGGGTGAGCGGCCCAGGGAGTGGCAGGGTCATGCCATGTCCCATCTCCCCTCCCCTGCAGGCTCTTTGAGATGGGCTTTGCTGAGCAGCTCCAGGAGATCATTGCCCGGCTCCCAGACTGCCACCAGACCGTGCTGTTCTCTGCCACGCTGCCCAAGCTGCTCGTCGAGTTTGCCCGAGCTGGTGAGGAGCTGGGGGCAGATGGCACTGGGGACAGGGACATGGCACAGTCTCAATGCCAGGCTGAGCCCAGCACTGGGAAAAACAAGCTGGATTAATGCTGGGCCAAGTGGGTGTCCCCATCAGCACATCTCATGTGTGACCTGTGTCCTGTGTGTCACCACAGGCCTCACTGAGCCCATGCTGATCCGCCTGGATGTGGAGTCCAAGCTGAGTGAGCAGCTCAAGGTGAGATGGGCTGGGGGAGTTCAAGATGGGCTTTGTGCCACCTACCCCCTGCAAGCCACCTCATCCTGAGGAGGGGACAAGGGTGGCAGTGGTGGCACTGGGCTGAGTGCTGCCCTCATGCTGCAGCTGGTGTTCTTCCACGTGCGTGGGGATGACAAACCAGCTGTGCTGCTCCACCTGCTTCGCAGTGTGGTGAAGCCCCAGGACCAGACAGTTGTCTTCGTGGCCACCAAGCACCACACAGAGTATCTGAGGGAGGTAAGTGGCATTTGGGGGTGCCCATGTGGGGTCTGCAGCTGTGGCAGGTCCTGGCTGGAATCTCTCCCTCTGTTTCACTGGGTTGAAGGAGAAATCCCAGAATATGTGATCACAGAGGTGCTGTTCCATTCACCTCTCAGAGAGAGGAGGGAGCACAGTGGGGTTTGGAGGTCCAGGTGGCCACTCTGGAGTCTCTGGCCCTGTCTCTCTGCCGAGGGCACATCCATCCAATCTCTTTTCCCCCTTCCCAGCTGCTGACAGCGCAGGGCATCCGCTGCACCCACATCTACAGCTCTCTGGACCAGACCGCCCGCAAGATCAACATTGCCAAGTTCTCCCAGGGCAAGTGCCCAGTGCTGCTGGTCACTGACGTGGCTGCCCGGGGGCTGGACATCCCCATGCTGGATAATGTCATCAACTTCAGCTTCCCTGCCAAGGGCAAGCTGTTCCTGCATCGTGTTGGTGGGTGCCCTCACTGTGTTGTGATATTGAGGGCCAGACAGGGGACAAAGCAGTGGCAGTGTCCCTGATGTCCCAGCTGGGAGGGCTCTTGGGGGCAGGACTGGTACCTTCCCTGTAGAGCTTCCCCTTGCCCCTTCCCCAGCCACCCACAGCCCCTTGTCAGCGGTGCCCCCATGGTAAATGTCATGGGTGTAGACTGCCAGGGACACCAGGGAGTCCCTTGCTTGGGTGGGGCCAGGCTGGGCTGGCTGGCTATGGTTTCCCATTCTCCTCTTGCCCTTGCCAGGCCGTGTGGCCCGAGCTGGCCGGAGTGGCACTGCCTACTCGCTGGTGGCTCCTGATGAGATGCCCTACGTGTTCGACCTCCACCTCTTCCTGGGGCGCCCGCTCGTCCTCGCCGGAGCCCAGGAGATGCCTGCTGGTGAGGGGTGGATGTGTGGCCACTGGGATGTTATCCTTGGTCACTGCTGGAGTTTGGGGTCTTGTGGTGGGCCCTCGCATAGAGGGGTGATGGGGAAAATGGAGTGTTGGGGGCTGTGATACACCCTGCATGTAGGGCATGCTGATTGAAGAGTGCTGAGCTCCCAGGAGCTGGCAGCTCTGCTCTGATAAATCCAGGGTGGGTGCTGGGGAGGTGACACAGTGTCCCCTGGGCTGCAGATGCTGGCGGGGTCCTGGGTCGTGTCCCCCAGAGCCTGGTGGATGATGAGGAATGCCTGCTGCTGACAGACCACGAGGGCTCTCTGGAGCTGCGCAGCCTGCGCCGTGTCGCAGACAACGCCTACAAGCAGTACCTGCGCTCCCGGCCCGGCCCCTCACCAGAGTCCATCAAGAGGGCCAAGGACCTGGATGTGTCCCAGCTGGGCATGCACCCCCTCTTCAGTGAGTGCTGACGAGATGCTGAGGGAGGAGACCCCATTGCCCTTCCCAGGAAACTGATCTGTGCCCCTCTCTCTCCCTGCCTGCCTTCCCAGGAGCTCGCTTCGAAGACACCGAGCTGCAGAGGCTGAAGTTGGTGGATAGCATTAAAACCTACAAATCCAAGGCAGTGAGTTGAGAGATGGGAATGGGAATGGGATGGGGATGGGATGGAATGACCGCGTGGCTCACTGGGAATCATGCTCCTGCCCTGGGGACAGACCATCTTTGAGATCAATGCCACATCCCGGACAGCGGCCAGCACTGTGATGCGATCGAAACGGCGCCACGACCGTGCTCTGATTGAGAAGTTCCAACGTGGGCAGCAGGAGAAGCAGGCAGCAGCACTTACAGGGCAGGGATTGTGCCCTGCCCCTCCTGAGCCCCAGGATGGGGAAGGAGAGCAGGAAGACCTCCAGGTAATGGTGTTATGGATGCAGGAACTGCTGCAGAGTTACCTTGGCCCAGTGTTGGCAGTACCAGAGCCCCGATTGTGCTGGGGCGTGGTGCAGAGACTTGTGGGGATGTTGGGAGAAGGTGGCTCCCAAACCCCTCCACTATCCCCATCCAGGACGTTTTCTCCAATGTGGGGGACCAGAAGCGAAAACGGGGCCGAGGAGAGGATGGTCCCAGGAAAAAGCCACAGCAGCCAGCACAGCAGGATGAGGACTTCTACATCCCATACCGGCCCAAGGACTTTGAGAGTGAGCGGGGGTAAGTCTGGGGGGGCTCCTGCTGCTGTCCCATCCCAGCTGTGTGGGGCTGCTCTCATCATCCCCCCCTCTGCAGGCTGAGCGTGGGCGGCGAGGGCAGCGCCTTCGAGCAGCAGGCAGCTGGGGCCGTGCTGGATCTCATGGGCGACGAGAATCACAACCTCAACAAGAGCAAGCAGCTGCTCAAGTGGTGAGTGGGGTTTGCCCATGGGCTGGAGGGAGAAACAGGGCTCGGTCCCACCACCCTTCTGTCTGTCACAGGGACCGCAAGAGGAAGCGGTTTGTGGGGCAGACGGGCCAGGAGGACAAGAAGAAGGTGCGGACAGAGAGCGGGCGCTACATCAGCAGCTCCTACAAGAACAACCTGTATCCTGCCGTGGGCACTGCTGCCTGCCTGGGCTGGGTGCTGCGGGAGCAGGGCTGGACCCACGGGTCAGGGCTCCTTCCCCTGCCAGGGCAGCAGCCAGGGGAGGGAGTACAGTCAAAGTGAGGAGTCACCACACGTTCCCTTAACCCGCCCGTCCCAGCTATGAGAAGTGGAAGCAGAAGTACAAGGTTGACGAGCGGGATGAGGATGAAGAAGGGCCACGGAGCAGGGAGCAGTACAGAGGGAAGCACAGGCGTGGGCACGGTGAGTACTTGCAGCAAGCAACAGAGCGCTGTTCCCCTCAGCCTGGCTCTGTCCCCTGCCCTGAGCACAGCCCTGTCCCCATGCAGGGCCCGCACAGCCCTCGGCGCAGGGCAGGGTGCGCTCAGAGCTGAAGAACAAGCAGCAGATCCTGAAGCAGCGCAAGAAGGCGGCCAAGCAGCGCTTCCTGCAGAGCGGGGGCCTGAAGCGCCTCAAGGCTCGGAACCGGCAGCGGGTGCAGGAGCTACGGCAGATGGCCTTCGGACGCAGGGCAGGCACTGCCAAGAAGGGCAAGCTGAGGAAGAGGATGTAGGGGACATGTCCCCTGTGCCTGGGCTGGGAGCTGGGGAAGGGGACAGTAAATATTGGCTGGTTTTGCATCCCAGCTCCTCTCTGTCCTTGCTCCAAGCACTGTGCCTGGGGCAATTCCCTAGAGACACAAGAACAAGCAGGTGCTGCAGCTGCATAGCTGGATCTATTTTGACATGAAACACCTGCAGACACGCCAACAGCAACTTCATCCTCCTTCTGCTGTGGGGAGGAGGGAACCTCGGGTGGGCGTGCCCTGGCCCTGCCTGGGTGTGGTGCCACCCCAGTGTGCCATCCATCTTGCCTCTTGATATGGGATTTCCAGGGAATTACCTCTATCCCCAGGGGTCCTGTGGCTCCATGCTGGCCCTGGGCAGCCCCTCCCCAGCCCCAGGAGCAGGCAGATGCCCCCCCAGGGGCTATTCCTGGCCCTGAAGCAGCGTGGCACCCCTGTGGTGCTGTGAGTGTGTGCCAGTGGCACAGATGGCAGCCAGGCCTTGCATGCAGAGCAGCACCTGTGGAGGTGGGAGCCCAATGCCACAGCCATCCAGGGATGGCAATGTTCCTGTGTGTCCCCAGCCCCACTGCCCCAGAGAGAGGGTTGTGCTGACCATGTCCAGCTGGGCCTTTGTGTCCTCCTGGGCTCTGTCCGTGGGGATCCTGAGCTGTGCAGTTGTTTGCTGGAAGAGGTTCTGTACAGCCAGCTTGATCTGCCCCAGCAACAGGGTCTTCTGGATGGCTGTGCTCTGGATGTGGGTCCAGCAGGACTCCTGGGGGACAGAGTGAACCCCTGGCCACTGCCCTGTGTCCTCCAGGGGGACCCAGGAGTCCTAGCTGTGTATCCTCCCCATGCAGAGTTGCTGCTTTTTGGGCATGTGGGGGTCCTCAGCTCTGCCCAGAGGGTGCAGCCCAATTTGGCACCTCCACCACATTGGGGAGCTCCCTTGTGCAGCACACCTGGGGTCTGCACTGCTGCCCCTCTCCCTGGGGGCTCCACATCCCCCTTACCCACTGGAGCACATCTTGGCGGGCATCCTCTAGGTGTGTGTGGAGCTGGGCCAGCTCATCCCTGGTGCCCAGGAGCTGGCTGCTGGTCTCCTGACGGTACTGCTGGAGCTGTGCCCTGCCCTGGGCCAGCAGCTGCTGCCCGGCTTCTGCCTCCCGTGCCAGGGCTGCCCGCACCCCCGCCAGCACCCCGAAATGCACCAGCATGGCCGGCACATCCTGGAACTGGGCAGTGGGAGGCGGCTGAGAGGCCGGAGGGCTGGAGGGCTGACCCCTCCAAGGGGCTTGGGGACACGCAGGGTGGCACCTCAGTACCCTACGCTCACCTGTCCCATCCTGGCCAGCACGTCCTGTAGGTAATCCGCGAAGGGCTGGAGGCTCCTCAGGCGCCAGGCCAGGCGCTCCTTGTGCCGCAGCAGCTGCTCCAGCTCCCGCTGCAGCCGGGCAGCCTCAGCTCGCTCCGCCGCCGCCCGCGCCCGCTCCTCGGCCGCCCGGCGCAGAGCCCGCTCCCTCCTGGCCGCCACCGCCTGCGCCGTGGGCACGGGGTCAGCGGCCACCCTCCGGCAGGCCCGGCCCCGGCCCCCAGCCCGGCACCTTGAGGAAGGAGTCAAATCTGAGGACGGCGTCGCGGTGCTGCTCTCGCCTCCGGGCCAGCTGCTGCCGGCGCCGCTCCAGGCGCTGCATCCGCTGCTGAAACTCCTGTGGGATCGCAGGGTGCCGAGAGCATCGCCCCGAGGGTGATGTGCACCCGAGGGTGCCAGCCCCTGGGTAGCTGGGGACACGCCTGCCAGCCGCCTTGTCCCCGTGGCACACCCGGGGAGAGGCTGGGGGAGCCGGGGCTGCCCTCACCTGCCGCTGGTTCTGCAGCTCCCGCTCCACCTCCGCCACCTCCCTCCTCTTCAGCAGCACACGGGTGGATAGCGGGAGCGCGGCGGGGTCCCGCACTGGCACCGTCCTGCCGCGGGCAGCGTGCAGCTCGGCCGGGCTGCGGAGGGAAAGCCTGGGCAGAGCATCTGCCGCTGTGGAATGGGCAGGACTCCCTCGGGACACCGCTGGTCCCGGGGCTCAGCGCGGGGAGCCCGGCCCGCTGCCACGCGTGTGCAGGGATTGTCAGGATCTACACGGGGGTTAGAGCCCTGCCCGCACTCATCTTCTTGCTCACCCCTCCCACTTCAGCCTCCCCCACCTGGAGACCCGCAGCACCAGTCAAGTCACAAGTCACACCACAATCTCAGCTTTCTTCCTAGAGCCCGGGGAATGGCCCTGCCTCCCCCCAGCTGCAGTGTCCTCTCCTCCCTGCGAGCCCCAGCTGGGGACACTGTGCCCACACGGTGACATCCATCCTGGCAGTGGCACTCGAAACACAAACCGAGATCAGGGGACACACAGGACTCGTTGGCCTGGTTGCCAACCCTTTGGTCACTTGCCAGGGGGAGGGCAGAGGGGTCTCACTCACAGCAGCCGCAGCTTGTCCCGGAAAGCCACTCGCAACCGCTTCTCCAGCTCCGAGTCCATCTCGGCCAGAACCTCGCCCAGGGGCCTGCGGGGGAGCTGGGACTGGGACAGCCGAGGTGGTGGCAGCACAACAGAGTTGCCAGGGGCAGCCAGAGGCTCCCGCAGCTCCCTGGGATTTTCCTGGCTTGGCTCCGAGCGCCGCTGCGAGGGCGCAGAGAATGCACCAGGGCTGCCTGCAGGGAGGCTCCACTCTCAGCCCCAAACCCAGCCCATCCTTCCACCCGCACTCGGCTCCCTTCAGCCCTCAGACCCTGCTCCAGCCCTCAGAACCGTTCAGGCTCCATTGCCCTTCAGAGACCACCGTGCACAGCCAGACCCTAACCACCATCCCCACCCCACCCTGTCTCGGCATGCTCCAGCTGTTCTGACACCCCAGGGATGGCTCAGACCCCCTGAGATCACCCACAGTGCAGACCCTGCCTCTCTCTGCGTGTCCCAGGAGTGCTTCCCTTCCACTGCATGGGTTATCAGATCCCCTGCGATCCCCCATGTGCTGTCAGGTCCCCTTTGTCCCCCATATGCGTGCTCATGTCCCCATTACCCTACACCCACACTTGACAAGGGACAGATTAACTCCTGACTTGGACACAGAGCAACACTGCAGAAGGAATAGGGGAAAAAATATTTATAATACAAACAATCCAGCCTCCCCAGAGTCAGCATCACACACGTCCTGCCCATACCCCACTTGTTTCTTCCCTTGCCCCAGGAACGCTGCAGCTCCATGGTGACTTTCTCCATCCCAGAGCTGCTCATAGGGACTGAGCAAGAATCTCACAGGATTTGAGTCTGTCGCAGGCACCAAAGTGAGAGGGTGTTCCCATGCTCTGCCTGTGCTGGGTGTCACCTTGGTTTAGGGACACCCAAGATACACAGGAAAATGGAAGAGAAGAAATGGAGAAACGTGGCTGGGGAAGGATGGAGTGAAACCGTGGAAGGGGAAGGTGGGAAGTGTCCTGGGACACTGCCTGAAGTGTCAGCCACACACAATGAGGGCCTGCTTGATGCTGGATTCCAGCTGGAGCTCCGTGTGCTTCCTCAAGGAGGGATAGAAGCTAAGAGCCTCATGTCTCTTCTCTCCCTTCCCATGGAGAGACCCCGCCATGGGGCTCGTCATCGTCACCTACACAGGGCACAGAGCAGCATCTCAGCTACAACAGCCATCCAGAATTCCTCCCTCCCTGGTAGCTGCTCTGGGAACACACAGAGCTCAGCAGGGAGCAGGTGGCTGCTCACCTTCTGTGAAGTGGTTCAGGTGAGCAGCCTGGGCCCTGCTCCCACTGACCAGCGCCATGGCCTCGTGCTCTGTGCTGCTGCTCAGGGCCTCCTCGGACCCCCTCCCCTCCTCGTCATCTTCAGAGTCCACCAGCACCAAGACATCCCCTGAGTCTGCATTCCTGGGAACAGCAGAGCAAGCTGGATGAAAGGCTGAGGAGAGCCTGTTCCCTGCCCTACAGGAAGGCTGAGTATTAATGCCATGAGGGACTGGGCTGAGGAATGTCAACTCACCTGAATGCAGCACCTGAACGGGACAGAAAAGAGAGACAGCATTAGAAACTGCCCCTCTGGGAGTGCCACTGGTTTTACCAGACTGGACAACCCCTGCCGATCCTGCCTCCATGCCTCCCCCAGACAGTCACTGGCAGCCCCATGCAGAGGCACAGACGGGGAGGTGACCTGCCCAGACATGGCACAGGCAACCCTGACTGACTCCAGCACATGGGGAGGGACAAGCAAGTTAGGGATAAAGCCCCAGGAAGGAGGAACCAATCCTTACCTCTGAGGCACAGGAGGGGATTGTAGTACAACACAACGCCGGTGACAGTGAGAACAGCCAGGATGGACAGGACCACCACAGCACCCATGGCCCCAACAATGTTCACTGGCTCTGCAGAGAGGGGCCACAGACACATGAGGAATTCTCAGTGCAAGCCAAAGAGCAGGTGTGCTGTGTCCCCAGGCCCTCCTGCCACAGCCCCACTCACGTTTCACCGTCAGGCAGACAAAGAGCTCCCTGAGCCCCACGGGGTTCTGGGCCTTGCAGACGTAGCAGCCACCATCAGTGCCCTGGGAGCAGTTCTGGATGGTGAGCCGGGACACGTTGCCCTCCTGGGCGATGAGGAACCTCCCCCCAGGCTGGATCTCCACCTCGGGCTGGCTGATGTCCCGGAGCCAGCTGAGCCGAGCTGCCGGGGTGCTCTCGGTCACCCGGCAGGTCAGGGTCACATTGTCACCCACAAAGCAGGTCTGGGGGGGCTCAGATTCCAGGGAAGGGAGTTCTGAACAGCCCCGGGGGAGAACAAAAACAGGAGTCAAGGAGGGAATGGAGGCAATTAACATAAGGAGCAGCAATCAAGCTTCTGGCTGATTAATAATCATTAACAGAAGGGAGGCAGGCAGGAGTCTGGGAGTTGAGCGCTATGGGTTTGGCATTTGGCTCACTCAGGAGCCTCCCAAGGAGTGCCCTGAGCAGCTTTCGTGGTGCTCAGTCCCTCCTGACACCTGTCTTCATATCCCCAGGGAAAAATGGTCTGAGGGTAGCCAGCAGGTAGACGGCAGAGAGGACAAGAGCAGCCCAGGCATTACTTAGGATCAGCAGAGCTCTTGTGAAGCTCTGATAACCCTTGGAGGATAAATACAGCCCAGGTTTTCATCAGCCACTCAGAGCCCTGAGATGCCTGAAGGGCACACACAGCCCTTAAACCCAACCCTACCAAACCTCATCTCAAGCTGCCCACAGCCCCCAAACCACCTCTCACTTCCACACAGGTGAAAGCACACCTGTGGAAGCTTTCCACGGGTGAAAACACTGGTGGGGTGAAATTTCTTAGCCCCTGAAGATGGGCCCAAAACACAGCTCACCTACAACTCTGCTGTGATGGATCTCAGCTGCAGGACATGTGTGCCTCGTGCTGCACACATGCCCTGCCACACTACCTCCTGCCTTCCCTGCCTCCTCAGTGCTCTGGAGAGCAGGAAATGACCAGGGTACCCACATTCACCAGCTTCATTAACAGTTAATGAGGCAGCAAATCCACTCACTTATCTCCACAGAGCAGGCAGGCTGCTCCTGCTTCACCACGTGGCTGCCCACACACTTGAAGACTTTTCGGTGGGCGAGGTGGGAGCTGTTCAGCGTCTCCACGTGGGTGTCTGAGGAGCTGGTGGAGCTGATGACCCAGCTGGAGTTCTCCAAATCCTGCCCCTCTTCTCTCCAGTGCAGGGTGGGGTGGGGGTACCCTCCTGGCCAGTGGCAGAACAGCTGCAGCATCAGCCCTGATGAGGAGGTCTCAGCCCAGCACTTTGGGGATGCCTGTGGTGGATCTATCAGCAAGGACACGTGGTCAGAAACACTCGCAGGGCTGGAATTCATTCATCATCATTCCCTTTGAAAAATCTTTCCTGTTTCCCTGCAAGTCTTGCTCCCTGACCTGGATCCCACACTCCCAGGCATGCACAGCTGTAAGTGACAGCCAGCAGGGACCAAGAGGGGCTGTCACAGTCCCCACAGCTAAGCCTTGAGGGAGGGAAAAAATTATTGGCACAGCTTTATCCAATGGAAATGAGATAAACACAGCGGGAGAATGAAATCCCACTGCCCTGCTCCTCACAGCACAGCTGCCAGGGAGGGACACTGAGTCATCACTTGAGAGCAAGGCACAGTCCTGGCTCTCTCCCAGCTGCTCCTTCCACACACAGATCCACACACGTGCTGATTTAACAGCCAGAGGGATTCTGGACTCTGATCCAGGCAGAATTAACAGGCTGTGCCCCTGCGTGTGCCTAATGCAGTGCTGAACAAGACCCCACTAAAAGATCAAACCAAAGCCAGCCCCACACCAGAGGGGTCAGAAGGATGTCTGAGGCTTATTTTGGGGAGCATTTATTCAGGGGACTTTGAAATGACTTAAATTAATAAATAAACCACCATGGTAAACCCTCGTGTGAGCTGCAAGAACACACCTTCCTGGGGCTTGGCTCTGCAGGAGCTGTACACACACCTCAGGTGATCTTTGAAACCACCCAGCTCTGGCAAGAAAATTCTCTGCAACACTCCCTGTGTCCCAGCTCTGGGGAGGATGAAACTGCTCCCAAAGCCTGGCTGTGGTTAATAGGGCATCCTGTCAGCCTGAACCAGCAGAAACTGCCCCACATTAAAAGGGAACAGCAACCCCCAGGATGGCCAGGGGGACACAGCCCCCCCCAGGACGGCCAGGGGGACACAGCCAGAGCTGCTCTTTCTGTGCTGAGCTCAGGAACTTCAGTCTCCTGGAACCATCAGCTTCGCAGCCTGAACTCTCAGGCTCTCCCAGCATAACACTGATTTCTAAAGAAATCTGCTCCCACAAAGTTAATAAACCAAAAGCCTAAAAATCTCCAGCCTCCCAACCTCACAAAACATCAGCAAAAAGGATCTGTTGTGGTTTGACCCACAGAAGAGCCAACAGTGCTTGCCAGCAACCCACACACAGACGTGCCAAGGAATCCCTGGAGGTGTGGAACTACAAGTCTCCTTCACAGGTGCTTCCCATCCAAAACAAACACAGAATCACAGCTCAAGGCAGGGCTGCACCTTTGTCCTGTCACTAGAATGTTTACTCTAGTGCTTGTGGGGCTTTCAAAGAGCAGTTCTAAACAAAAAGAGAACTTTTTGGTAGCACCCATGGGATAGGTTGAAGACTGTCAACTGGTTATTCCCACACAAAACCTCTGCACATCCTGGGAGTGGCACTTCCAGAGTAGTGCCAAGTCTGTGTCCAAAATTTGCTCCAGCCCAGGAGAAGATTTTTCACCAACAGGGATTGTGAAAAAATGGGGTCCTGCTACAGGTCAGAGGTTAAACTTCCAACTTTTGCTGATGTTCCTCCTGCTGACCTAAAGCATCTCCAGAAATCTTTCTCACCTATCAAAGGGTATGCACACATCACCTCTGTCCTACTGGGAAATCAGTTGACACAATTAATTCCAGGCTAATAAATGAAGTTCAGAGTGTAGCACCAACACTTGGCATCCCATAAATTATGTTTTGCTCCCAAGTGTTCTGCCCCAGTGCCCCAGATTTGGGGCTCCCCACTCCTAAGCCCAGTGCCTACATCTCCACTCCCTGAAGCAGCGTTGGGTCCAATCTTTCCACACCCCATCTGCACGTTCCTTGTTGCAGGAAGAGAATTTTTATTCCTGTAAACTTTCAAGAGGTTGATCTGTACAAAACAGGTGCAGTGTTTACACACAGGTAGAAGGAAGGAACACCCTGAAGGCAAATAGGTCTCATACATGGGAAGAGCAGCATGAAAGAAAGGGCCAAAGGAGTACAGAGAGTCAAAATGGGAAAAGCAGTGGATTTTCCCTTTTCTCAATCCTAAAGGGACCAAGAGTGGCACCAGGCACAGGACCTGTGCTCCCTGCTAATCCAGAGGAGGCTGTTCCCATGGAATACATGAGGCATCAGGGCAAAATAATGGTTCCCTGGCAGAAGCAGGAAGGATTAATTGGCTTGAGTGTCTTCCAGCCTGAATTTCCACCTGTGCTCTGAACATTTCTAAGGGAATGAAACAGAGATGGAAAAGGGAGAGAGCAGCAGAAGACACAGAAGGGCTGAAAGAAGTAGCCTGTGCAGATAACAGGTATGCTCTCAGGACACTGCTTCCACATAAACCTGAGCAATTTTGTGCTTCCATCAATGTAAGATTCCTCAGCTGGGAAGAGTTCTCCCACTAAGAGGATGGCACTGAGGACAACTGTCCCAAACAAGGGAAAGCAGACAGCGAGCAGCAGCCCCTATTCCAAGGGTTATGGAGACTCAAGACAGCCAGATTTTGAGGCAGAGGGTCCCCCTGGAATAGCTACAGGGAATAGAAGATGTGCCCAAAACCTCATTTATCACCAGCAACGAAGAAGAGACACAGCAAGGACTTGAGAGCTGGCGTTTCTCCTGCATGTGCCAGATCTGTGACAGGCCATCTGAACACTTATTTTGGTGCTTGTGAGCAGATGTGAGAGAGATTCTGTACCCCAGAGCCCTTTGCACTTTCTAAATACTATTTTTCCACCAGCGCCAGATGAATTTTGGGGCTGTGGAAGGCGGAGGGGAGGAAGCTGAGCTGTGGGGATGACTTACTGGCCACCAGGAGCTGCACCCTGTGCTCATGGTCTGTCTTGTTCAGCACCTCCCTGCAGGTGTAGTTGCCCTCGTCCTGCACACGCAGCTCCGTGATGCTCAGGGAGCTGTTGTCCACCAGGGAAAAGCGGACGTCCGGGGGGAAGGAGACCCTCGAGGAGAAGAGAGGTGGGAAGGAGTGCGGATCCCCTTGGAACCAGACCACCTCGGTGGCTTCCTTGGACACGTTGCGGCATAAAAGGAGGATGCTTCCTCCCACCTGCCCAAAGACCACTTCATCTGTTCCTGCAAGAGAGAAGGGACGGCGTTAGGGATGGAGGGAATGGGCAAAGCCGCGTTCCGCCAGGAAAAACCTGGTCTATGTCAACCCTCTGAGGTGCTTCTTAGGGGACTGCTGAGGGACCTCTGAGGTGACTAAAACCATCCAGCGCAGACCGGGATCAGGAAAAAGGACAGAGCTTCCTGCTGCCCTCCCCTCAGCCCAATCTACCTGCGGCCTCCCGGCGCGGCACCAGCCTCCAGACGCAAAGGGCGAGCAAGAGCCGCGCCGGCGGCATCGCGCCGAGCAGCTGCATGACCGTGTGCCGCTGCCAGAGCCCCGCGGAGGCGGTGCTGCCCGGCCGCCGCCCCGGCGAGAGGCCTGGGGAGGGCGGGCGTGCTCGGCCGGGGGGACCCGCCCGCCAAGGCCCGTGAGGGGCCCGTGATGGGATCGTCCATCGGGTCCCGCCGCCTCAGAGCGGCCGGTTTGGGCGGTCGCCATCTTGGGACGCCCCTCCTCAGCTCCGCCCGCCATCTTGGGGTCACCTCACTCCCCCCCTCGGCCACGTTGGGCGGCCCCAGCCGAGCGGGGCCGGAGCTGCCGCCCGGTACCGCCCATGGACCCGGAGTGTTGGAGCCGAGGGGAATGCTGCTCCCTGAGTGCTGCTCCCTGAGTGCTGCTCCCTGAGTGCTGCTCTCTGAGTGGTGTTCGCTGAGTGGTGTTCGCTGAGGTGTAAGCGGCTCCCACGTCCAGAGAGCTGCCCTAATCCACCCGAGACACCCTCCAAGCAGCGGAGCGGGAAGAGCAGAGATAAACGGTTCTTCCTTTGTGTAACCCCGCAGCAAGGGCCGTAACCACGCAACTATCCTCGAGTTTCTCCAGGACACCTTACACATGGCAGCTAGGAAGCACCAAGGTGTGCGTGAAGCAGAGCGCTGAGACCCACAGGGCTGCCCCACTAGGCCCTGACACATTAATTATTAATTAACCTAATTAGCGGTAGGGGCGACCTCGCTGGCTCAGGTAACCGGAGCTCAGCCGGAGCCCCTCGGCTCCGCCTGGGGGCGCCATAGAGCCGGCGCGGGGGAAACCAGCGGCGCGTCTCCACCAATGGGAGGGGAGCATAGCGGCGTCTCCACCAATGGGAGAGGAGCATAGCGACGTCTCCACCAATGGGAGCGGAAGGGGCGGTGCCTTCTCCAAGGGGCACGGGGGGCGGGCAGCTCGGAGCCGCCGCAGCCACAAACGTCGCCATGCCGGTGGATCTAGCGAAGTGGGACGGGCCGCTGAGCCTCGCCGAGGTGGAGCAGAAGCCAGCGCACCCGCTGAGGGTCAAGTATGGCTCCGTGGAGATCGACGAGCTGGGCAAGGTGCTCACGCCCACTCAGGTGAGCAGCACCGGGCCCTACGCGCGGGGGTTGGCGCGGCAAAATGGCGGGATGCGGTCGGGCCTCCTGCGCTGTCGCTCCGGCTGCTGCCGACCGAGCTTCACCGGGTGCGGGGGAGAGAAAGGGGCTGAGCTTTGGGGGCGGCCTTGCTATGGAGGTGGCCGCGCCTCAGGAGAGAAGGCCCGGGGCGAGCTGGCACGAATGGCCTTGAACCTCTCGGGTGTCGCTGCCAGCGCAGGTCACGCTGGCCCCGTGTGCGGGGCGGGCGGCTGGCGCTGACAGCGGGCAGGTGCTAACGCGGTCATCCCTGCAGGTCCAGCATCGCCCCACCAGCATCGAGTGGGACGGCTGCGATCCCCAGAAGCTTTACACCCTGGTTCTCACAGACCCTGATGCGCCCAGTCGGAAGGACCCGAAGTTCAGGTGATGGACAGCTCCGTGTCGTGCTTTGGGAGAAAGGAGCGTTTCCCTTGGGCTGAGCAGAGGTTTAAGGAGGAGGTGGGGCTGTGCTTCACCTAAGGTGCAGTCGTGGGGCTGTGGCTTGTCATAGAAATCGTGTCCTTGCATCTCTCCTTGAGCCAGGGACAGCATGAGGAGGAGCAGCTGCTCTTATCAGGGCTGTTCAAAAGTGTCTTGTAGCTGGAGCAGCATTTACTGCTTGCTCTAATTTAACACATTTGTGAGTTGGAATTAGGTCTTTGCTGCTGGCAGAATCTTAAATCTGGGACCAGCTCACCCTCCTCAAGTCAGCCTCAGCAGTGTGTGGAATAGCCACTCTCAGAGGTCAGGCTGGGTTTCCTGCAGCTGCGTGGAGCTGTTTTTGGCAGGCTGTACATCCCAACAAAGCAGTGCCTGCTCTGGGACTGGTGCTCTTTGGGTTTGGCAAACCAGCTGTTTGTTTACCCCATGCTGACAGCCTCTGGGAAAAGCAGCAGCTTGGAGTGACAAAGGGCCTTCTTATCTGCAGCTCTGCCACTTTGACCGTCCTTTGCCTTCTCCTTTCAGGGAGTGGCATCACTTCCTGGTGACCAACATGAAAGGCAACAATGTGGGCAGCGGGACCGTGATGTCGGATTATGTTGGCTCCGGGCCTCCCAAGGGAACAGGTCGGTATCTGCAGCAATCCCCACATGGATCACACCCAGTGCAGAAGGAGGGGGGTGTGGGGAGGGAAGCCTGCAGGAAACCGCCGATGGAAAGGATCTATGTGGGATTGCTGGGGGCTGCACGTAGCTGCAGCCAGCACGAGCAGGGATCGAGCCTATCTAGTGCATCTTCCCTAAGCTGCAGGTGGGGGTGAGCTGGGAGCACAGGTGGTGACGCTGTCCCTCCCCACAGGGCTGCACCGTTACGTGTGGCTGGTGTACGAGCAGCCCCAGCAGCTGGCCTGCAGCGAGCCCGTCCTGTCCAACCGCTCCGGGGACAAGCGTGGCAAGTTCAAGGTGGCCGCCTTCCGCAGCAAGTACGGGCTGGGGGCACCGGTGGCAGGCACCTGCTACCAGGCTGAGTGGGATGACTACGTGCCCAAACTCTATGAGCAGCTCTCGGGGAAATAGGGCCAGCCCTGCAGCAGCCGTGGGTGGGGCCGGGCACGGCGCTGTAGTTGTGTTTTGTTAATGAGTTGAACCCAACTGTCCTGCTCTGACCGCTGGAAATGGCACTCTGTCGCTGTCCCTGCTTTATGTCCCTGTGTCCAGGCCTGTGCTGATGGCCGTGGTGTCCTAGCTAGAGAGCTGCTGCTGGGTGTCCCTGGAAGGGCCAGCCTTCCAAACTGACCTGCTTAAGGGAATCACAAGCCTTTGTGAATTAGTGTCAGTTCAGGGGGTCTCTGCTGTCTTGGGATGGGTACACAACCACTTTGGGGCAGGTGCCGGCTGTGGAGACTCCCTTTTCCACGAGAGGAGAGGGCAGTTGAAGGGAAACTTCCTCCCTCCTTTTTTTTTTCCTTTCCCCCTCCTCCGTTTAGCCAGTGCCTCCACATCACCACTACAGTAGTGAAGGTGCAGCTCGAGGGGGAGGCAGGAGCTGGCCTAGAGCACTTCCTTCTGTTCTCTGCTGCCACTCAAAGCTGAGACCACTTTGTTTTGTTCAGTCCTGTGGTGACCTGCCCTGTGCTCGCAGTGCAATTAAAAACTTCCCAAGGTATTGGTGTGCTTGGTTGTCTTCTTGGGGGATGAGAGCAGTGCTCAGGGAGCAGTGGGGTGGTGATGTGTTCCTGGGATGAGGCTGGACGCTGGGGCTCCCCATTGCTGGGACTCACTGCTGCTGGAGGGACACAGCTCAAAGCCATCATACCTTCCTATCTTAAAAACATTCCCAGCCTTCAGTTCCTTCCCAAGGGATCTCCCCACACTCCTAAGTGCCTAGAGCAGAAATGAGCCTTTGGTAGAGCCTGATGGCTATAAAAAGATAAAAAAGGTGAAGCCAACACAATTCAACTTCATGGAATCAGGAGCCTTCCCCCTTTTTTTTCAAGCTGCTGTAGCAAAGCTCTGCAGGAATCAGCAGCGTCCCTGTGAAACTTGGGGATTCCAGAACTCAGGTGGATGGATGGTGCTGCTCCAGGGCAGTTTTAGCAGCCCAACAATCAAAAACATTTCAGCAGGATCCATTGTATTCCAGGAAAACATCCCCAGCTATTCCGGAGTAAAGGTTGGAGCAGTGCTCACAAGGCTGATCCAGGCTGGGACTGCTTGGGATGGGAGGAGGACATTAAAAAAAAAATTAAAAATCTGTTACCCTAAAAACCTCCAGTCAGGAAACCAAGCCCTGAATTCCTCCAGCCCCAGACTGAGGGACAGCTGTGGAATGGGACAGCTGTGGAATGGGGACACCTGTGGAATGTGTCCCCTCCCCATCCCCACCTTGCACCTGTGCTGGGCCACGAGCCACCCCTCCCACAATGACACAGCCAGGCATTGTGATGAACACTTTTATTTACAAATATAATTAAAAGCTCTGACAGTTATTCATGCTCTTCCCTGGAACCTGAAAAATGTTTTTTGTTGTTTTGTTGGTTTTTTTGTCCTTTTTTTTTTTCGTTGGTTTTTTTTTTTTAAAGTGCATGCAAAAGAAGTAAAGCCTTTTTTTTTTCTCTTTTTATTGTAAGAAAATACACAGTTTGAAAGTGTGAATAATGCAGTATTTATGACCAAGATCATGGGGTTGGGGGTGGACTTGGGGGAGGAACAAAAAAAAGAAACCCCCAAAAAACAAATAAAAGAAAAACTGAAAAGGGCTGGGATGATCTAACAGACAGTGTTGAGCTCCGGAACGGAACTGGAGAGTGGGGGGGTGGCTGGAGCAGGAAGGGAGGGAGGGAAAGAAGTAAAAAAATTTTTGATCAGAGAAACAGTTAAAATACAATATGAAAATAAGTAAAAGCTCTCCTTAAATTCCTTCTATACACAAAATACACGATTTGACAAAGCCCAATTTGTGCTACTGGGATCCTGTGGGCTCATTTAAGTGTATTCACATTCTCTGCGACAGCAGAAAATGATTTATGATACAATCAAGAATATGCCCAGGGGCCAGGGCTCGTCCCTGCTGCCCCTGGCATGGTTCTCCTAAAAATCACCACGTCGTCGCCCGCCCCTCCCCACCCCCAAAAAAGTAATAATATGTCACCACTGATATGTACAGCACGATTAAGTTTTTTTTTTTTTCTGTAAAATGTATCAAATTTTTTTTTTCAATCTTTAATAAAATTTTTTTTTATTATTTAATTATTCCTGATGAATAAATACCAAAAAAATAAAAATAAAATAAAATTATGCAGCAGCTAGTTAAGGTAAGGCTGCGGATTCAGTCTCTCTCCCCCTGGGATCGTAGATATCTTTTAATTATTAATATTTTTTTGCTTGTACTTTCATTGATTGGTGGCAAAATGAGTGATTGCTCAGAAGCAACATACATCCACTTGGTGGTTTGGTATTTTTTTTTTTCCCTTTTTTTTTTTTTTTTTTTTTTCGCCATTAAAATCGTCTCCAAAGTTTTCACTGAAACATTTTTAATCATTGCACAGAGACATCAATACTGTGACATACTATGGAAAAGAGTGCCAGGAGCTGTCCTGCACCGGGACGTGACGGGGGGAAAGGGGCCCCTGATGGATAAGAATATACAGGCACTGATCCGACACGATGTCAGTAAGAGAGACAGAAAGAGAGAGAGCACGCCCGTCAACATGGGGAATGTTGGGTTTGCAAGTTTTATCCTTACTTTGTTTGCTTTTTTGTGTTTTTTTTTTTTTTGTCGGTTGGTTTGTTTTTAAATGGCAAAGAAAATTTAACCTCATCTATAGTCCTCCTTGGGATATTCTAATGTGACCAAATTCCCAAAGCCCATCCGCAGGCTCTCCATGTCAAACGTCTCAATCTCTCGCTCCTGCCTTTCCAACAGAAACTTGATCCTCTCGCTGCGTTCCTTCTGGAGGGCGGCGAGCTCCTCTTCGATCTGCAAGGAGCACAGTCAGCACCCCCAGCACAGCCCCCCCTGCCCCTGGCCCCACACCCCTCTGGGACCCACCTTCTGCTCCAGGTGTGCCCTGCGCAGCGACACCCGTTGCTCCAGCTTCTGGAGTTCCCTTTCGTGCTGTGCTTCTGTCTGCATTTTAATTTTGCTCTGATACGCGTTGAGCAGCTCCATCTCCTGCTGGAGTTGCAGTCTCAGGGCTTGGCATTCTGCTTCCTGGGCCTCGTCCAGCCGGAGCTGTGAAAGCATCGGGAAAAACAACACTCAACTCAACTGGGAATTCCTCTGCCCCCACACAAGGCACACACCACTCTTCCTTCCCAAAGCCGCTGGTGGTGGTGGCAGAGGGAGAAAGCAGAAAGGCTTCATGAACAGCAGCTTCTCTGCTCACACTGAGGCAGAGCCTCACAAGATCCAATCCTAAACCCCAGCATGCGAGAGGGGCAGGGGAAGGCCGCGTGTTCCGCAGTTTTTCCAGAAGGGAAAGTGCCACCCTTATTATAATGTAGTTATTACATAAATATTTGTTATTTAAACAGTTTTTATAATACAGTGGCTGGAAAAGTGTCCCCCCAGGGTGCTGCCAGGCCCCTGAGCCCCCTGCACGTACCGCCTGCGAGGCCATCATCTCATTGATGCTCTGCTCATACTGCTCGGCCAGGATGGCGAGCTTCCGCGTCTGCTCGTCCTTCAGGCTCTTCAGAATTGTCTTGTGCTCACTCTTTGGAGTTACTTCCAGCTGGTGATTCTTCAGTGCTTTGTACTGCTTAGTTTGCACTTTGCATGTGTCCTGGAACTGCTTTTTGATCTGCATTTCCATAGCCTGCCAAGGAAGGAATGATGTGAAGGGCTTTGGGAATGGAGAGGCTGTGGTATGTCCACATGGGTGGGGTGGTGGGAACCACAGCTCCCCTGTGTGTGCTTCCACAGGGATTAACCAGCAGCAGCAGCAGCTAAGGCCCTGCTGCAGCCTGACCAGGAGCAGCACCCACTCAGCTCTCCTTAGCCCAGGGCACTTCTATCCTCTGCCCCCGCTTCCTGCAGATCACCCAGCCCATCATCTGCCTCCCAAAACATATTTGCTTTTTCACAGCATCATTTCCCTTCCATGTCCCTCCCACCTCAACCTTCACTATGTGGAGGTCATTGATCTGAGAACTAGCAAGGGTGTGACAGAGTGACAGCAATCTGCCTTCTCTCTGGTGACCAGTGACCCAGGGAATGGCTGGAGCTGTATCAGGGAGGTTGAGGTCGGATATCAGGAAAGGTTCTTCCCCCAGAGGGTGCTGGGCACTGCCCAGGCTCCCCAGGGAATGGGCACAGCCTGGAGGCTGCCAGAGCTCCAGGAGTGTTTGGACAGCACTGCCAGGGATGCCCAGGGTGGGATTGTTGGGGTGTGTGTGCAGGGACAGGGGTTGGACTCCATGATCCCTGTGGGGCTCTTCCCACTGAGGATATTCCGTGATTCTGTGACACTGGGAGGAGGAACATGCCTCTACCACAGAGAGCAGTTCAGAGGTCTGTAACCACACTGGGGTGTGCACAGAGTGCTCTGTGTTCTCTCTGGACTCTGAAAGCACCACCCAACCCCTCTCCTCATCATTCTAAACTGACACCAGTGAACAACACACAGCTTGTCAGAAACAAGGTCTGTAGCACTGTCTGGACTATTTTACCCAACAGCCTCAATCAGCAAAGCACTTTAAAAACCCTCTGTGAGCTCTGGGCTATCCCAGCCCACAGCCTCCCTTATCCAGAGCTGCTCTGTGCAAAGGGAGGGGATACAAGGGAGAGCACAGGGTGTGGAGAGCAGTGATCCCACAGCACGGATGCTGCATGGAGGAGGCACAGACAGGAGGACACAAGCTGGAGGAGGAAGGAAAGCTTGCAGCACCTTCAGGTTCTTTGGTTGCTGCCGGAGCTCCATGAAATGCTTCCTGTGCAGCTCCCGCTCGCGCCGCTTGTTGTACTCCAGCTGGTTCTCGAGCTCAGTCTGGTGCTGCAGCCGGATGAGGTCCATGCGCAGCTTCTGCAGCGTGTGCAGCTGCCGGTACTCCAGCTCCCGCGTGGACTCGTCGTGCCGGATCAGCATCGCGTGCTCCATCTCCTTCTGCGTCCGCTTCTTGTTCAGCTCCTGCCACGCACACACACACACACACACACACGGGCTGAGCGGGCAGTCCCAGCTGCAGCTGTCCGGCACACGAGGAGGAGGGGCTGAGCCTGCTGGCTGCTCTACACAACAGCAGGGCCTTCCTGTGCCACAGGGGAACACAAACCCAGCAATACCCTGGGGATCTGAGAGTGACCACCTAGAGACTGACCGACCATCCATCCATCCATCCATCCATCCATCCATCCATCCATCCATCCA